>JAGFNQ010004570.1:324671-406355 GCA_024364735.1 Boesenbergia rotunda | reverse complement strand
ACAAACTAAAACTTAAAAAGGATGCAGAAAACTTATATGCTCTCATACACAATTCGGCACTTCAACTGATACTTGCAGAATTTAATGTTGGCACGCACTTGGAAATTGATACCAAGGGCTTTTGAAATGCAATCAGCTACAAGATAAATTTAGAAAATAAAACTTAAGCTAACTTGATACAACTAAAAGACTGATACGCAGCAGCCCAAGAACTGATACGCAGCAGATTGAACAGAATTCAGAAGTGAAACAGAACAAAATTGATACGCAAGCTATAAAACAGGAAATCAACTGAAATTGAAACCAAATCGCTCACGAGACACCTCCTAACTAACTACTTGCAGAGTTTAAACACTAATTAGAGCAAAACAATTCAGAAACTTAAATTACAGCAACTGAAACAGAAATTCAGAAATAGAAATTGCGGCAGAAATTAAAATTATAGCTAAAACTGAAATTTAACAAAAATGACTAATCCTCAATCCTTTCCCAAGCTCAAAACCTCCTTGTTCGTCATGCAAGGGCAAGCCAAGAACCCCTTCAGCTCCACAAATCACTGGAGAATAGCTCAATCGATCGATTTCTGCTCACTCTGCACTCAGCTAGAATTTTCCAATCCAATCTCCACTATATCAATGGATGGGATTGCGATGATGAATTGAGGATCATCTGAGCTCACCTGAGGACCCCTACAGACGGCTCAGACAATCGCAAGTGGCTCACGGATGAGATTCAAGGGATTTGATTGAAGAACTGCCGAAACCCTCAAACAGCCCTGTTCCGGCGCAATGCAATTTGAGCTGAAATCTCCAAGGAAACTATCCCCCCAATGATTCAGATCTTGATCCAAGGTCTAGGTTGAGGTGGTCACGCCTTCAAACTAAGGAAATTGCAGAAAACATGAAGGAAAAATGAAGAAGAAGCACTGTGTGGCAAAGACGCGACGAGGAAGAAAGCTGAGGAAATTTTGATTAAGTACTTGACAACGGACGACTCAGATTGATTTGAGAAAATCCAATGGCTGATCTTCATCCGATCTGAACCAAACTTTGATGATGTTGATCAAGGGTCAGGATCTGTCTCGGGGTAGCTCGGATCCTCTAGATTTGCAACAGATGGCCCAGATCAACCTAATCTTTGAATGGACAGTCTAGAACCCTCCGAGCTTGATCCCATGGTTGAACGATCTCTGATTGGAATGAAACCTTCAGATCTTGATCAGAGTGCTTGATTAACCCTAACCCTAGCTCGGATTGCCTCAGATGGTCCCAAACGGCTCTGATCTAGTCGATTTTGAATCGGACGACCCAGATTAACCCAAAGCTTGATAACTCGATCCGGGTCCACTTCCGACTCATGTTTGACCCAGTATGCCCTAGGTCGATGATCCTTTCATGCCTACAAAAATAGATCAAAAATTTAGTGGCAAAATAATTCAAATATATCAAGATTTGCAATTAAGTCCAAAATAAAAGTAAGTGCTAAAACCTAGGGTAATTTCACAATTAAGCAAGAAAAACATGGGTTAAACATGAATTTTGGCAACTAAAATGATCAATAAAATGGTACTTATCAACTCCCCCACACTTAAGCTTGAGCGTCTCGCGAAACCGCTAAGTATGTATCCCCTAGATTTTCTTAAGTATAATTAGAGGCAAATGAAAAGAAATTACCTAAGGTTGTCAATTCTCAAAAATCTAGGCTCTATGGATTAGTATCTCGTCCTTAAATCAACAACTTAGCCTTTTCATCCATCATGAGTCATTGAGATGAATTTAACTCACTAGCCTTTAAAAGGAAATTTTTGTGGCTCTCTCCTTAAGTGCTAAGTTGATGATGGAAGTGGAGCTCACTCAAACATACATGTTTCTTGCACTACCATAGGCTTGCTTATTATCTACTCTCTATCATTATTCATGATTAGGATCAACATCTACAAAAACAAATGAAAAACATAGAAAATTGTAAGAAATGGAGTAAAAGTCAATAAAATAGACAATTGATGGAGTGGGAGACTTGGTTGCTCTAGAATGTTTTTGATGCACTTTGCGTCTCTTTACAGTCCTCTAGTGATATCAAAAGTGTGAGGGAGTGAGGCTATGGCATTGCCCTTCAAGAATTTGATGAAAAATCCCCATTAGTTCCTTGGTGTCAATTGTCCACCTTGCGTGCCAACGTTTCTTCCTTCATTCTTCTTTTCGGATTTTTTTTCTTTCTCTCTAGTAAAGTCAGAATGTATTGGAACAAAGGATTGATTCAAATGACAGAAACTTCACTGATTTGAAATGCCGAAACTCCAATGGTGTGCCACTTCTTTTCTGCTTTTTTTTTTCAAACTGTTTGTTTTTTTTTCTTTTTCTGCTCTCAAACCTATTGATGGAGTCAGCCTTCATTTGGAACACTTCGAACCAGTTAGCATCAGAGTTTGTATCAGAAAAAAATAGAATTTATATCAGCAAAACTTGAGACATTTCTGCATTGGTTTCAAATTGATGATGCATTGGTTTCAAATTGATGATCTGCACTTCAATTGCAGATTTGTATAGATTGGTTTCAGACTTCCTGCATTACTAATTTTTCTCATAATTCCAACTTCCCAAGTTTTGATCTAAACCAGTTTTGATCCAAGATTCATTGATTTCAGGTCTTTTCCTCTTGGCATAGATTTCTGCATTGTTTCATATCTGTCACAGCTTCACTTCACTTGAGATCATGGCACCTCACTAATCATTCTTTTCTGTTTTGATCTGAGAATCCAATCAGCCTCCTTCCTTTCTGATCCACAGTGCCGGTGCTCTATAATTTCTGATTCACAACCTTGAAAAATCAATCTCAATTTAAGTTGAGCACAAAACTGTCTCACTAGCATTCCATCTGATTTTTATTCTTTCCTACTGCATTTTCAGCTTGTATTCTCAGTTTTACTGCTCTCCATAACCTCTGATAGCTTGTCGAGTGGTTTTCTTGCAATCCAATTCAGTTCCTGCTTAGATCAGTCCAGCTACACTTCAATTTCTAATCTGCACAGAAAAATTTGGATCAGATTTGGCACAAGCTTCCTGCATTGGATCAGATTTGGTACAAGCTTCAATTCAGACTCTAGCTTGTATCATTCATCAGCTCTAAGATTCAGCACTCGGCAGATTCTGTGATCAGCACTGCATTACTGAATTCCATCTAAATTTAGTTTCCACTTGATACTAATTTGTGCCAAAACTCAACCACAGTCCTAGCACTTCCAATCTGATTTTTTCTTGCTCTGTCCCTGCATTAGAGATTCAACAACAGCTCCCAACAGATTCTTAAGCATTTTGCAGCTTCACATGCATAAGGTATTCGTTTAAGCTTAAGACTTAGCATGGTTTGCTTCCAACTCTTTTCTTTCAACTCCCAACTTCAGTTTTTTCTTTTCTTCTTCATATCTGAATTTCTCAGCTTTAGCTCAGCTTTTCGAATTCTGTACAGCTGCAATTCATCCTTTCTTCAGCCGAATTAATTTGGTACAACAGTTTGGATCTTCACATTATGGTAAAGAGTATGAATGCTTCAATTAGTTTCCTCTTTAACTGCTTCCCTTTCTTGCAACTCAACTTGACACATTGATTTCTTTTCATTTCTTTTTTCTTTTCTCTTTAAGTTCATAGAAATTTCCTTCAGCCGAATTTGCCATGAAAAACAATTTCATCTCCAATTTATAACTGAATTCTTCATTTGTTCTTGATGTCAAACTCAACTCAAACTGCACCTTTAATTGCAGAAATTTTTTTCTTTTTAAGCAAAATGCCTCTTTGATACCAAATATTTCCCAAAACACTAGTCACTCCCCCATACTTAAATCTTTGTCCGTCTCAGGCAAACTAGCATTAAGAAAACATCCCAAGCAAACAAATCCATAGAAAAAATGAGATTAGGTAGGGAAAATGAGAAAAATGAAGTGATACAAGGGAAAATTTACAAAAATTGATATGAGATGAGAAGCAAAATGATTTATCTCTATAAATGTGATCCAATCATCGAAATATGTTTTGAAAGAACCTAAGCAAGTTTTAGAGTACAATAACATATGTGTGTCACAAATATAAGGCTAATTCTCACTAGGCAAAAATAATTCATCTCAAGTCCTCAATTAAGAATATAAAGCAAAGTAGTACTTAAGCATCCAAGAATTCATCCATGATAAGTTTTAACAACCAAATTTAATTTATTTTCAAGAGATTCTAAAATGACATGAAGATAACCTAGAGGGATACATTTATTCCTAGTGATGCAAGAAAAAAAATACTCAAAAGAAATAACATGGTATTTACAATGCCTATTTATTCATTCTACTCTACTCACGCATTTATTAGCAAGATCTCAATTTAAAAGTGAAAAATGCAATAAAGGAAAATGCAAGAAAGAACAAACTCCCCTTTATTTCTGGCGGTCGGAGTCTATCAAGAAATAGCCTCCATCATGGTAGTGGAGGAGTCTAGATGTGTGAGAGAGCTTCTTTCATTTGTTCAATTTTACGGTGCATCACTCCCCCACACTTGGACTTTACAGCAAACTGTTTAGGTGGCCGAAGGTTATTTAGATACAAGACCCATGTAAGAGGTGGAGTGCTTCGAATTAAAGTAAAATCATCTCCTCCCTCTTTATTCATTTTGGAACACCTTCCAGGAGGTTTGAGTCTGTTCAGATGAAGCACCCACTCCAGAAGTCTTTGTGACCCTGCAAAACCATGTAAAACCTTTCTCATGCGTGTAGGGTAAGATAGAAGTGTAATATCATCAATCTCTACATAAAATGTATCAAAAAATGCATCACATCCAATAAAATCAATTTTTGGTACCTTAATGAATTTTCCATAATTATTTTTCACACAAGATGTATCAAGTAATGCATTGCAACCCATGAAATCAATTTGAGGTACCTCCATAATTTTTTCACACTCAACCTCAGCATAAGATATAGCAATAGATTCATCACAATAAACAACATCAATTTCAGGCAGTTCTAAAAATTTCCTACAATCCATATTTACAAAAGATGTATCAAACAATGTATCACAACCAATGAAATCAAATTTAGGTGCCTCCATAAGTTTCTCACATTCAAATTCAGCGTAATATATAGCAAGAGATTCATCACAATAAACAACATCAATTTCAGGCACCTCCAAAAAATTTTCACAATTAGTTTCTACATAAGGTATATCAATAAATGTGTCACAACGAATAAAATCAAGCCTAGGTGCCTCTATGGAATTTTCATCATTATTTCTCACAAAAAATGTATCAAGACATGCTTCACATGCAATTCTAGACACCTCTCTGAAATTTTCTAAAGGAAAAAGAGAAATACTTACCTGATCGTGCTCAAGTTCTGGTGGACACTCAACTGGAATGGGTGATCCTTGGGTTCTTGCTCTCATCATGCAAGTCCCTACACTTTCTGGCTTGTCCTATGAATTTCCTAATGTTGGTGGTCCCTGGGGCTTAGTGCAATCCCCTACACCTGTAGAATCATCTCCCGTGCATGCTTCCTCAGTAATATCTGCAGCAACCTCATTAGAAAGATTAAGACTATCAATAGCAATATCACAAAATAAAAGATAAGAAGAGTCCTGTAAAGCTTCAATTTCGAATTCAAGGCTGTCACATGCTTTTCCATCCATCTCCTCTACTTCCTTCACAATTGATGCATCCTCAGCCTTCTCTGAAATCAAATCTCCTCCCACTATGTCAAATGTAATATCACCAGCAATTAACTGTGCCTCAACAGTCTTATCTGTGGTGCCCATGCTCATGACTGAGTGATCTCCCCCAGAGTCCTTCATTGCATCAAAAATACTAAACTGAACTACTGTGCCCCCTACTTCCATCGAGAGTGTGCCAGCATAAACATCAATTTTTGTTCTGGCAGTCTTCAGAAAAGGCCTCCCAAGGATGAGTGGGGATCTATGTGCAAGATATTCTCCTCCCATGTCTAGAATGTAGAAGTCTGCAGGGAAAATCAACTCCTTTACTTTCACCAAAATATCTTCAATAACTCCTACTGGATGGGTCTGGCTTCTATCAGCTAACTGAATTACCACTCCAGTGGACTATAGAGGTCCAATACCAAGCATCTGGAAGACTGATCTGGGCATTACATTGATGGAGGCTCCTAAATCTAGTATAGCATCATGAAAAATAGTCCTCCCTATCTCACATGATATAGTAAAAGCTCCAGGGTCTTCACACTTTTGAGGTATGGTATGGATGAGCGATGAAACATTTTTCCCCAAGCTGACCAACTCATTTTCCTTAAGCTTCTTCTTATGAACACAGAGATCTTTCAAAAATTTAGCATACTTAGGAACCTGTTTAATCATGGTCAACAGGGGTACATTAACCTCTACTTTGCTAAACAATTTTACTAGCTCGTTGTACTCTTTGGTTTTCTCCTCCTCCACTTGTCTTTTGGCTTGTGTTTTCCACTGTGGAAAGGGTAAAGGAACCCTCAATTCATCTTCTTTGGCCGAAAGTGGAGGGGCTGAAATGTAAGTTGCTGCCCCATTCGTTGGATCTGCTGTAAAATCTGTCTCGCCACTGATTTGCGCTTCATTTTCCACCAAAATTACATTATTGCTTGATGAAGAAGTTGGGCACGGACTAGGGGTGGAACCAACTGATTTTGAAGTCGTTTCAGGGCTGATTGGTGCTGATAATGGCGGTGCTGCCCTGTTTTCAGAAAAATCTGCTCTTGGACTTTTTAGAGATGAAGTAACCTTCCCACTCCTCAAATAAATAGCGCTAACGTTCCCCTTTGGATTGGGCACAACATGAGAAGGTAGTTGGCATGATCCTTGAGATTGACTTTGATTTATCACACTAGCCAATTGCCCCATTTGCCTCTCAAGATTTTGTATGGCCGACTCAGTCCGTTGTTGCTGTTGTTGTTGCCAAGCTTGTTGTTGTTGTAAAATTTGTTGAAACATTTCATCTACCCGCTGTAGTGGCACATTTCCTCCACTTGAGCCTCCATAGCCTCCTTGATTAGCATAGTGCCTTGACTGACCTTGAAAGGAAGAAGTAGTAGGCTGAAATTGTTGAACTTGCTGGGTTCCCTGAAAATAGGGTTGATTGGGCTGATAAGAGGGCTGCATTTGCTGTTGATAGGGCTGAAAACTTGGCTGGAATGTCGGTGAAACTTGCTGAGAATTGTATCCTTGAAAATTCTAATTTTGAAGTGGAAAATTCTATGGTGAGGACTGAATTTGCATAGGCTGGAAACTTGGATTGTAGGGCTGTGAGGGCTGGAAATTTTGCTGATTTTGAGGTTGGAAAGTTTGATATGATTGAAAATCTTGCTGCCCTTGCTGATATGGCTGGAATTGAGGTTGGAATTGCTGAAATGGGGGTTGAGTTTGCTGAACCGTTGGCTGAAATGTAGGCTGAAAAGTCTGGTTCGAAGGCTGAAAAACTTGCTGATTTTGCTGTGTTTGCTGGGGCTGCTGTGATATTTGCTTGAATTGTTGTTGCTGAGAGTTCTGTTGGTAGAAAGAGTTCCCGTAACTCAGATTTGGATGATCCCTCTAACCGAGGTTATAAGTAGAGGAGTAAGGGTTGTTTCATGCTTGAAATTGTTCCCTAACCAATTCCGCTAGTGACTCATTTTGTTGGAGGTTGGGACATGAATCTGAATTGTGTTCTTGGCTAGCACAAATGCCACATATGCTCATCACTTGGCTTGATTGTGGAGGTACCGAAGGAGTTGAATTTTGCCTTGCAATATTTAGTTCAATTTGGTTAACCGCTAATGTGAGCTCTATCAATGCATTCTTAACCTTCTTCTGATCAGTAGGAACTACCTGAACTTCACCCACTCCTCTGGTGGTCAATGCTCTGCTCCCAAACTGTTGTGAATTCTCAGCCATGTTTGAAATGAGTTCCCTAGCTTGATTTGGCGTTTTGTTCACTAGGGCTCCTCCAGCTGCAGCATCTATCATAATCCTGTCCATCTGCAACAATCCCTCATAAAAATACTGAATCAGAAGCTGCTCGCTGATCTGGTGTTGTGGGCAACTTGAACATAGTTTGTTGAATCTCTCCCAGTAGTCATAAAGCGTCTCACCCACCACTTGCTGAATGCCACAGATGCTTTTTCTAATTATTGCTGTTCTGGAGGCTGGGAAATATTTTTTCCAAAAATGCTTTCTTCATAGAAATCCAACTAGACACGTGCCCAGTGGGTAAATAGTAAAAACAATCTTTTGCTGCTCCTGTCAATGTAAAGGGGAAAGCTCTCAGCTTAATATCTTCTTCTGAAATGCCCTGAGACTTCATAGTGGAGCATACAACGTGAAACTCATGCAGGTGTCTATTTGGATCTTCTCCAGATAATCCTTGAAACTTGGGCAGTAAATTGATGAGTCCAGATCTGAGCTCAAAATCACCAGCAAGCTCTGGATAAGCAATGCTAGAATACTGAAATGTAGCATCTGGTGCTGCGAGTTCCTTCATAGTCTTCTGGTGGTCTGCCATGATACTACCTGAATGAGTGGGGATGGTCTGAAGAGGAGGAATATCAGTAGACTCTGAAAGTATGCCTTGGTTCCTCCTTGCTCTGAAAGTCCTCTCAATTTCAGGATCAAATTCTTCAAGATCACCACCTGTAGACCTGGTCATAAAACCAAAAATAAATCGCAGTAAAAGTAGATAAAAAGATGAAACAAATAAAATCAGATCACTAGATATAGCAGTAAGCATAAAAAAAATAAATCAAGAAAGATGTGAAATAAGTGTACAAGCAAAAATTAAACAAATCAACTAGTTGCTTTCCCGACAACGGTGGCAAAAATTTTGATGCCCGCTAAGTAGGTGTCACGAATGTGGGTCTCAAAATTTAGATATGTGTAAGCTGGAAACCCTTTTTGCAATAAAAAATGAGAATGTAGTAAAGGGGCCATAGGTCGTATTTTTCCTAGGGCTAGTTGAGAATGTTCGATTCGAGCTTGAGTTTATGTGTCGTTGATATTTTTAGGGTTTCAAATAAAATCTGGGTTTAGTTTGCAATTAGAAATGAAAATGAAATGAAAATTTAAGAAACTTAACTCATGAACTAAACAAAGTGATGACACTTAATAACTCATCAAATTAACCACTTAATCAATTAAGGCAAATTAGCAAAATTCAGGAAATCAAACTTAAACTCAAATGAAAGAGAGTACACTACAATTGGTTTTGAACTTCAGAGGTTATCCCTCAAAGCCGAAACTTAGCTTGATACAAGGTGAAAGGTTGAAGCAAACTTGATACGCAAGTGAAGGAAACCTATGTGCCAAAATTGATACGGAGTGTCAGAAATGGACTGATCAATCGAAACAGACCTATTGCAAGGATGGAATGAATAAAAAAAACAAAATCTGGAAGCAGAAATTCAGCAACAATGACTTGATGCAAGGTCAAACAAGCAACTGCTGTAATACAATTAGCTATCAAGCCAACAATCGGATGCAAAATTTGGCAGCAGATAAATGCAGAAACACAACTCGAGTGAAACAAAATTCCACAGCCAAACTGATGTGCCGAAATTTATCTTAAGGCAGAGTTGATACTACCATGCAGAAGAGGAATGAAGGTTACTGCAACGCAAGGATAGAACTGATCAATTCAGAGATAACTGGAAGGAGAAATGAAATCAGAAACTGTAGAACATGAATGGAGAAATTCAGCAAACATTCAATTACAGAAGTGCCGAATAGACTGCAGAAATTAACAGCAACTAGATGCAACTAACAGAGCCAGCATGCAGAAATCACAAACTAAAACTTAAAAAGGATGCAGAAAACTTATATGCTCTCATACACAATTCGGCACTTCAACTGATACTTGCAGAATTTAATGTTGGCACGCACTTGGAAATTTATACCAAAGACTTTTGAAATGCAATCAGCTACAAGATAAATTCAGAAAATAAAACTTAAGCTAACTTGATACAACAAAAAGACTGATACAATTGGCTAACTTGATACAATTGGCTATCAAGGCAACAATCGGATGCAGAATTTGGCAACAGATAAATGCAGAAACACAACTCGAGTGAAACAAAATTCCAGAGCCAAACTGATGTGCCGAAATTTATCTTAAGGCAGAGCTGATACTACCATGCAGAAGAGGAATGAAGGTTACTGCAACGCAAGGATAGAACTGATCAATTCAAAGATAACTGGAAGGAGAAACGAAATCAGAAACTGCAGAACATGAATGGAGAAATTCAGCAAACATTCAATTACAGAAGTGCCGAATCGACTGCAGGAATTAACAGCAACTAGATGCAACTAACAGAACCAACATGCAGAAATCACAAACTAAAACTTAAAAAGGATGCAGAAAACTTATATGCTCTCATACACAATTCGGCACTTCAACTGATACTTGCATAATTTAATGTTGGCACGCACTTGGAAATTGATACCAAGGGCTTTTGAAATGCAATCAGCTACAAGATAAATTCAGAAAATAAAACTTAAGCTAACTTGATACAACTAAAAGTCTGATACGCAGCAGCCCAAGAACTGATACGCAGCAGATTGAACAGAATTCAGAAGTGAAACAGAACAAAATTGATACGCAAGCTATAAAATAGGAAATCAACTGAAATTGAAACCAAATCGCTCACGAGACAAGCCTCCTAACTAAATACCTGCAGAGTTTAAACACTAATTAGAGCAAAACAATTCAGAAACTTAAATTACAGCAACTGAAACAGAAATTCAGAAATAGAAATTGCAGTAGAAATTAAAATTACAACTAATACTGAAATTTAACAAAAAAAGACTAATCCTCAATCTTTTCCCTAGCTCAAAACCTCCTTGTTCGTCACGCAAGGGCAAGCCAAGAACCCCTTCAGCTCCACAAATCACTGGAGAATAGCTCAATCGATCGATTTTTGCTCACTCTGCACTCAGCTGGAATTTTCCAATTCAATCTCCTCTATCTCAATGGATGGGATTGCGATGATGAATTGAGGATCATCTGAGCTCACCTAAGGACCCCTACAGACGGCTCAGACGATCGCAAGTGGCTCGCGGATGAGATTCAAGGGATTTGATTGAAGGACTGCCGAAACCCTCAAACAGCCCTGTTCCGGCGCAATTTGACCTGAAATCTCCAAGGAAACTATCCCCCAATGATTCAGATCTTGATCCAAGGTCTAGGTTAAGGTGGTCACGCCTTCAAACTAAGGAAATTGCAGAAAACTTGAAGGAAAAATGAAGAAGAAGCACTGTGCGGCGATGACACGACGAGGAAGAAAGCTGAGGAAATTTTGATTAAGTACTTGACAACGGACGACTCAGATTAATTTGAGAAAATCCAACGGCTGATCATCATCCGATCTGAACCAAACTTTGATGATGTTGATCAAGGGTCAGGATCTGCCTCGGGGTAGCTCGGATCCTCCAGATTTGCAACGGCTGGCCCAGATCAACCTAATCTTTGAATGGACAGTCTAGAACCCTCCGAGCTTGATCCCACGGTTGAACGATCTCTGATTGGAATGAAACCTTCAGATCTTGATCAGAGTGCTTGATTAACCCTAACCCTAGCTCGGATTACCTCAGATGGTCCCAGATGGCTCAGATCTAGCCGCTTTTAAATCGGACGACCTAGATTAACCCGAAGCTTGATAACTCGATCCGGGTCCACTTCCGACTCAAGTTTGACCCAGTATGCCCTAGGTCCATGATTCTTTCATGCCTACAAAAATTGATCTAAAATTTAGTGGCAAAATAATTCAAATATATCAAGATTTGCAATTAAGTCCAAAATAAAAGTAAGTGCTAAAACCTGTTGAGGCAATCTGTGGTCCGGAGTGACCAAGTGTTTTGATGCTTGTGTAAAGGGTTTAAGCTAGGTTTACCCTGGTGTTCTTATATGTGTATGTTGAGTGTGCAGGTTGTACAGGCTACACATATGGACTTGACTGGACGGCCTCGGTATGGTGAAGAGTGGCATGGAGACAAGCTGGAGGCTTGTATGCGCACCTGAGGGACCTTGGTGAGCAGGGACGATGAGCTGATGGGCGCGAACTTCGAGGCATGCGTGAAGGATGGCATGGAGGCAAGCTGGAGGCTTGCGTGTATCTGAGGGACGGGAGCTGAAGATGAAGAGGGCGCGAAGGCAACAGTCGAGGCTGCGGAGGAGGAGTCAGTCGAGTCGTGAGGGTACGAGTGCAGTGCGATTGTACTCAGGAAATCCTAGGGTTTGAGTGCGGAGTGAAATGTACTCAGGAAGGGTAACCTTAGGTGGGTGAGTAGATCAGTCGACTGGCCTGGGGGTAGTCGACTGATGGAACTCATAGAAAGGTCTCAGCCCTGGGACCAGTCGACTACTCTGGGGGCAGTCGACTGGTAGGTGGCTGGTGAGTTGGCTAAAATTCAAACATTGGGGTGCAACGGTCGAATTTGGCTAGCACCAGTCGACTGCCTTGGGGGCAGTCGACTGGTAGTGAGAAATCAGCCCAGAGTCCTATTTAAAGAGGACGTCATGGTGGCTGTGTTTCTTGACGAAACTCGCTTGGGTAAAGCGTGTTAGTAGTCTTTTGTGCCCAGATAGTGTCCGAGATATTGTGGCGAGGTTTCTCCACCCACAAGGAGCGGCGAGGGCTAGCCGGAGGTTATCCGGGGAGTGATCCACCGACGGATTCTTGGATTAGTACACGCTAGAGGAGAAGAACGATGGAAGACAGACTTGGGGATAACATCTACACTTCGCCGGCCTACGACCATGAAGACTTCGGGTATTGGAAGTCACGGATGGAGACGTGGTTCACGATGGAGTGGGACCAATGATTGCACTTGAAGAGCCATATGAGACCCCAAAGGATAAGCATGGGAAGAGGCTTAGGCCTAGATATTGGAGTCAAGAACAAAAAGATCGTTCTAGAGGAAACGAAAAGGTAATTAGTGTTTTAAGCAATGTTTTGCCTAATAATATTTTGAGTTGTGTAGGAAAATACGAGAATGCGCACGACCTATGGAAAAAGATAAAAGAATATCATGAAAATCCTACACAAATTTAAAAGCCCGAAGAAGTAAGTTCAAGTGGAGAAGAGGAAAACGAGCAAGAATCATCTACATCATCAAGTGAAATGGAAGAAGTGTCAACTTCTTCAAGTGAGGAGGAGGAGCTAAGTGAAAGATCATCAACCTCCTCAAGAGAAGAAGAAGAGGCATCAATTTCAAGAATTGAGAGGGAGGAGAGACCCTCATCTACACATGATCAAGAGGAAGCTTCCACATCATCCGAGGTTGAAGAAGAAGAAGTCAACCTAGTCTCCACCTCCACCTCCACCAAAGCCAAGAGAAAGGACCACATTACATGCTTTGGGTGTAATGAAAAGGGGCACTACAAGGACAAGTTCCCAAAAGGTAAAAAGGAGGTAAAATCTACACTTATTTCAAGTTCTTTAAACTCTAACATAAAGTGCAGGATTGGAGAAACCCAAGGCAAGAAGAGGAGGATTCGATGCTTCACGTGTGGTGAGCTAGGGCACTATCACACCAAGTGCCCAAGGAAGAAAGAGCTAAAGAAAATGAAGCGCCTAAGGATATGGGAAAAGGAAGAAAGAAAGAAGAGAAAAAGCCCACATCAAGGAGGGACTACAAGGGTAAGGGAGGTAATTCCTAACCCTAGATTAAATTGCCATTCATATTTAAGTTCCTCAATGAATGCTAAGAATCATGCCAATTACCCATCCATGAATATTAGAAATAATGCAAATCATTCATCCATGCATGCTAGACTTCATGAAAATTATCTTTTTGTGCATAACCATGGTTTTAAATATCATGATAGGAATAAGGATAACAAGGTAGATACATATCCTAAGAAAAGCATGCATCATGGTAAATCTAAGACCTGTGTATCCAAGGCTAAAGGCATTAACCCCAAGGGAGGGAAACAAATGCCTAAGAAAATGGGTAGTTCTAGGAATGTCCAAAGTGGGCATATGGACTACAAGGTTAAAGGTCTAGAGAGGGAAAATCAAGCCTTGCGGGCAAGACTTGATACATTAGAAAAGGCCCTAGATAGATTCACGATTGGATCTAAGGGCTTAGACATGGTGTTGGGTATTTTGAAACCCAACCATGATAGATCAGGGTTGGGATACCGATCTAAGACCTCCAAGGAAAATGAAAAGAAGTATGCTGGGGAGGCATACAATCATGGTAAAGAGGGTAAGTCCAAGGATTGTAAGGGAATGCCATCCAAGGGTAGAAAGGGTAACTCAACCAAGGACAAGGTGTCCAAGGTTAAGAATGTTCACTTTGAGGGCCAAGAGTCACCGGGGACACACCGGTGTGGTCTAGTATGGATTGAGTCACCTAGGGTGGTGGCTAAGGCTCAGAGCTGAAGGGGGAGCTCTAGGAGCCTTTGGGGTCCATGGTAGATGGATCTCAAAAGTGTTTCTCCCAAGAAATTAGGTGAATTGTGCCAAGGAGGATTGGAAGACTTGGGTAAGTTTTAATCATAGACTTTGGCACATTAAAAAGGTGATTTAGGGAGAAAAAGAGTGAAAATGGTATTATAATTGAAAGAAATTGGGTTTAATGTGAAAACACCATGTAACTTGATGCTACTAATGGATTATGAATGAGTATGGGAAGAAACATCAAGGTAAGGTCCAAATTAGAACTTTGAGCTAAGGTTTTAATGATACACATTAGATAGAATAGGATTTCGTGCCAATCTTGGGATCCGGAGTACATTTATTTGGAAACGTATTTTTCCCAAGTAGATATTGGCTTCACAAATCTCCCCACAAAATTTCAGAATTTTTGGAGATTTGTAGATTTATCTAGGCATTTCTGAAATTCGAACTGAAAACCTGAAATTCAGGTATTAGTCGACTGCCATTTGGGCAGTCGACTGGTCCGAGTTCGAGAGCCTACTGTGAGTTTTCCCAGTCAACTGCCATTTGGGCAGTCGACTGGTCTGTAGGTTGAAAAAGAAAAATGACTATTGGATGATTGAATATGATCCTTAATTATACTGGTTGAGTAAAGGTGTGCCTCATGGGTTAATGGTGATTATATGAAATGAGGCCATATAAAAAATTTAAGGAAGTTTGATAAGTTTCTCATGTGTATCTAGGATTTAAAGATAAAAAGGGGGAAACTTTCATCATATTAAGGATATGGATAAAGAAATGAATTGAGGACAATTTCATGTGTCGAATTATGATGATTAGCTTTGGCAAACACATGGAATTAGTGATACATTTGCAAATTGATACGAAATGTCAATCCTTAAAGGAAATTAGAGAATTGTACCAAAGTTAAGCACATTTGATAATATTAGTCAAATCATACCTTTCTAGGATAGAGTATATCCTAGCAAATGTGCTTGCAAACCTCTTAGAGTTTTTCAAAGTTGTTGTTGAGTTCTTATTGACACTAGGGATAAGGGTGCTTGGGGAGCAAGCCTTTAATGGTGTTCAAAGGGAAAAGAACTCGGGTGTTAGGTTGGGAAGAACCTAACTTGGTGTTAGGAGGTTAAGTTGGGTAGAACTTAACCCTTTGAAAATGAAAATTGGGAGAAGACATGGGTTAAGGGGGAGGTTGTCTCCTATTTGCCTTAATTTTCATAAGAAAACTTTTGGATTTTGTACCAAACTTGGGAATGAGGATAGATACATGGTGAAATGTATTTTTCCCAAGTAGGTATGGGTACCACAAAGTTCTCCATGAAATTTGGGAATTTTTGAAGATTTGTGGAATTTCTGGTGCATTTCTGAAAATGGCCAGAAAAGATTGAAATCAGAGTATCAGTCGACTGCCCATTTGGGCAGTTGACTGCCAGAGGCTGATTTGGGTATCAGCAGCTGGTTTGGGGTCCAAATGACTAGGAACAAATGTATGGGGGTCTAGTACACTGTGTTTAAGGTCATTGGGAATTTAAAGAACCAATAATTGGATAATTATTGGGTTCTTTTTGATGTATGGCAAAGGGGGAGAAATATTGTGTTTAAGTGCGAAACCAATACCTTTGGTAG
Organism: Boesenbergia rotunda; assembly: GCA_024364735.1. Taxonomy (NCBI): domain Eukaryota; kingdom Viridiplantae; phylum Streptophyta; class Magnoliopsida; order Zingiberales; family Zingiberaceae; genus Boesenbergia; species Boesenbergia rotunda. The sequence continues at coordinate 390,329 of JAGFNQ010004570.1, read as the reverse complement.
AAAGAAACCCTAGGTTTGGGGGGAGCTAAGTTTGAGGGGGAGCATGGCTGCTCCCTTCTTGGTGTAAGGGGAACCTTGGAGAGGTTCTTAAAAAGCCTTTGTAAGTCCAATGTAGGGGGAGCTTTAGAGAAGCTTTAAAAAACCCGTTTTGGTGAAAATTCCTAACTTGGGAAGTTAGGTGTGAAAAAGTACTAACTTAGAGGGTTAGGTGTGGGATGCCTTAGGATAGGATCCATTTTTGCATTGCATATGCATTATTTAGCTATTTGACTACTATCTTGTCTCCCTAACTTAAACGTATTGTCAAACATCAAAAAGGGGGAGATTGTTGAGGCAATCTGTGGTCCGGAGTGACCAAGTGTTTTGATGTTTGTGCAAAGGGTTTAAGTTAGGTTTACCCTGGTGTTCTTATATGTGTATGTTGAGTGTGCAGGTTGTACAGGTTACACATATGGACTTGACTGGACGGCCTCGGTACGGTGAAGGATGGCATGGAGACAAGTTGGAGGCTTGCATGCGCACCTGAGGGACCTTGGTGAGCAGGGACGATGAGCTGATGGGCGCGGACTTCGAGGCATGCGTGAAGGATGGCATGGAAGCAAGCTGGAGGCTTGCGTGCATCCGAGGGACGGGAGCCGAAGATGAAGAGGGCGCGAAGGCAACAGTCGAGGCTGCGGAGGAGGAGTCGGTCGAGTCGTGAGGGTACGAGTGCAGTGCGATTGTACTCAGGATATCCTAGGGTTTGAGTGCGAAGTGAAATGCACTCAGGAAGGGTAACCTTAGGTGGGTGAGTAGACCAGTCGACTGGCCTAGGGGCAGTCGACTGATGGAACTCACAGAAAGGTCTCAGCCCTGGGACCAATCGACTGCTCTGGGGACAGTCGACTAGTAGGTGGCTGGTGAGTTGGCTAAAATTCAAACGTTGAGGTGCAACGGTCGAATTTGGCTGGCACCAGTCGACTGCCTTAGGGGCAGTCGACTGGTAGTGAGAAATCAGCCCCGAGTCCTATTTAAAGAGGACGTCGTGGTGGCTGAGTTTCTTGACGAAACTCGCTTGGGTAAAGCGTGTTAGTAGTCTTTTGTGCCCAGATAGTGTCCGAGATATTGTGGCGAGGTTTCTCCACCCACAAGGAGCGGCGAGGGCTAGCCGGAGGTTATCCGGGGAGTAATCCACCGACGGATTCTTGGATTAGTCACCCGGCCGGGGTGGATACCAAATAAATCCTCGTGTTAGCATTGGTTAGTATTTGTTTGATTGTCTTTATTGTATATTCCGCTATGCAAACTAACCGTGCAGGAAGAAAGTGGTTCGAAACGCTATTCACCCCCCCTCTAGCGTACAGAACGATCCAAACAAAACCTAGGGTAATTTCACAATTAAGCAAGAAAAACATGGGTCAAACATGGATTTTGGCAACTATAATGATCAATAAAATAGTACTTATCAGATAGCGGTTGCTCCAGACACATGACTGGAGATAAAATGAAATTCACCAAACTCAAGTTCAAAAACCTAGGCTCAGTGGTATTTGGGAACAATGCTACACTCAAGGTAATTGGGTCGGATAATATTGAACTTAAATCTGACTTCATTATTAAGAAAGTACTTTTGGTTGAAAATTTTAATTTCAACTTACTTAGCATAAGTCAGTTGTGTGATTCTGGTTATGTAGTTACCTTCAACAATTCTAACTGCCTGATTAAAAACCTGCAAGACTCAGAAATCATGCTTAAGGGCACCAGGAAAAATAATGTTTACACTATAAATCTACCCCTAGTACCTAAATGTATGTTAACTCAGTTAGAACAATCAAACCTCTGGCATAGGAGATTAGGTCACACTAATCTAAGAATTATTTCAAAAATCATGCAACTTGGCCTAATTAAAGGTATCCCTAAAATTAAGAATCAAGAAAACCTAATATGTGAATCATGTAATCAAGGTAAAAAAACCAGGTCTAATCACAAACTAATCCAATCTGATCTAACTCAAACCACACTTGAGCTCCTGCACCTTAACCTATTTGATTCACATGGAGCCAGGTCACTAAGTGAAAACCGGTACTGTTTAGTAATAGTTGATGATTACTCTAGGTTTACCTGGGTTAGGTTTCTAAAGACCAAAGATGAAACCCTAAACCTATTTAATGAATTTTGTAAGTTAATTGAAAATCAAAACGATACTAAAATCAAAAGACTTAGGAGTGACCACGGGGGAGAATTTGAAAATCAATGGTTCGAGGAATTCTGTAAGGTAAATGGGTACATACATGAATTCTCATGTCCTAGAACCCCCCAGCAAAATGGGATAGTCGAAAGGAGAAATAGAACTCTACAGGAAGCCGCTAGGGCTATGCTCAATGAATTTAACCTAGCCACCCAATATTGGGAAGAAGCAATTAGTACGACTTGTTACATTCAAAATAGGGTCCTGATTAACAAGCGACACAACAAAACACCCTATGAATTATACTACCATAGACTTCCAAACCTACACTACCTAAGGGTCTTTGGGTGCAAAGTCCATATCCTAAACACCAAGGATTATCTAGGTAAATTTCAATCTAAATTAACCCCAGGTATCTTCCTAGGATATTCAACCACAAGTAGAGTCTATAGGGTTTATAACAAACATACTAAGAAAATTGAAGAAACAACAAATCTAATATTTGATGAAGAAATCAACTCAAAATCAGATAATACTTCATCAAATATTGATCAAGAAGATAATGAACAAGCTGTTGAATCCTTAATTGAACCCATAAATGAACTAACTATTGAACCAACTAATGAGTCAGTTGAACCAACTATTGAACCAATAATTGAACCAAATCAAATAGCTGAATCACATAGTGAACCAAACCGACCAGCCGGACCTGAGGCTGGACCAAGTTCTAAAAAAACCAAGAAACCCAGACTTAGTCACCCAACCGATCAAATTGTGTGTGATCCAACTCTAGGAGTCAGAACTAGGTCGTCCTATAGCAACCTTAGTCAGATAGCAATGATTTCAAAAATAGAACCTAAGACTATAGAGGAAGCTCTACCTGATCCTAATTGGATCATAGCTATGCAAGAAGAATTAGCCCAATTTGAGAGGAACCAAGTCTGGGAGTTAGTACCTAAACCTGAGGGCAAATCCGTCATTGACACTAAGTGGATTTTTAGGAACAAGTTAAATGATCAAGGAGAAATAATCAGAAATAAAGCTCGCTTAGTAGCAAAGGGATTCAGTCAAGTAGAAGGGTTAGATTATGACGAAACCTATGCCCCTGTAGCTAGACTTGAGTCCATTAGGATGTTATTGGCCTTTGCATCCCATAAAGGATTTAAACTATACCAGATGGATGTAAAGTCAGCCTTTCTAAATGGATTCATTAAAGAAGAAGTCTATGTAGGACAACCCCCTGGTTTTGAGGATTTAGAAAGACCTTACTATGTTTACAAACTTACCAAAGCACTTTATGGACTAAAACAATCACCTAGGGCCTAGTATGAATGCTTATCAACTTACCTAATTTCTAAAAAATTTAAACAAGGACAAATCGATTCAACCCTATTCATTAAAACTTTAGAAAAAGAAATCTTTATTTCCCAAATCTATGTCGATGACATAATCTTTGGGTCCACCAACTCAAATTTTTTAAAAGAATTCGTTAAAATAATGGAAAATGAATTTGAAATGAGCTTACTTGGTGAGCTCAACTTTTTCCTAGGGTTATAAATTAAACAAACTAGGGATGGTAACTATGTCCATCAATCCAAATATGCTAAAGAAGTAATAAAGAAATTTAAAATGGATAACTCTAAAAGCATAAGTACTCCTATGGCCACTAATATAAAAATAGATAGTGACCCTGATGGAAAACCAGTAGACCTTAAACTTTATAGGAGTATGATTGGAAGCCTACTATACCTTACAGCCAGCAGACCTGATATCCTTTTCTCGGTAGGAATGTGTGCTAGATACCAAACCTGTGCTAAGGAAACGCACTTAGCGGCCCTAAAAAGAATATTAAGATACATTAAGGGCACCCTAAATGTAGGGATTTGGTATCCAAGAACCTCAACTTTTAAACTATCAGGATATTCAGATTCTGACTATGCTAGTTGTAAGTTAGATAGAAAAAGTACAAGCGGAAGCTGCCAACTCTTAGGAAACAGTCTAGTGAGTTGGTGCAGCAGAAAGCAACACTGTGTAGCCTTGTCCACAACTGAAGCTGAGTATGTTGCTTTAGGAGAGTGTGTAGCACAACTCTTATAGATGATGCACACTCTTAAAGACTTCCAGCTTGGCTACAATCAAACCCAAATCTTCATTGATAATATAAGCTCAATTAATCTAACAAAAAATCCAATCCAACACTCTAGAACTAAACACATAGAAGTTAAACACCACTTTGTAAGAGACCATGTAGCCAGGGGTGAGATAGTCCTTAAACATGTAGATTCTAAATCTAACTTAGCTGACATATTCACTAAACCTCTACCTGAGTCTGAGTTCAGCTCACTAAGAAGGCAGTTAGGACTATGCTTAGTAGAATAGGTTAACTCTACTTTTTCTTACTGCTTTACTTGAGTTCTAAAACAATAACTGCTTTACTTAATTTCAAAATTAGCTGTTAATTAGTTTGAAATTTATTTTTTTTCGATTTCCGACTTAATTTTATTTTCAAAAACTACCCCCTTCAAAACTAGGACTTTTTCGCAAATGGACTTAGCCTAGGCCCTAACCCTAGAACTGCATGCACCTATAGATTTAGAAGCCAGCATCTCACAAGCACCTTAAGGTACTTTTGATTGATAACCTAGAAAGGGTTGAGATGCTTAGGTCTTTGCCTTAATTCAAGATGCTTTAAGTCAGTGCATCTGCAGTAATTGGGGCACTAAATACAACTAAATACAGTAATCAAGTTAAGTGTCAAGCTTAGACAATCTAACTTGAACAGAACACTTAACTCGACTAACCCTAGAGAAAACTACTGTTTATAACAGTTAGCAAGTAGCTAATTGGGTTAGACAGGTCCCTACAGAAAAAATTTAAATGGTTTGATTTAGTTTATCTTGCATTGGTTCAGTACAACACATTATTCTGTTATATGCAAGTTATTTGTTATTTTGCTATATTTTTTGATATATGACAAAGGGGGAGAGATGGGAAAGGAGAGAAGCTTTAAATTTTAAGCTTAAAGCTTTAAAAAAATTTCAAAATGTTATTATCCTTTCTTCAAAAAGTGCTCACACTTACTCTATTTTTTTTCAAAGTACTTAACTTTTTTTCAAAACTGCTTTCAAAAGTACTCAGTCTAAATTATTTTCAAAATAAAGCATTTTCTAAGTACTTAAACTTAAGCTATCACTAAGTACTTATTTCCAGAAAAGTTTCAAAGTACTAAAGAGATTGAAAACCTTCAAAAACTCAAAAGAGATGTTTTAGAAACATTTTTACTAAGTTGTTTTTCTAAAAATTTCTAAGTATAAAAAATTCTTCTTAACTTACTTTTGAAAAATCTTCTAAGGTTTGAAAAATTAACTCCATCATGTTGACTTAGAAATTTTTCAAACCCCACGAAACTTTGAAAACCCTAGAGGGAGATTCCTTCCAGGGGGAGGGAATTAGTTTATCATCTATGCTGATTAACTTAACTTTTTGAACCGGGTTGCCATAAATCAAAAAGGGGGAGATTGTTGGTGCAGACAGCTCCCAAGTCGAACCTGTGTTTTGATAAATGGCAAAGGGTTCAAAAGTTAAGTCTTATTTGTTATCTAACATGATGCTTGAGTCTGCAGATTGAAGTCCTAGCAAAGGAATGCTAGGCACCTAGCGAAGGAATACTAGGCACTGAAACCCTAAGTCCCGGCGAAGGACAACTGGACACCTAGCGAAGGGCTGCTAGGATATGAAGTCCTAGCAAAGGAATGCTAGCCACCGGGCGAAGGACAGCTTGGTATCCAAGACCTAGCGAAGGACTGCTAGCCACCTAACAAAGGGCGGCTAGGATACGAAGTCCTAGCGAAGGAGTGCTAGGCACCGGACGAAGGACAGCTTGGTATCCAAAGACCTGGCGAAGGAACGCTAGGCAAAAGTCCAATCGGAGGAGCCGGTTGACAACAGGTAAATTCTCCTGAGAGGAGTGGTGAGGGCGCGTTCCCCGTCGAGGGAACAGTAGGCGTCGGTTCGACCTAGGGCTCCATTTTGGAGACCCAAAGTCAGAACCAAGACAGCTAAGGCTGTATAAACCTAATACTTTATTGCTTTATATTGTTTTGGACTAACCCTGGATGCAGGACCAAAGGAACGTGTGTCTGCAGCTCAGAATGCCCAAAGGAGAGAGGCAAGTAGCTGAGCAGGGCGCCCCAAGGTGAATACAAAATAAGAAGAGCAAAAGCACGCTTCGGAAGCTATGTGGGTGGGGCACCCCTGTGCTCCCGGGCGCCCCCGTGGTCCCGGGCGCCCCCATTGCCCAGGGCGCCCCGGGTTCAAGCCAACGAAGCGGATCAACTTCAAGCCGGCGAGAAGCCAATGGATCGAGTCATCCCGGGCACCCCCAGCATCCCGAGCGCCCCCATCAAAGCTCGATCCCGAGTTTGGAGGGATCAGAGCTGACCAAGACCTGTTCGGATCGGATGACACGTGGGGGGGGGGCCCAACGTTCAGGGCCCCCTGGGAGGCTATAAAAAGCCCCCTCGACCCCAAGGCTTAAAACAACAATCCTTCCAACGCATTCACGCTCTTCTACTCCCGCGCTCTTCTCCGGAAACCTCCCGACTCGAGATACAAGCGCCGACGACGTCCCTCTGCTCTGAAAATACAATCTACACCGGACGTCGGTAACGAAGAGCTGCTTTTAAGTTTACTGTACTATTCTGGTAATACATTTTGTAAACTGTTTTTGCGCACATATAGAATTGCCCGCAGTAAACGATCAACGACCGTGGGCCTTGGAGTAGAAGCCGACCGTGACTCCGAACCAAGTAAAATCGTGGTGTTCGCGTGTGTTTTACTTTATTTATTTTCGCTGCTAATTCTCTTTTACAAATCCGAACGTTTTACGATATTCACCCCCCTCTATCGTACTTCTCGATCCAACACTACTAACCAATAGCTGCTACAACATAAATTTTCTCTATTGTAGTAGCCACTAACCAATAGATTCAATAACAAAGTTTTTCCTGTGATATTGTAGCAGCTACAAACTAGTAATTGCTACAACAGAGAAAATTATGTTGTATTAACTACTAACCACAGCGTGTTTGTCAAGCAAACATTGAAATATCATAATTTTTTACTCAAATTGAATAATAAACCACATAATATATCAAATCAAAGCTCATTCAAAAATCTTTGATTTGATATATTGTGAATCATGTGATTCAACCAAAATCAAAAGTTATGACTGTTGGGGTAATCTAGGTGTCCTAGGTTTTGATGTTTGGGCAAAGGTTTAAGTTAGGTTTATTATTGTATTTGATATGCATTGTGAGTATACAGGATATAGTTATAACAAAGGAGAAAAGTCTAAGTAGGAACTTGGCAAATGAGGAAGATCTGATAACAAGGACCGAGGCTGGATGAAGCTCTAGAAAGCAAGACGTGAAAGGCTAATGGAGGAGCTAGAAGGCTAGGTCTAGATTGGTCGGGCAAGGATGAGTGTTGAGTGAATGTACTCAGGGTAGTAACCAAGTTTAGGGTTTGGACAGTTGACTACTACTGGAAGCAATCGACTGGTAGAGGGCATAGAGAGATGAATCGATTGATCTCCTGTGCAGTCGACTGGTGTCGGCCGAATTCAAACATTAGACTATATCGTTCAAATTCAACAGATGGCAGTTGAATGGTGTTGGCACCAGTCGACTGGTACCGGCTGGATCAGGAACGAGCTCTATTTAAGGGATCTCGATTTGGTTGGGCAAAGGTTGACGAAATAAGTTTGGTTAAAGCTTATTAGTAATCTACAAGTGCTCAGGTGTGCTTACGAGGTTGTGGCAAGGTTTCTCCACCCATAAGAAGATACACGAGCTAGCCGGAGGCTTTCCGGGGAATCATCCACCGATGGATCGAGATCATCCATCTTACGGACAGCCATGGAGTATGAGCGTCATCTCCAAACCATGTAAATCGACGTGTATTAGCGATTTGTGTTCCTTGTTAGATTTAGTTTTATTTTATATTCTCTTGTGCACTAACAAGTGTAGGAAGAGAATTACAAATCAAGTGGGTGAATAACTATTCACCCCCTCTAGCCGTACGATTAAGTCCTAACAATTGGTATCAGAGCGAAGGTTCGCTCTTGTTGGGCTAACCACCAAAGGAGCAAGCCACTAGAGGAAGAAGACAAAGATGGATTTGGAAGGTCCGCTAGGATGGGATACTCGGATCCCACCTACATATGATCGAAACAATTTCGATTATTGGAGAAAGCGGTTAGAGAATTGGTTCCAAATGGATTGGGATCATTAGACCGCATTGGAGGTTCTATTCGAAGCTCTAACGGACAAAAAGGAAAAACATCTCTGACCTCGATATTGGACGAAGGAACAAAAGGAGGAAGTGGAGTCGGATAAGGAGGTAACAAGAATTGTTTTAAATTTATTACCTTTTTATATTGTGTACCGTTTAGGTGAGTACAAGAATGCTCATGAGCTATGGAGTAAGGTGATAACTCTTCATAAGAATTCTACACAAGGACAAGAAGTGGAGAAGCCCTAGGATAAGGGCTCATTGGTCCAAGAGAAGAAGAAGGACCAATCGAAAGTGGAATCGAATACAACATTCGAAGAGAAGGAGGAAGTGCAATCGTCCACATCCTCAAGTGAGGAAGAAGAAGAGCAATCCAAGGTGGAGGAGATCTTGGAAGCTCAACCCCCAACCTCAACTATCGAGAAGAGTGAGAAATCCCACATCAAATGCTTTGAGTGTGGGGAAATGGGGCACTACAAAAGTAGGTGTCATTCACTCAAGAAGGTAAAAGGCGTAAATCCTAAACCCAATAAAGTTCATTTAAAAACTAATATGAGTTGTAGGGATGGAGTCAAGGATAAAAAACATATAATTTGCTTCACATGTGATGAGTGTGGCCACTACCACACAAAATGCCCAAAGAAAAGAGAGCTTAAGAAGCTAGGACATTTGAAGAAATTGGAGAAAAAAAGGAGCTCAAGTCAAGGGGGAGCTTCAAAGGTAAAAGGGAAGGTAAGCCCTATTTTAAAATTTAATCTAATTTTCAATTCATACATGCTTGTTAGAAATAATATAAATTATTTACTCAATCCTAATCATGGATTTAGGTATAATAATAGGAATATGGCTAACAAGGTAGATAACCCTAGGAAATTATTACCCAAGGCTAAACCCAATAAGACCCAAACTACCATGTCTAAGGGGAGGAAGGTAGCAAATGATCAAGGCATCAATCCCAAGAAGGGAAAACATATGCTTAGGAAAAAATGTAGGTCTAGGAATGGTCAAGATGGATATGTTGACTCTAGGGTTAGAACTCCAGAATTAGAAAATCAAGTCTTGAAGGCAAGGCTTGAGGAAATGGAGAGAGTTCTAGAGAGGTTCATTATTGGACCTAGGGGGACTTGACATGTGTTTGGGTGGTCAAATATCCAAAAATATCAAATTGGGTACATCCAAGGCCATTGAAAAGAAATGTGCTAGGGTATCATATAACAATAGCAAGGAAGAGAAATCCAAAAATGGTAAGAATAAGTCATTTAAAGTTAAGGGAAAGAATAACTAAGGACAACGTGTCCAAGGTTAAGAAAGTTAGGGTTGTAGGCCAAATGTCACCGGAGGTACATCGGTATAGCCTAGTGATTGTAGAAGAGTCATCTAGGGAGGTGGCTAAGGTTAAGAGCCCAAGGGGGAGCTCCAAGAGTCAAATTGGGATCCATGAAAAATGGATCTCGGGAGAATATCTCCCGAAAGTCTAGATAGACCATAGAGTGTGTCAAAGGATTTGGAGACGGATTTGAGTCTCAATCCTTGGGTTTTGGCACATATGGGTTGTGTATTATGCATGAAATATGACATTGGGGTCATATTGTATGAAAATTGGTTCTTGATGTATAGATATCATTTAAATCAATGCTAGGGATGCATTGTGGTTTGGTATAGGCAGATACATCAAGAGAAGACAAAACTAGGATTTTAGGTCAAGGTTCAATTGAACCATTTAGATAGTTTTGGAGTTTGTCTCAATCTTAGGATCCCAGATATATATTTTTTTAAAATATATTTTTCTCAAGTAGACACGGGTATCACAAATCTCTTTATAAAATTTAGATATTTTTAGAGATTTATGAAATTAGTTATGCATTTCTAAATTTAGGTCAGAAATGGTGAATGAGTTGATATCAGGGTATCAGTCAACTGGTGTAGAGGTCAATCGCCTGATAATTCTGTAAGGTTATTTTTTGATAAGATCGATCGACTGGTAACTGTCTTAGTCGACTGATATGGGCTGAAATTGTTTTCAGCAATGTTGAAAAGTATCCAAATGATTAAAATTAGGTGTATAATCTTATGGGGGGGTTAATACACAATATTTATAATTATTAGAGGTTAAAGAATCCAATAATTGAGATAGAGCCCTTTTTGATGTGTGGCAAAGGGGGAGAAGTGTTGGGTATAAGTGGGAAACCAAGACACCTTTGCAAGAAATCCAAGCTCAAGAGGGAGCTTAGGTGAAGGGGGAGCAATTGTTGCTCATTTGGTGGTAAACGGGGGAGAAGTACCTTTGCAAGGAAAATCTACTCAAGGGGAAGTTTAGGTAGAGGGGGAGCTTAAGGTTAGGCTTCATGGTTTTTTGCATTAATATAGTTTCCCTAACTTAAATGGGTAGTCAATCATCAAACAAGGGGAGATTGTTAGAGCAATCTAGGTGCCCTAAGTTTTGATGATTGAGCAAAGGTTTAAGTTAGGTTTATTGTTATATTTGATATGCATTGTGAATATGCAGGATATAGGTACAACAAAGGAGAAATGTCCAAGTAGAAACTTAGCAAATGAGGAAGATCTGACAACAAGGATCGAGGCCGAAGGAAGCACAAGAAGGCAAGACGTAAAGGATGGAGAGACATTCGATGGATGTGAGGCTGATGGAGGAGCTAGAAGGCTAGGTCTAGGTTGGTCAGGTGAGGACGAGTGCTGAGTGAAAGTACTCGAGGCTAAAACCCTAGGTTTAGGGGTTGAGCAATCAATTGCTGCTGTGAGCAATCGACTAGTAGAGGGCATAGAGAGATAGTCGACTGATCTCCTGTGCAATCGACGACTAGTGTCGGCAGAATTTGAACATTGGGTTGTAACATTCAAATTCAACAGTTGATAGTCGACTGGTGTTGGCATCAGTCGACTAGTACCGAATGGATCAAGAACAAGCTTTATTTAAGAGAACTCAATTTGGTTAGGCAAGGGTTAACGAAATAAGCTTGGTTAAAGCTTATTAGTAGTCTACAAGTGCTCAGATGTACTTGCTGATAGGATCAGTAGGAGAGCTAGAGAGGGGTGATTAGCTCCGATCTTTGCTCATTGATGATTTGTTGCGGTGGAAGACTTGAGCAATGCTAACACCTTAATTTTACTTGGTATCTATCTCCTTGAGGTGACTAATCCAAGGATCCGCTCTTCCTTACTCTCTCATACACTATGAAAGATCACCTTCTTGAGATGGAGAAACCTCTTATAAGCTTACAAGAAGAAACACTTAAGAATAAGTAAATACAATAGAAATCTAACAAGATTTACACAACTTAGCTCTCTTTGCTTTTCTTGCTTTCTTCAAGTTTGGAATCGCCTCTAGAACCTTGGAAATGCAGCAACACTATACTCCAAGACTTCTCTTGAAATGGCAATGAAGGAGGAGAAGAAGTGCTAAAGAGCTGCCAAAGAAGTGTGCTTCAAACCTGCATGAAAACCCTGTTAGTGAGAGCCCTAGAGCCAATCATATGATGATTACTTTTTGGACTCATTGTATCATATTCTTGTATATATATTTCTTATATATAAAGGCATTTCTTATGGTTATTGTACTTATGTGTATTGGTGCCAAATAACTTAGTATAATAACGTCCTTGAGTAGAAGGTTCTTATCTATATCAATCGATTAGTTGAATCGATAGTGAAATGATATAGAGAACACTACTCTTAATTATTCCTAGTCAAGTATTAACATTCAAGGACAATGTTAATGCATAGAGACTAGCATGTAGGTCAACATGATAACTTGATCTCACAAGTCATGGATATGAGATATCAAGTTGACACATGGGTATACATTAGAGAATGTATACTGAATGGCCCGCCATGAGAAAGTATCATGGATCGTTATATGAGTGTCATATACTTTCTCATGTGACTATTAGTATGACTATAGTCCTAGACCTGAAGTTACCATAGTTCCCTACATAAGGAGTTACGTACTTTGGCTTCGTCAAACGTCACCCGTAACTGGGTGGACTATAAAGGCGATTACTGGGTTTGTAACAAATTATGCGGAGGGATATGAGTAACGTAGATGGGATCTATCCCTCCTATATGACGGGAGTGATATCTTCGTTCTTGATAGAGTAAGACCACTAAGTGCATGGCCATGCCCAAATAAGGCAATATTAGATATTGAGCTTATTTGATTATAGTGAGTCTACTTGGAGATCAAGACATATAGATTGATTTGAGGATGACACGGTCTATGCCTCATGAATGATCAATCTAGATATCGAGGATAGAAGGATGTTGTCACATATTGTGATGGTCACAATTATTAGTCACAATGGTGATGTTGGATCTCGACATTCTTGTAACTTGTGTAGCAATGATGTGTTGCTAGATACCTCTCATTGCTTATGTCCTTAAATAGGTTTTAGGGCATTGCCAATGTTACAAGAACCTATAGGGTCACACACATAGAGCAATAGATGGAGAATAAGTCCATATGATGGACCGAGAGTAATGAAGTCAAAGTTTGACTTTGGCTAAATATGGAAAGTCCATAAAAGGCAAGTTTGACTTGACTCAAAATAGACAACTTGAGTTGGACTCGAGTTTGATCCAAGTGTTGGATGAATCTAATCATGGGAGAATAATGAAGTCAAAGTTTGATTTTGGCTAAATATGGAAAGTCCATAAGAGGCAAGTTTGACTTGACTCAAGCCACATCACCTTGACTTGACCAAGTGATGACTTGGCATCATCATCAAGGCTAAGTAACCTCCCCATTTGAATATTGAATTCAAATAGGGGGTTACCCAAGGTGGTGGCCGGCCACTTAAACACACAAAAAGGAGTTTTTTGTGTGTGTGTGATTGAGGATTCTCCTCACTTGGTTTTGTTTTGTATTGCTCTCCCTCTCCTTTCATCTTGCCGAGACCCCAAGTAGTGCTAGCACACTTTTGGGCTCTCCTCTCCACTCTCTTGCTTGTGTGGATACTTCTAGAGGGTTGCTACTTTGCATCCTTGAGATCCGACACCAACCGAGGAGCGAGCGGGAATTGCGGGGCACGCATCGAAGGTAGTTTTCTCTTCTCTAATAGATCTAGGTTGTAGATCGGTTTTGAAGCATGTAAACGAGCACTCGTAAAATTTTGAAATGGTTTTCTTCGCTCGGATCCTTTCTATTGGGGCTTTCGGGGTTTCCGCGACGCGAAAAAGCAGTTTTCGCGGCCCGAAAAACCCTATAAACCCTATATACCCGCGACCTAGGGTTCTCTAACCGATTACTCAATCGATTACCACGTTAGACATAGCCATTCAACAGCTATTTTTTGATGCTTAATCGATTAGCCAATCGATTAAGACGATCTTAATCGATTGCTGAATCAATTCAGCACCTTTTTGTGCTTTGCGCAATTCAACTGCAATCGATTGACCAATCGATTGCCATCCTCCTTAATAGATTGCCCAATTAAGAGGAGGCTGAATCGATTCAGCCTGTTTCTATTCTCACAAATCATTTCTCCCAATCAATTACCCAATCGATTCAATCCTTCCTTAATCGATCACCCAATCAATTAAGAAGGCTTCTATTCGCGAGAAACCAACACTAAATCAATTAACCCCAACCTTAACTTGTGTGCACAAGTCTAGGATTCCCTTGCCTAACCCCGGTCAACTGTGTTGGATTGGGTTGGCCCGGCTAGAGGGGGGCGAATAGACGGTTAAAAAAATATATAAAAGTGGAGGGACTCGTCTTTTAAAAAGAAACTTGATCGCAACTGAGAACGTTGCTTCTAAGGTAGTGGACGCTCAAAAAAACTTTCCTTATGGTGGAGAAGCCTTACAACAAAATCACGCTAAGAGATTTTACAATTAAATTAATTGAATTAAAAAGCTGAAACTCTAAACTTATTTATAGCCTAAGAGAATAAATCTGGATTATTGATTGTTGATGAATTTTCTTTTGGTCGTTGATCTATGGATGTAATCTGAACGGTTAATCTTGGATGGGAATAAACTGCATCCATTTGATCTGATTAAAAGATAAGGTTTTATCCTTTAAGGCTTTAACATCTACTCTAAACTTTGCTGTTATGATCTTCAAGTAGTAACATCGGCAGCTGCTAATTGACATCGATTGCTATCCCAAGTGGTATCCATGGCATCATGTGTTGCCCGAGGTTTTAGGTTCCAGTCTTTTTAGCAACAAATAAATCCTCCTTTTTTCGGGCGCCTGGTTTGACTTGGTCAAATTGACCAGTCTTTTGGTTCTTCGTCTTCAGGGTGATTTTCGACCAACCGGAGTTAGGCACACCCAAACCCGACTTCGACCTTTCGCCCCTCGAGCGTACTTCCTCCCAAATTCCTATCCCTTGGGCGTCGTGTACGTCCTTCACGATCCACCGGAGTGCTCTTCCGCAGCTTCCACATCCCTCGGATTGTACCGAGCCCGTCAGCTCACTTCCCCGCATAATCCTTCTCGTCCGCTACGTCTTACGCTCGACTTCCTCCGTACCTAAGCTCCTACTGTCACGCCCCCAGAGGCCCGGGCTCACTCGAAAATCGGGCAACACCTCCCCTGTGCGGCGGACAATCTGAAACTTTTATACATACACCTCAACACATATATAGCTCAGCCACACTCGGCTGGCATTCACACATCCACAACCACGCAGTTAAATAAAATAACTGACATATAATAAACATAATACATAAATCTCTATAACTAAGCGCAGCAAACCAAAATTCAGCGGAAATAAATAAATACTCGTCCAAATGAAAGAATATACCATCCGAAACGATACTAAAACCAAAAACGACACTAATACTATAAAGCTACTATAAGTATACGAATAACCAATGAAAATAAATACTCAAACTGAGAGACTGGCAGCTGGATCCTCTCCTGGCGGCACGAGACACAGCTATCGACTACCTGAAACAAAAAGAAGAACAAAGGGTGGTGAGTTCCGGATGGAACTCTGCGGGTATAAGAACAGATAAATGCATGGTATATAAAAGGGTAAAGCAAGCATAAAGATAGCCAAAGGGTATACAGTCTCCGGAATCAAGAACATAAATAAAATGCATCCATACGAATAAAACATACCTGAAACCATGTAATAAGTAGGGGAAAACTCAAAAATCCCCTCTAACACCTCCATAAACACCTAATATTGCTGAGCATATCCAGATCATATAAAATGCAAATCATATCCGTATATGCATGTCAGTCAAATGCAACAATCATAGCTCAATCAAATGCATCAAACACAAACAAATGCAAATGCATAATATGCACATGATGTCATGACCTGCACTGTACACACACCAACCACCATTAGGTTGAGTGGACAAGATACAAGCGCCAAATACCTGGGGCTATGCAAATACACCATGACAACCGCGGCCCTGATATGAAAATGCCAAAATACCTGTGGCTTAAAATCCAAAAATACCTGTGGGAACTCCAAATACCTAGGGAGTATCAACTGTTGGCACACAACTCCGATCAAGCGTGGCACAACAGGAAAATATACCCGACAACCTGTCTCAATCACAAGGGAGTCAGTGGTCGTCGGCTTGAATATAATGCATGATGCATGTCACTAATATACACCTCAATCAAACCAAAACTTTGAAATCCATACCATACGAAAACACAAATAACACCAAAGTAAGTAAGCACACGAAAAACACAATCAACACCAAGGTAAATAAACATGCACTAATCAACTGGGTAGGATTATCTAATGCCGACCAAATCCTTGATAGGTCAAATGATTATTCTACAGTACACGCATACACGCGGTACTCTTTAGATCATAAGCCAAAAGATGAGACTGTATAACTGAACAATTTGAATTACTACTCAAAGGTCAAGCAAGAATAAGTGTCAAGCAGGAAAACAAGGCAAATAGATTTAAGATAAAGCAACCTACTTAGATAATCAAATAACCATGTATTTAAGGTAAACGAAACTACAAGAATCAAAGGAGAAGTACCCGCCTTCAATTTAACGTGTATCCGAAATCTCCAGACCAAGTAATCCAAAATCAATTAGTGTCCTGTAACAACATATATAATTTAGCTAATTATATATGCAACCAAACGCTAAATCAAATCCTAAAACCAATTTAACTGAACGTAAGTGTTTCGATCATTAATTAATAACTTGGTTAACTCATTGATCATCTTATAAACCCAATGGATTCGAACCTTAATTCACCCAACCAAAATGGCATAAACTCCTCCATGAACTCACCGCAAAACACGACCAAAGACCTATGCCAACACCACACCCAAACAAAGACAGCAAACAACTAACTTATCTACCACCACTCACCCAAACAGAGGAAAGGAAAGACCCTACAGGAACCAAATTGCAACTCACGGTGAAACCAATATAGCACAGAAACAAATCCAATTCATCCACCTAAAAATCACTTAAATCTATTGCAGTAAATTTACTCCGGAAAAGAATCTCGTTACCCCAATGGATGGCCCTCGGCACCTCCAGCGAATGCTCACGGTAGCCTCAACTGATCCAAGCGGAGAGCTTTGCAAACCCTCTGCCTCCTTAAGCCTTCAGCGTCCCAAATTGATGAGTAAGGTCACTGCGGTCGAGAGCGAAGAGAGCGAGGTTGATCCGGATGGGGCGCCGTGTGTAACCAGAGGAAAGAAGAAGGTAAGAAGAGGAAAACGTGCGGCATCATTGGCGCACGGTGAGGGAAAAAAAACCCCACACAGGGGAGCCGATGGTGAACCAACCTTGGTCGACGATTGAACCTGGCGTCGGCAATCGACACAGAGGAAGAGAGAGACGTCGCTGGCCCTCGCTCGTGGCCGGAGAAGATGGCGGCGATCAATCGTGAGTGGCTACTGCTTCGGCAAAAGGGAGAGTCGGCAAAACTAGGGCACGGGGAGGAGGGAAGAAAAGGTTCGGCGATGAGTTGAGGCGTAAGGGCTCCTCTATATAATATATATATATATATATATATATATATATATATATATATATATATATATATAATATATATATATATATATAAAAGATAATTCCCAAAATAAATCTTTTCCTTAAATAATTCATAACTAATCAATTTTAAGCCCAATTAATCCTGCAATAATTTTCAAAAATTTCAACAAATTATTCCAAATTTTCCCTCTGATTGTTTTTTTTTTCAATTTCCAACTCCTATTTATGGTGTTTGTATATATATATATATATTTATTTATTTATTCTATACATTTATTTATTATTATTATTATTTTTACCCGTATTTTATATTCTCCCCCACTAATAAAAATTTGGTCCTCCAAATTTCACTCTTAAACCAAGCAGATACTAACCTTCTATATACAGTATAAACATTAAGTGAAAATTATCACTACACACCTCAAAGGCTAAAGATCCTTAATCCCAATAAATTATTTGACAGGTTTATCCCTAGCTCTCCGACCCGACCATCGGATCTACCAGATCATACCCTTAACAAGTCAACGAATCGCTCCCACGGTCAACCTCAACCATGTTTGAGGATCTACGAGTTATCTACCAAACTAACCCTAAGATTATCAACACCTAACCGTACCATAAAGAAACCAATCTACAAATCTAGTAAAAGGAAAACTATCTCATTCCTCTCTAAATGATAGAGATATAGATACCAGCTGTGACCTACGCTTAGGTACCCTATAATTCTTTAATATTACGGAAAACCCTATTCATCGACCTGTGATGCCTACAGAGTAATCCTAGTCTATCTCTGGAACTGATGGTGGCTTCATCTGATTAGGCTGCGGCTGAATCATCTGAACTGCGGTTGGCTGCATTCGCTGAAGTGCTGGAAGTCCGACCGACTGCTGAGGTTGATAAACTACTGTCTTGATCATCTGCTGCGGCTCTTCAACTGTAGGTCGGTATGCTGGATATGGTTGAACAACACATAAAGAAAAATTAAGATAAATTCTAACTACAATATCTACTTATTAAATTTTGAGTAACCACTCGTTACTTCCTAACCTAAATCATCATAGTCCGGCCAAATCCTAAACTCCAAACTCAATTCCTCCCAAGAATCAAGTTCATATTAACACATGATCACTACAATAAACGAGTGAAACCTCTCTAAAATAACCTACTTCCTTATTATAGAGTTGTCACAAGGCAATTAAAACAGGGTTCTAACCTAAAGCAAATCCTCACATCTACCGGCTTTGCCTATACTAAGCGATCAAAGACAACTATTAACTAACAAACCATAACCTCAAAAATCCACCAATAATTTGCTTATCATACAGATAAGATATCATGATATCCACCGTCTTCCTACCATCCTTAACTAAAATCTAACAAAATGACTCTTTGAAAATTATCATCCACACTTAATGCCAGCAAATCCAAATAAACCCACTAATAAACCATTAGAAGGCAATATATCACCCTAGCGAATTCTCCACCATATCCACTAATTCTAATTTATCCTTAAGCATCAATCCAAGTTGATCACTTCCTGATCCACCATAACGTCATCCACACAGATAATCAAAAATTCAACATTTCCCAATATTTATCTACACAATATCCCCTAGAGTTAAATTTATTTTCTATGATCACTCACACTCGACATTTTCCATGAACAACTAAAATCATCCACCGTATACCACCATAACATATCTCTATCAAAACAATCAAAAGAGATATTACCTTATACACTAGTCAGCCTATTAGAATATTTAACAAGTATTACTAAAATATAAAACTACTAACAAATTAATCAACTTACTTGCTCGTCGCCTAGAGAGTCCATTCCCGCCAAGTCCCATCACATCCCAGTCAAGAAAATGACTCCAAAAATTTTGAAAATTCGGAATCAAGTAAACCGAACAAACTCTCGTAAATCTGAAAATCCCAAAGCAAATACCTACGACATCGCAACCCCGTAAAACTAAAACACCCAAATTACAAAATTACCTAGGCACCCTCGGAAAATCTAAAATACAAAAAAAAACATAAAGACATCACAAACATCGAGAAAATTGACACTTCGATAAACTGCCAAAAGTAACTTCGTAAAACCCACATGAACCCAAAATACCTCGAGAACCTAAGCTCTGATACCACTAAATTGTCACGCCCCCAGAGGCCCGGGCTCACTCGAAAATCGGGCAGCACCTCCCCTGTGCGGTGGACAATCTGAAACTTTTATACATACACCTCAACACATATATAGCTCAGCCACACTCGGCTGGCATTCACACATCCACAACCACGCAGTTAAATAAAATAACTGACATATAATAAACATAATACATAAATCTCTATAACTAAGCGCAGCAAACCAAAATTCAGCGGAAATAAATAAATACTCGTCCAAAGGAAAGCATATACCATCCGAAACGATACTAAAACCAAAAATGACACTAATACTATAAAGCTACTATAAGTATACGAATAACCAATGAAAATAAATACTCAAACTGAGAGACTGGCAGCTGGATCCTCTCCGGGCGGCACGAGACACAGCTATCGACTACCTGAAACAAAAAGAAGAACAAAGGGTGGTGAGTTCCGGATGGAACTCTGCGGGTATAAGAACAGATAAATGCATGGTATATAAAAGGGTAAAGCAAGCATAAAGATAGCCAAAGGGTATACAGTCTCCGGAATCAAGAACATAAATAAAATGCATCCATACGAATAAAACATACCTGAAACCATGTAACAAGTAGGGGAAAAATCAAAAATCCCCTCTAACACCTCCATAAACACCTAATATTGCTGAGCATATCCAGATCATATAAAATGCAAATCATATCCGTATATGCATGTCAGTCAAATGCAACAATCATAGCTCAATCAAATGCATCAAACACAAACAAATGCAAATGCATAATATGCACATGATGTCATGACCTGCACTGTACACACACCAACCACCATTAGGTTGAGTGGACAAGATACAAGCGCCAAATACCTGGGGCTAGCAAATACACCACGACAACCGCAGCCCTGATATGAAAATGCCAAAATACCTGTGGCTTAAAATCCCAAAATACCTGTGGGAACTCCAAATACCTGGGGAGTATCAACTGTTAGCACACAACTCCGACCAAGCGTGGCACAACAGGAAAATATACCCGACAACCTGTCTCAATCACAAGGGAGCCAGTGGTCGTCGGCCTGAATATGATGCATGATGCATGTCACTAATATACACCTCAATCAAACCAAAACCTTGAAATCCATACCATACGAAAACACAAATAACACCAAAGTAAGTAAGCACACGAAAAACACAATCAACACCAAGGTAAATAAACATGCACTAATCTACTGGGTAGGGTTATCTAATGCCGACCAAATCCTAGATAGGTCAAATGATTATTCTACAGTGCACGCGTACACGCGGTACTCTTTAGATCATAAGCCAAAAGATGAGACTGTATAACTGAACAATTTGAATTACTACTCAAAGGTCAAGCAAGAATAAGTGTCAAGCAGGAAAACAAGGCAAATAGATTTAAGGTAAAGCAACCTACTTAGATAATCAAATAACCATGCATTTAAGGTAAACGAAACTACAAGAATCAAAGGAGAAGTACCCGCCTTCAATTTAACGTGTATCCGAAATCTCCAGACCAAGTAATCCAAAATCAATTAGTGTCCTGCAACAACATATATAATTTAGCTAATTATATATGCAACCAAACGCTAAATCAAATCCTAAAACCAATTTAACTGAACCTAAGTGTTTCGATCATTAATAAATAACTTGGTTAACTCATTGATCATCTTATAAACCCAATGGATTCGAAAACCCTTAATTCACCCAACCAAAATGGCATAAACTCCTCCATGAACTCACCGCAAAACACGACCAAAGACCTATGCCAACACCACACCCAAACAAAGATAGCAAACAACTAACTTATCTACCACCACTCACCCAAACAGAGGAAAGGAAAGACCCTACAGGAACCAAATTGCAACTCACGATGAAACCAATATAGCACAGAAATAAATCCAATTCATCCACCTAAAAATCACTTAAATCTATTGCAGTAAATTTACTCCGGAAAAGAATCTCGTTACCCCAATGGATGGCCCTCGGCACCTCCAGCGAATGCTCACAGTAGCCTCAACTGATCCAAGCGGAGAGCTTTGCAAACCCTCTGCCTCCTTAAGCCTTCAGCGTCCCAAATTGATGAGTAAGGTCACTGCGGTCGAGAGCAAAGAGAGCGAGGTTGATCCGGATGGGGCGCCGTGTGTAACCAGAGGAAAGAAGAAGGTAAGAAGAGGAAAACGTGTGGCATCATTGGCGCACGGTGAGGGAAAAAAACCCACACAGGGGAGCCGGTGGTGAACCAACCTTGGTCGACGATTGAACCTGGCGTCGGCAATCGACACAGAGGAAGAGAGAGACGTCGCTAGCCCTCGCTCGTGGCCGGAGAAGATGGCGGCGATCAATCGTGAGTGGCTACTACTTCGGCAAGAGGGAGAGTCGGCAGAACTAGGGCACAGGGAGGAGGGAAGAAAAGGTTCGGCGATGAGTTGAGGCGTAAGGGCTCCTCTATAATATATATATATATATATATAATAATTCCCAAAATAAATCTTTTCCTTAAATAATTCATAACTAACCAATTTTAAGCCCAATTAATCCTGCAATAATTTCCAAAAATTTCAACAAATTATTCCAAATTTTCCCTCTGATTGTTTTTTTTCAATTTCCAACTCCTATTTATGGTGTTTGTATATATATATATATATATATATATATATATATATATATATATATATATATATATATATATATATATATATATGTATATTCTATACATTTATTTATTACTATTATTATTTTTACCCGTATTTTACACCTACACACCTAGCAGAGGGATTAAACACACCAGGACCTAACTTAAATCGGTTGATCACATCAAAATCAACCAGGGGTACATACAATCTCCCCCTTTTTGATATGCATCAATCCGAGTTAAGTTAGGGTAAACAAAATAAAAAACATGCATAATAATGCAAACAGTGTAAGTTCAAAAAAAAACCAAAATTTAGAGTAAATTAAAAGTCTACCCCTAACTTAACCATATTGCTCCCCCTTTGATCGCATCAAAAAATGGGGAAACATAATTAGGAAAGAAATTTTTTTTTGAGTTGTTTTTTAAATTTAAAAATAAAAAAATGCTTCGAAAAATTATAACGAGATCTTTCTACTATATCTGAATCATGAAAAATTGGATCTATGAAAATAAATTATTTATCAATTTTTAAAATTTTAATTTTAAATTTCGAGCGAAAAATAATAAAAACAAAAAATATTCAAAAAATTTTGAAAAATTATCAATAGATGGACAACGTAATTGTGCATAAAAGGCATAATTTTTGTAAAAAAAAAATCCGCACATAAATAATAAAAAACTTATTAGTTTAAAACAAATTTAAGAACCCAAAATAATTCCTGTCTATAGGATTAATTAAAAACTTAGGTGAATTATAACTTTTGGGCACCTTTTTAAATTGGCTCTTATGGTTTTTAAAATACCAATTTAAATTATCAAGAAAGCTATTATTCTTTTGGCGTAAATATGCAATATCATGTTCTAATTTTTAAACTAAGTTTTTCAAATTATCATTTTTATTTTTTAAAATTTCAGAAGAGAATGTATGTGCCTATTCAATTTTTAATTTCAAATTTTCTTTTTCTAATCTACAATTAGATTTAAGCAAGGCTTTAACTTCTGCATACAACTGATCATGAGGAAGAAAATAAAACTCACTTATCGGGTCGCTTTCGAAAAGCGAGGTTCCTCTTTGGTAGTCGCTTTCTTCTGATGTCTCTCCCACTTCATCAGTGCTCCCTTCTTGATGATTTGTCATCAGTGCAAGTTCGCGTATTCTTCACCTTCCGACTCTTCTGACGAGGACTCATCTCAAGTGACCTTCAGTACCTTTTTCTTCTTTAGCTGGTTTTTAAGTTTAGGACATTGGTCGTTCAGGCGTCCCTCCTCTTTGCAGTTGTAGCATCTGATTATTCGTTCTTTGGGGACCGTCTTCTTTTCTGCATTCTTGAAAATTTGTTAGCTTTAAAAAAACTATTAAAAGAACTTACCATTTTTGTTGTTTCGTCGTCTGTCAAGAATTCCCTGTCGAGTTGGATCTTCCTTGTGTTCAGTGCGACGATGTCTACTTTCTTATTCTTTTCTACAAAATGAGATTCGTGAAGCTCCAAAGTAGAAAATAATTGCTCTAATGTACTTACCGCTAAATCTTTCGAAATGAAATACGCGTCGATTATCGAGGTCCATTCCGAGGTTCTCGGAAATGCGTTTAAGACGTACCTTTGAGCGTCGCGACTTGTTACCTTTTCTCTGAGGTTCTCAAGGTCTGTGATTAGTTCTTTTACCATGGCATGTAGATGCACAACTGATTCTCCATCATCCATCCGAAGGTTTGTCAGTTGGCTTCGAAGAAGGTCTCGTCGCGCAAGTTTTACCTCTGAGGTACCTTCATGCAATTCCAGGAATTTCTCACAGAGCTCTTTTGCCGAGTTATAATTCCCGACGCGGTTGACTTCTTGCGTGAGAAGAATGGCTAGCAATTGAAATTCCGCTTTGTCGTTTGCTACAAAATTTGCTTGCTCCTTCTTGGTCCACAACTTTATTTTTTTATCCTTGTCATTGTTGTCTTTAGAAACTGAAAAGTCATTTTTCATAATTAGTAATAGTTCAATATCAGTTTTCAAAAAATACCTGCATTCGGCGCTTCTACATCGCGAACTCCCCCTCAAACTTTGGCGGGTTGATTACGACTCTAACCATTTTCTTGAAATTGCTGCAGTTGGAGGTTAGTCCTTCTACGACGACCTTGGCTCTGATACAACTTGTTGGATCGGGTTGGCCCGGCTAGAGGGGGTGAATAGACGGTTTAAAAAATATAAAAGTAGAGGCACTCGTCTTTTAAAAAGAAATTTGGTCGCAACTAAGAACGTTGCTTCCAAGGCAGTGGACGATTAATAAAACTCTCCTTATGGAAGAGAAGTCTTACAACAAAAGGACACTAAGAGATTTTACAATTAAATTGATTGAATTAAAAAGCTGAAACTCTAAGCATATTTATAGCCTAAGAGAATAAATCTGGATTGTTGATTGTTGATGAATTTTCTCTTGGCCATTGATCTATGGATGTAATCTGAACGGTTGATCTTGGATGGGATTAAACTGCATCCATTTGATCTGATTAAAGGATAAGGTTTTATCCTTTAAGGCTTTATCTTCTACTCTAGACTTCGCTATTGTGATCTTCAAGTAGTAACATCGGCAGTTGCTTGTTGACATCGTTTGCTATCCCAAGTGATAACCATGGTAATATGTGTAGGCTGAGGTTTCAAGTTTGAGTCTTTTTAGCAACAAATAAATCCTCCTTTTTTCGGGCGCTTGGTTTGACTTGGTCAAACTAACCAGTCTTTTGGTTGTTCATCTTCTGGGTGATTTTCGACCAACCGGAGATAGGCTCATCCGAACCCAACTCTAGCCTTTCGCCCCTCGAGTGTGCTTCCTCCCTGCTTCCCGTCCCTCGGGTGTCGTGTATGTCCTTCTCGATCCACCGGTGTACACTTCTGCAGCTTCCGCGTCCCTCGGATTGTACCGAGCTCATCGGCTCACTTCCCCGCACAATCCTTCTCGTCCGCTATGTCTTACGCTCGACTTCCTCCGTACCTAAGCTCCTGCAGACTTAGCAGAGGAATTAAACACACCAGGACCTATCTTAAATCGGTTGATCACATCAAAACCAACCAGGGGTACTTACAAACTGTGACCTGTTAGGACTTCCTCACCAAGTGTCCGATCATCCCTTTGATCGACTTGGATTTTTTCTTGCCTAGTTCCCAACTAGGACTTAATCTAGTTCCCAACCAGGTTTGCCTAACCTTCGAGTTAGGTCTAGTCTCTCGGTAGACTTCCACCTTGTCAATGTGCCATCTCCCCGATCCGCCTGGACTTCACCTAGTCCCACTATGTGTGCCTAGTCCCACTAGGACTTTTCCCGTGCTAGTGCGCGATCTCCCCGATCCACCTAGACTTCACCTAGTCCCACTAGGCGTGCCTAGTCCGATTAGGACTTTTCCCGTGTTAGCATGCGATCTCCCCGATCCACCTGGACTTCACCTAGTCCCACTAGAACTTTTCCCGTGCTAGTGTGTGATCTCCCCGATCTACATGGACTTCACCTAGTCCCACTAGGTGTGCCTAATCCCACTAGGACATTTCTAGTTGAGTCTCCAGTGAACCTTGACCCACTTGACACACACGATATTCAAATATCTTATGATATTCAAACATCATTATCAAACATCGAAACTTATGCTCACCATGCTTACCAAACATAAACTCACCCGAGCCTAGTCAAACTAGGTCAACCCTGACTTAACAAAGATTGCACCAATAATCTCCCCCTTTTTGATATTTGACAATATGTTTGAGAAAGACTAATCTTTATTAGCTTTTCAATCTCTCCCCCTTTGACATACATCAAAAACTCTCTCTCTGAGTCTATATGGTCAAAGGCATACCCAATGAAAGTCCCATACTTTTCATTTGAACCCATGCTCAACCTTGAGCATTCATCGTGATGAAGATTCCCAATCTTCATTCTTTCACTTATCCCAAAAATAAAAATATAAACACATGCTTTTAAGGAAGACTCTCCCTCAAAACATGCTCTAAACCTCTATCATTACACCAACAATGATTTTTGAATTCCTAATACTTTAGGAAAACTCAACTTGAGGTTATGAGATTTTGAGATTCAAAACTTGAATCAAAACCTCTCCTTAACCCTATAGTTTTCACCAAACCATCTCCCTTTTTGATTTCATAATAAAATTTACCCAAATATACTTATAAAAGTATTCCAAGGGTCTAGGGATTGTTAGGTTACTCAAAATTCGGTTAAAGGACTGAAATCAGACAATTTCAGTCATGTCAATCGATTGGTGTTGGGTCCCAATCGATTAAGCTATGCCTTAATCAATCATCTGATCGATTACGGCTACCCTTAATCGATCAACGAATCAATTACGCAAGCTCCTGCGATCGCAGAAAAGGTTCACCAATTGATTGACCAATCGATTGGTTACTATCCTAATCGATCACCTGATCAATTGGGAGTTTCTGATTTTTAAAATCAATTTTAGGTCGAAATTTAGAAACTCCTAAATAATTCTTCAAAATTTGAAAAATCCTAAAATTTTGTGTAGGCATTATTTATGACATATACTATCATAAAAAAATAGTTTCTATTAAAATAACTTCCATTTTCGATGATTGACACAAAATTGAAAACTATTGAGATACTTCCATGTTTCACTCTATTGTGTATCCAATTCATCAATGATGAGTTATATCAAAAGATAGACTTCACCAAGATTTTCCAAGATAGTTTTGAAATGATTTTCAAAAATAATTTCCAATCATGTTCTTTGGGCTAAATGCACATGACTTATACATTAGCTTTCCCAATGATTGGAGTTCATTTAAACTGATGTTTTGATGAAACTAAAGCTCAATAAGATGCACATTAATCAACACCTTGAGTTTTATTCATAAACCTAACATCTCACTTATTTCTAATATGTCTCAAAATAAACACAAGTTAACTTATGATCTTGGTGAGATGTATAACTTGGTTCTCCCTAAATTACGGTTCATGCATCTCTATCTAGACATTATAAACTTTGATCATCCACCTAGAATGACAAATACTTGAAGTAGAAGCTTCTTAAATTTCATCTTCGGAGGTCGAACATCTCTCTGTTGATGTAGGAAACACCATATCGAACCTTGTTTTGATATTGGCAAAGGATTCAAAGTTAAGTTTGTTTGTGATCTAACATTGTTCACTGAGTGTGCAGAAAAAGCCCTAGCGAAGGACTGCTAGGCACCTGACGAAGGAATGCCAGGATACAAAGCCCTACCGAAGGACTGCTAGGCAACTAGCGAAGGGCTGCTAGTCACCAAGTCCTAGCGAAGGACTGCTAGGCAACTAGCGAAGGACTGCTAGTTATCAAAGCCCTAGCGAAGGACTGCTAGGCAACTGGTGAAGGGCTGCCAGTATCCAAGACCTGGCAAAGTACCGTCAGGCAAAAGTCCAACCAAAGGAGTGGTTGGCATCAGGTAAACTCTCCCGAGAGGAGTAGGTGAGGACGCGTTCCCCATCGAGGGAACAGTATGCATCGGTTCGACCTAGGGCTCCATTTTGGAGACCAAAGTCAGAACCAAGACAGCAAAGGCTATATAAATAAATATTTTAATTGCTTTATTGTGTTTTGGACTAACCCTGGATGCAGGACCGAAGGAACGTGTGTCTGCAGCTCAGAGAGCCTCAAAGGAATGAGGCAATAGCTGACCAGGGCGCCCGGAGTGTCCCGGGCGCCCCCAAGGTGAACACCAAACACAACAAATGCAAAGTAGCTTCGACAGTTCATATTCGGGGCGCCCCCGTGCTCCCGGGCGCCCCCGCCGCTCCCGGGCGCCCCTAGCGTCCCGGGCGCCCCCATGCGCAACCCTCGAACCAGAACCCCTCGAAGCCAAGGAGATAGAACTTTGACCCGGTCAATCCGGGCGCCCCGAGCGCTCCGGGCGCCCCGGTCGGATCAAAGGCCACGTGGGGGGCGCCCCCGACATCCCGGGCGCCCCCAGGCCCTATATAAAGGGCCCTCGACCAAGGCTTCGAAGTATCAGTTCTCTCAACGCCCTAAAGATCTTCTACGCTCGTGCCTTGCTCTGGAAACACTCCAACTCGAGCCGACGACGTCCCGCTGCCCCGAAAGAGTCTATCCACTCTGGACGTCGGTAACGAAGATCGAATTTTTTATTATTATTGTTAGTGCACTTATTTGTAATAAATTTTTGTAAACTGTTTTGCGCGTATATAGAATTGCCCAAAGTAAACGGTCAACGACCGTGAGACTTGGAGTAGGAGTCGACACAGGCTCCGAACCAAGTAAATCGACTGTGTCTTTGTGCTGTAATTGCTTTTATTTTATTTTCGCTGCGTACGTGCTCTTTACGAAAATCCGAACGATTTCCGATATTCACCCCCCCTCTATCGGTTTTCTCGATCCAACAAGTGGTATCAGAGCGGGGAAGCTCAAATTTGGTGCAACCACCAATTTGAGAGTATTTTCGGATTTTACAAAATAGTTTTAATTTTTTTTAATCTTTTTCTTTGATTGAGGTTGGTGCAACACCACTCAATCTCGTTCGTCCTTTATTTTCAAATAAATAATATCTGTAAGAATTGATAAGACGAACAATTTTTGAAAATTTGTCATAAAATTTTTTTATTATTATTTTAATATTTTCCTCGAAATTCGTGCTATCTTAATTCGAGCAAATTCTATTTAATGTTAAATTTTTAATTTTTCATCATTAATCTGAATTGACAAAATTAATATTTTCAAAAATTTGTCAAAAATTGTTTTTATTATTATTATTCTGCCTCAAAATTCATGCAACATTTATTTTGGGCTATTTCTTTCCCTTCTCCCGCACTACTAATCCCAAGACCAAGTCTTGGCATATCTCTGTTGTTTCTCTTGTATACGAGGTTTAAATTAAATGGCCAACCAAGAGTGGAATAGTGCCCGTCCACCGCTATTCTCCGGCGAGAACTTCACTTATTGGAAAAGTCAAATGGAGTTCCATCTGAAGGCCCATATGGACATATGGATGATCATTCAAACAGGGTTCTCCATTCCTACAGAAGATGGACAATCAATTGCGTGGAACAAACTAGATGAACCAACGCTCAACCAAATTGAGACAGATGCAAGGGCAACTGCAATTCTTCAGTGTGGTCTAACCAACGAACAACTCAAGCTAGTCGGTTCATTTGGATGTGCTAAAGAGATGTGGGAGAAGCTAATCAACCTACACGAAGAGAGCTCGAATATTGAGGTCTTTGAAGGAGAGATATTCGAATCATCGGACGAATCAAATGAAGAAGAAGATCAAGTAAGCAGTCTTGCACTCTCGGTCCAAGCACAAACAGCCGAGTCAGAGTCTGAACTCGAATCCAAGCCAGACTTAGAAAACGAATTAACTGAGACGGTAATTGATTTTAAATTCTTTTCAAAATTAGAATTAAATAATCAAACTGATACTATAATGGTCGAGGAAGGTATAGTTTTTATTGCAGGGAAAACTCCAAGAGAACCACCAAAGAAGAAGATTCAACCTATACCTGAGTCCAACTCAGACTCAGAATTTGACGACAAAGAAAGAGATCGAACCAAACCGGTCCGATCAGCTCGTGATCACTACAAGATGCTAAAGACCCAAAAAGGAAAGACGACAAGTATTAAGAGGGAGATTCCCAACCGGGAATCAAAAGGTAAATTTACAGAATTTAAAAAACCATTATTTATCTCAAACAACGTAATTAATTCATATAAATTTAATATGTTAGAAAATTTAATTCATAGTCTTGCTAATTTTGAAAATCCAAAGTATTACACCAATGGTGATCTTACTTAGATAATTGTTTGCTTTAATTGTATGTTTCTTTTTATGTTTTTTTGTATAAAATTAGGATTGTTTAGTTTAAGGACTAAAGGTTTAACTGAAATTTGAACAACATAGTATTGGGTGGCGGTGAGATGATAGTACGTTATGGAAGCCAATTCTAATAAGATCAAGTTTACTTGGTCTCTTTAGACTGGTGAAACTAGCCGAAGCTACCGATCCAAGACCCAAATTAGTTAGACCAGAATTTACCAAAAAGTAATTTTGAAGATGAAATTTTACTAAAAGGCTTTGTCTAGGAAAGGGTGGATGATCCCATAAGGCTACGGCCAAAGAAGGCCTAGTGCCTCGCCAAGACCTGGAAGCCAATTTTTGAAATTCAAATTCAATTTATTTTTTTGTTAAATTCGAATCTAACACAAATTTTTAGTTAATTTTAGATTCAAATATCTTCTTTCAAAATAAATTGGGTTTAAAAATTAATTTAACTTTTCAAAATTAATCATGACCTTTTCAAAATAAATCTTTTTATTAAAATATGCATCTCACAAAACAGTTAAGGATATCCTGTTTTGTCACTTAGAAATGTGTGAGATGCTTAGGACCTAAAAGTTGAGTCCAAACCAACCAACTAAATCAATTAACTTCAATCAATTAAATTCAATTAAATCTTAATTAATTCAATTAAATTCAATTAAATCTTAATTAAATCAATTAAATCAATTTAAATTCAATCAAATTCAAAATAATTCAAAATAAAATTCAACTTAATTATTCTCAACTAATCATTCTCAAAATTCAACTTAATTACTCTTAATTATTCTCAAATTCAACTTAATTATTCTCAATTAATTATACTCAAAATTCAATTTAATTATTGTCAATCATTTATTAAAATATTTGTCTCATACAACCCATAAGGTTAACATGTTTGACCACGTAAAACTGGGTGAGACATCTAGGACCTAAAAGCATGAATCACTATCCTTTCAAATAAAAAAAAATGTTTTCAAAAGGTATTCAAAATTATCTCCATTTTTTTTAACTCTGTTTACTGTACCCTACTTTTTCAACTCTAACAGTTTTTTTTCAAAATATTGAATTTCATGTTAAATATCACAATAGACTTACTTTAAAGAGAATCTAGGGCTTGGTCTGATTTAGTCATTAACTTGGTCAAAATAGTCAACCCTAGTCCTCATAGTCAAATCTGATCAACACTGAAGTCCCTTAAGGAACTTAGATAAAACACAGACTGTGTCAGATACAGGGGAAGTTGTTTTTTTTATACTTTTCAAAAAATTAAATTGCTTCTCAAAAACCTTATGCTCTAA
Source organism: Boesenbergia rotunda (assembly GCA_024364735.1). Lineage (NCBI taxonomy): Eukaryota > Viridiplantae > Streptophyta > Magnoliopsida > Zingiberales > Zingiberaceae > Boesenbergia > Boesenbergia rotunda. The sequence continues at coordinate 359,009 of JAGFNQ010004570.1, read as the reverse complement.
ATCTTATTATCATGTCGATAAGGTTTTCAAAATGTGATTCAAAAACCTTCGTTACTACTATCTGTTTGAAAATTATCATTTCAAAATATTTTTTTTCGAAAACTATTTTCAAAAACGTATCTCCTTGAAAGTTATCCAAAGTTATTCTTTTGATTTTAATAAACCCTAAAGACACAGAGGAAGGTCCACTTCATGATCTATAAGGACTCCTAGGATGTGTCAAATTTAGGGGGAGTTTGAGTCAAAAGAAGAATTTCTGAAATTTTTTTGGTAATTATTTATTTTGAAATTGTTAGATAAATTCCTTTGATCTGAACTAAACCCTAAAGACTTAGAGGAAGAATACTTGTGGTCAACAAGCTTCCGAGGACTATATCAAATTTAGGGGGAGGTTAAATTAAATGAATTATTGAACATTTCAAAATAATATGTTTTAATACATTAAGTTTTCAAAATTCTTTTGAAAATACAAGTAATTTGCCTTTAAAAATATGGTTTAGTAAATCATTTTTGAAATACCTTTAAAAGTAATATTTGCTTGAATCTTGAGAATTTTCAGGACACTTAGGAAAATATCCTTGTAGTTAACAAGGGTTCCTAGGATTGTCTCAGACTGGAAAAGAAATCTAGTCAAGCAAATTATTATGTTTTCAAAATAACATTAAATTTTTCTCAAAATATTATGTTTAAAAGTACTCATAATCTTCAAAAAGTACTTCTATTTTTCAAAGTATAATGTTTTGAAAAGTACTAATACTTGTAAAGGCAATAGTGTTCTAAGTGCATGAGGTTTCTAAAAGACTTGCCTACAAATATAAAATATTTTTTAAGTGGAGTTTTGTTGATGCAGTTATAGTTTTGTGCTATACTTTCAAGAATTATGCTAAGTATTTTTATGTTTTCAAAGGGTCTGATACATAAATCTTTTTTAAATCTTCTTTCAAAAAGTTCCTTATTGATATATGGCCAGGAGAGAGAAAATTTTAAATATTATCTTATTTTTACTAAGTATTTTTAAGTGCTTTAAAATTGGTCTAAGTATCTTCAAAGTACTTTCAAAACCTCTAAAAGCACTAAGTACATTTATTTTGAAATTTTTTCTAAGCAAAATCATTCTTAGTAAACAAATGTTTCTAAGCAAAAATTCTATGTTTCAGCAAAAACTTGTCTATTTAAAGATTTTTCCAAGTAAAAATAGGTTTTAATGCACAAAATATGTTCCAAGGAAATTTCTCATTACTTAAAGTTTTTTCCTGAAAACTATGTTTTTTAAACTCTCTTACTTAAATTTATTAGATACCTTGTTCGCCCATGTATGTTTTTTGATATATGTCAAAGGGGGAGGAAAGGTCAAAGTTAAGGGTTAAAGGTCAAAGTTAAGGGTTATAACATAAGTATTCTGGGATTTAGGGGGAGTATAAAATTTTTTTTCTACACTTATACTGTTCATACTCCTTCATTTCTTAACTGTTATATGTTTATACTTAACTTTGAATTGTGTTGTCATAAATCAAAAAGGGGGAGATTGTTGGTGCAGGAAGCACCATATCGAACCTTGTTTTGATATTGGCAAAGGATTCAAAGTTAAGTTTGTTTGTGATCTAACGTTGTTCACTGAGTGTGCAGAAAAAGCCCTAGCGAAGGACTGCTAGGCACCTGGCAAAGGAATGCCAGGATACAAAGCCCTAGCGAAGGACAGCTAGGCAACTAGCGAAGGGCTGCTAGTTATCAAAGCCCTAGCGAAGGACTGCTAGGCAACTGGCGAAGGGCTGCCAGTATCCAAGACCTGGCAAAGGACCGTCAGGCAAAAGTCCAACCAAAGGAGTGGTTGGCATCAGGTAAACTCTCCCGAGAGGAGTAGGTGAGGACGCGTTCCCCATCGAGGGAACAGTAGGCGTCGGTTCGACCTAGGGCTCCATTTTGGAGACCAAAGTCAGAACCAAGACAGCTAAGGCTATATAAATAAATATTTTAATTGCTTTATTGTGTTTTGGACTAACCCTGGATGCAGGACCGAAGGAACGTGTGTCTGCAGCTCAGAGAGCCTCAAAGGAATGAGGCAATAGCTGACCAGGGCGCCCGGAGTGTCCCGGGCGCCCCCGTGCTCCCGGGCGCCCCCGCCGCTCCCGGGCGCCCCCAGCGTCCCGGGCGCCCCCATGCGCAACCCTCGAACCAGAACCCCTCGAAGCTAAGGAGATAGAACTTTGACCCGGTCAATCCGGGCTCCCCGAGCGCTCCGGGCACCCCGGTAAAAGCGGATCCAGAGGATAGACGCTGACCGAGAGCTCTGCAGATCAAAGGCCACGTGGGGGGCGCCCCCAGGCCCTATATAAAGGGCCCTCGACCAAGGCTTCGAAGTATCAGTTCTCTCAACGCCCCAAAGATCTTCTACGCTCGTGCCTTGCTCCGGAAACACTCCAACTCGAGCCGACGACGTCCCGCTGCCCCGAAAGAGTCTATCCACTCCGGACGTCGGTAACGAAGATCGAATTTTTTATTATTATTGTTAGTGCACTTATTTGTAATAAATTTTTGTAAACTGTTTTGCGCGTATATAGAATTGCCCAAAGTAAACGGTCAACGACCGTGGGCCTTGGAGTAGGAGTCGACACAGGCTCCGAACCAAGTAAATCGACTGTGTCTTTGTGCTGTAATTGTTTTTATTTTATTTCCACTGCGTACGTGCTCTTTACGAAAATCCGAACGATTTCCGATATTCACCCCCCCTCTATCGGTTTTCTCGATCCAACACTCTCAACTTCCGAATCCTCTTCATCGGATGAATTTCCCTCTTCGGATTTGTCTTGATTTAGTACAGTGGAGGGATCTTCATGAAGCTTTGCCAATTTGCTTCAAAGCTCTTTGGCATCTTGGAATTCTCCAATTTTGTCCAAAATGGTGCTTGGCAATAGATTGACCAATAATTTGGTCACTTTGTCATTGGCCTCGCATCTCTTGATTTGCTCCTCATTCCATTTACTTTTCTTGAGGAGCTTCCCTTTGCTACCTGTTGGACCTTCAAAGCCTTCCACTAAAGCAAATCATTGCTCTATCTCCATCATGAGGAAATTTTCAATCTTTGTTTTCCAAAGATTGAAATTGGCTTTATCGTACGGTGGAGGTGGTCGGATGTCATAGCCGAACTCCATTTTGAAGTTGAATCCTCTTGACGATGGCTTCTTAAAATTAGGGGTTCTTCAATTCCTTCTTCTTCCTCTAGCTCTTATTCTCTTGGCGATGAGTCCAAAGAAGAGTGACCTTACTCTAATATTACTAGATAGGACCGGTAGGAGAGCTTGAGGGGGGCTGATTAGCTCCGATCTTTGCTCGTTGATGATTTGTTGAGCGGAAGACTTGAGCAATGCTAACACCTTGATTTTACTTGGTATTCACCTCCTTGCGGTGACTAATCCAAGGATCTGCTCTTCCTCACTCTCTCATACATTATGAAAGATCTCCTTGAGGTGGAGAAACCTCTTACAAGCTTACAAGAAGAAACACTTAAGAATAAGCAAATACAATAGAAATCTTACAAGATTTACACAACATAGCTCTCTTTGCTTTTCTTGCTTTCTTCAAGCTTGGAATCGCCTCTAGAACTTTGGAAATGCAGCAACACTATACTCCAAGACTTCTCTTGAAATGGCGATGAAGGAGGAGAAGAAGTGCCAAAGAGCTGCCAAAGAAGTGTGCTTCAAACTTGCGTGAAAACCTTATATACCCGCGACCTAGGGTTCCCTAATCGATTACCACGTCAGACTTAGCCCTTCAACGGCTATTTTTTGAAGCTTAATCGATTAGCGAATCGATTAAGACGATCTTAATCGATTGTTGAATCGATTCAACACCTTTTTGTACTTTGCACAATTCAACTGTAATCGATTGACCAATTGATTACCATCCTCCTTAATCGATAGCCCAATCGATTAAGAGGAGGTTGAATCGCAAATCCTAACTTTCTATTCTCGCAAACCATTTCACCCAATCGATTACTCAATCGATTCACTCCTTCCTTAATCGAGCACCCAATCAATTAAGAAGGTTTCTGCTCGCAAGAAACCAACACCAATCGATTACTCAATCGATTGCCCCCAACCCTAACTCGTGTTCACAAGTCTTGGGCTTCCTTGCCTAACCCCAGTCAACTGTGACCTGTTAGGACTTCCTCACCAAGTGTCTGATCATCCCTTTGACCAACTTGGATTTTTCCTTGCCTAGTTCCCAACTAGGACTTAATCTAGTATCCAACCAGGTTTGTCTAACCCTCCAGTTAGGTCTAGTCTCTCGGTAGACTTCCACCTTACCAACGTGCGATCTCTCCGATTCACCTAGACTTCACCTAGTCCCACTAAGTGTGCCTAGTCCCACTAGGACTTTTCCCATGCCAGTGCGCAATCTCTCCGATCCACCTGGACTTCACCTAGTCTCACTAGGTGTGTCTAGTCCGACTAGGACTTTTCCCGTGCCAGCATGCGATATCCCCGATCCACCTGAACTTCACCTAGTCACACTAGGTGTGCCTAATCCCACTAGGACTTTTCTCGGTCAGTGTACGATCTTCCCGATTCACCTGAACTTCACCTAGTCTCACTAGGTATGTCTAGTCCCACTAGGACTTTTCCATTCGAGTCTCCAGTGAACCTTGACCCACTTGACTCACACAATATTCAAACATCATTATCAAATATCAAAACGTAAGCTCACCAAGCTTACCAAACATAAACTCATCCGAGCCTAGTCAAACTAGGTTAACCATGACCTAACAAAAATTGCACCAACACTTGCGAGGTTGTGGCGAGATTTCTCCACTCATAAGGAGCTACACAAGCTAGTCGGAGGCTTTTTGGTGAATCATCTACTAACAGATCGGGACCGTCCATCTTACGGGCAGTCGTGGGGTAGGAGCGTTATCTTCGAACTACGTAAATTGACGTGTATTAGCGGTTTATGTTCCTTGTTAGTTTTAATTTAATTTTGTATTCGTTGTACACTAACAAGTGTAGGAAGAGAACCGTAAATCAAGTGGGTGAACGACTATTCACCCCTCTAGCAGTACAATCAAGTCCTAACAATGACCGCTCAAAATTTCATCAGTAAATACGTTATAGTAGCTACTAGTCAGTAGCTACTACAATACAAATTGTTTCTATTATAGTCGCTACTAACCAGTAGCTACTACAACAGTTTTTCCTATACTGTTGTAGAAACTACAAACCCGTAGCTACTACAACAGAGAAAATGTGTGGTGGCAGCTACTAACCAGTAGCTACTACAACGTATATCCTGTTAGGACCAAAAGGAATTGAGATATCTCCACAATGGTATGATATTGTCCACTTTGGGCCTAAGCCCTCATGGTTTTGCTCTTGGGCTCTCCCAAAAGGCCTCATGCCAATGGAGATATCTTTTTTTCCTTATAAGCCTATGATCTTTCCCATGTGTTTTCGATGTGGGACTATGTTTGCAACCTTGCAACCCCAACAATCCCCCCCTCAAACAAAGGACCACAAGCCCCCTTCAAGCGGAAACCCTTTCCGTTTGATGTCTAATCCTCAACCCACCAGGACTTTCTGCCCCTCGGTCCACCCGACCTACTAAGACTTCACTGCCCCTCAGTCCACCCGACCTACTAGGACTTCACCGCCTAGCCGCAACTAGGACTTCTCTGCCTGGTGTCTGGTCCTCTTGATCAAGACACGGGAGCCCACACATCCTTTATTCAAGGCTTAACCCACATGATTAGATCTAGATCATGGCTCTAGCTCGTGCTTCTTCCGGCGGTTAGTCCGGTGAAGAGCGACCTGGCTCTGATACCAATTGTTAGGACCAAAAGGAATTGAGATATCTCCACAATGGTATGATATTGTCCACTTTGGGCCTAAGCCCTCATGGTTTTGCTCTTGGGCTCTCCCAAAAAGCCTCATGTCAATGGAGATATCTTTTTTTCCTTATAAGTCTATGATCTTTCCCATGTGTTTTCGATGTGGGATTATGTTTGCAACCTTGCAACCCCAACATATCCCAAGTGAACTTTGAAATGTCATAACTTGTTACTTAGATTGAATCATGAGATGTACATTATATCAAATCGAAGCATATTCAAAGATCGTCGATTTGATACATTTTACATTATGTGATTCAGCCAGAATCAAAAGTTATGATCTCTCAAAATTCACTCAGCAAACAAGTTATAGTTGCTACTAACCTGTGGCTACTATAGCACAATTCTCTCTCTCTCTCTCTCTCTCTCTCTCTCTCTCTATATATATATATATATATATAAATTAATAAATGAGCCGCTTAATGAACACGTTTGCAAGCCTCTTAACAAACAAGTTCGAAAGCCTCTAAATGAACATGTTTGCGAGCTCACAAACCAAATCAATAATTTCTCCGGCAGCAATATCATCGACTCCGGTGGCGGAGGTGTAGAGAAGTGATCCCTGCCACGCCGTTAAGAGCTACTTTCACTTTGATGTTGGAGAAGTTACCATCCAGTAGTTGCCACAAAATGGAATATACTATAAGCACCCCAGTTTAGTTTTGATGTGATCAACCGAATTAAGTTAGGTCTTGTTTGTTATTCATGACTTATGTCTAAGTGTCCAGGGATTTAGGAACACAAGAAGTGAGTGAAAGATGCAGCTAGCGAGAAAGATGACATAGGAAGCAAGTTGACAGGCTCCGTGCATCTAAGGGATGAGGAGCTGCGGAAGAGTATATCGGTATAGCAAGAAGGACGTGCATGAGGTCCGAGGGACGAGAAATTGAGGAGGAAGTCTGCTCGAGGAGATCGTCAAAGTTGGGTTCAAGTGAGCTCAACTATGGATGGCCAAAGCATCACCCAAGTAAACAGAGATCAAAGAAGGTCAACTCGGAAATTGTCCTTGTAGACTTCAAGGTCTGAGACACCTTAGTTGTCTTTGAGGGTGCCTCGGATGACCAGAATCATCCTTGTCGAAAAAGGAACTGAGGCACCTCAGTTATGACTGAGGGCATCTTGGCCGAGGCGCCCAAGGTCTTAACTGAGGCGCCTCAAGACCACCAGATCAAAAAAGTAAACGTTACTGCATGGATAATGCCTTATTCAACTAAGACACTTTGGTCTCAATCGAGGCACCATGAGTGTCACGTCATCAAATGATCACTTTGACCAATGGACTATAAATAGCCCCTAGACCTAGGAGTTTAAAACATCAATTGTAACTCATTTTCTATACTCCTGTTTGAGTATTCAAAGTCTGTATGACGATAATTCTCCTTTAACGAAGGAAATCTATTTAGTTGAGCTTCAACCACCTTGGATTAGCGACCTCCCTAGTTGCGAACCAAGTAAATTTGATATGTCTCTTAATTCTTTTTATGTTGTTATTTTTTTATTAATTAATCTATTTGTCCTTGCTAAGCAAAAGCAAGAGAAGTTCTTATTTTAAATTGCAAGGCTATTCATGTAACACCCCAAAATTTCCCATATGAAATATTATGAAATATTATTATGAAACATTATGAATTCATGAATATGAGATATTATGGAATTCATGAAATATTATCATGAAATATTATGAAACATTATGAATTCATGAATATGAAATATTATCATGAAATATTATGAAACATTATGAATTCATGAATATGAGATATTATGGAATTCATGAAATATTATCATGAAATATTATGAAATATTATGAATTCATGAAATATTATTATTAAATATTATGAATTCATGAATATGAGATGTTATGGAATTCATGAAATATTATCATGAAATATTATGGAATATTATGAATTCATGGAATATTATTAATATTATGAAATTTCATGATGGGCTTGGCTTAATGGGCTTTGATATGGATTAGTGCAAAATGTGATAAAAAAGAGGAAGCAAGAATTGAACTTTGAACCTCCTAGATGCACTCACCATGTCATAACCAATGAACCAAGCAATGTTTCTTGTAGAGGGAATAAGAAACATGCTTGTTAAAAGCTAGGGAAGTGAAGAGACATGTCTTTTCATAAGAGAAGTATAAATAAGGGAAGTTGGAATAACTTCCTCTTCTTCTTCTTCTTCCTCACCCTTCTCCACCGAAACCCAAGCCCCTCCCCTTATCAATTTTCGAAAAGTAAACCTAGGGCTCCAACCCTAGGGGTTTGGAAGGAAGGAGATCTCACCCAAGGACCTTGCTCTCTACTAGGGCCAAAGGTTCTAGAGAAAGTCTTAGCAAAGAAACTCTCACTCTCTTTCAACCAAAGGGTACCCTAAAGAGTTAGGGTAGTATAATTCAAACGAAAGGAGGTAAGTAATCCCCTCACCTGCATTACAATAGTTCGAGTGCCTAAAATGGTTTAAACTTAGGATGAAGCTCTTGATGTTTTCGGCCAAGAAGGTTTTTAGGGCTTGCGAGAGTTTAAACTACTCCTATATTTGCATATGTTTTTCCTCATGATGTGTGACTAAATAGATGATGATAATATGATGTTTTCCTTGTCCTTAAGCCCCCAAAAACCCGGAGTAGGCTTGCTGGAATTTTCGGTCAAGGACCTCTTTTAGGGCTTAGAGAGGTTTAAACTCCTAGTATGCTTGATAATGACCCTTCCTATGATATGTAAGATGATATATGATGTAAATATGGTTTATTCATGGTTTTAACATGCTTGGAAACTAAGGTATGTATGCTGGAATTTTCTGTAAAGAATGATAAGTAGGACTTAAGAAGGGGTAACAACCCCAACATGCCTTCTAATGTCTCCCCTATGATACCTACCTTAATGTATGATGTTAGTGTAATGTTTTTCATGGTTTATCATGCTCTAAACATAGAGTTTATATGCTGGAATTTTTTGATTAAATAAGAATGTGGGCTAAGGGGGAAGCTACAACCCCAATTAGGCACGCCAAGGATACTCATGATATGCTATGAGAAGTATAGGTGATAACATGTCTTCTCCCATGCTTTTTCATGCTCTAAGAATCATGATGTACATGTCTATGTTTAAGCTCTTTAAGCACCCTTATGTTAAGCATGGCTTATGTATGATGAAATGCCTAAGAGATGCTTCCCTGTAAGTCGGGACTAAGAGCACTCTTCATGATAAGATAAGAGGCATGTCATGCTCATGATATGACAATGATATGATAAGAATGTGCTATGCAACCCCTAGGTCGACGGACTATGAACGGACCTAGTAAGAAACAAGAATATGCTATGCTTATGATATGATAAAATCCATGTATGCTATTTTACTTTGTATGGCTTGTACCGGATCCTAGCAAGGTCCACGGGTGGGCTCCGGATGCAGCCCCTAGGTCGACGGACTATGAACGGACCTAGTAAGGGGATGGGCTCCCGAGAAGCTCCTAGGTCGACGGACTATGAACAGACCTAGTAAGGGAAGCCCCTAGGTCGACGGACTATGAACGGACCTAGTAAGGGGATGCCCCTAGGTCGACGGACTATGAACGGACCTAGTTTCCCTAGTAGGTTTGAGACTAGCTACCTCGGCCTATTAGGGATGCGCGCATTATGTATGTATGTAAGAGGTACAAGCCGGGATCCCCCAATGATGATGGATGTATGTTTAAGTACCTATATGTATGATTTTAAGAAAAGCATATGCATGAACTCATCCTATGCATGTTTTCAAAAGAGCATCTTGCATTCACATTTCTTGTCATGACTATATGACTATTATGCTATAAAGGTGAATTATGTTAAGTTCAAGTATGCTTCTTATGATAAGTACATATGCTCCCTTATGTTATGTTAAGTTAAGTGTTTTTAATGCTATGCACTGTTATGACATGATGTTTTCTCTACTTGATGGAACGTATGATTTTGTGAGTAGGAAAGGATCTTACTAAGCTATATGCTTATAGTTTCCATGTTTCCCTTGTACTGCAGAAAAGGGTAAGGAATGGATAAACTAAAGGGAGCAGCAGGAGGGGCAAAGATGTGTGTGGTGGTGGCATGGTGGAAGAAGATCTACTCATGTTTTATTTAGTTGGCATAGTATTGCATGTTAAATGTTGAATCATACTTACTAAGTTGCTACTTGCAGATAATTAGACTCATATGGATATTTCATGCTCACTCTTGCTCATATGCTAAGTACTTAGCTTATACTTGCTAAAGAACTTTAGTATTATGTTATCCTTCCTCATACTTACTCCTCTGTCTTAAGAAATGACTATGTGACATGCTTCTATTATGCAAATAAGAATGTGAAGGTACCTAGCATGCTCTCCTCAATGTCTAAGATGTTTAAATGGTTTCATGCCTTACATGTTCAAGTACAAGATTATACATGTATCATGTTTAAGTTTCAAGTTTCAAATGCTTCCGCTAAAACGAAAATTATGTTCGCGTAACCTCGCCCTAGTGTGAGAAGGGCGGGCGTTACAATTCACCCTCCTGTAGCTCAGCTTACATGGACCTACAATTAGTATCAGAGCTCAACCGCTTTAAAAGGACTAACCTCCACCTAAAGTAACAAGATGATGGTCGGATCAAGCATTCACCCACCAAAGTTCAAGGTGAAGTTCGCATTTTGGAAGCGTCGTATGGAGGTAGTTTTTAAGACTAACATTAACATTCTTCTTACTATCAAATATAGTTTTGTAGCACCCAGATATCAGCATGGAGAAGAAAAGGAAGAACATCTCTAGAGCAAAAAGGAGCAAGCTCACTTTGTTGCCAACGGCAAAGCAAAGTTTCACCTGCTGAGCGTACTACCGTCTCAAAAAGTCAATTGGTTTGGCACTTACGACTCGTCCAAAGAACTATGGGAGAAATTCCTAGAGTTTTACGAAGGAACCACGGAGTCCAAACTAGCAAGACGGGATATACTCTGAAACCAACTAACGAATCTCCATATGGAAAAAAGAGAAACAGCGGCCCAACTATACTCAAAGATCAAAGAGCTAATCACTAGACTCACCAACCTGGAGAAATGATAACAAATCGAGATTCGTTAAGTTATGCCTTAAATGAATTTCCGAGAACAATGGAATGGATGTCTATAGTAGACTCTTACTACATCTCCAAGGACATTGAGGTAAGTAGTTTAGAACATTAGTTTCTACTTTCGAATTACAAGAGTCTAAATATGTCGACTCAAGAAATGAAAGAGAACCAAATCAAAACCTAGCACTACGATCCAAGAAGATCGAGCTAGAGTCAGAATTATCGCTCGATGAAGACGAAGAAGCTTATATGGTAAGCATGTTTTCAAAGTTTTTTAAATCTAATAACTTTGACAAAAACATGCAACAAAGCTATTTCAGAGAAAAAAAGAAAGTTCGGTGTTACAACTAGAACAAAGAAGGACATATGAAAGACAATTGCTCCAGATTGGAGAACAAAGGAAAAGTAAAAGAAGCAGGGTCCAAGCACAAGAACCTCAAAACCACATGGAACGAAACATCATCATCTGAGTCTAAGACGGAACAATACACCGGACTAACACTAATAGCCAGACACCAAGAAGAAAATAACGAAACCTATTCGGAAGCGAGCAACGTTGAAGGGGGAGCATCCACATATGAGTCTGACATGGTAAGTGAGGTACAACTCTTTTCATCTGACCAAATCAATGAGGCTATTAAAATGTTAATTAAGCTTTTATGTAAAACTAGAACCAAATATATAAAATCAAGTAAAAAATATGCATGCTTACTAGAAGAAAAATGAAAAAAAAAATTAAAAGAACAAGTGGAAACCAAACAAATTAGAATTACTATGATTGTCTACAAATGCAAATTCATTTATTCCTAAAAAAAATTAGATATCATGTAGGACTCAATTCGTATATGAGAATCCATAAGTATCAAAGTAAAAAAATTAGTAGAAATCATATTCCAAAAAAATATTTAATTAATCTAGTAGGAAATAATTTATATTGTGTTCCAAAATCTCGTTTAGCATATTAAATTCATTCGCATGATACAATTTAATCTTTTTTATTTAAATGCAAGAAATTATTATATACTTGAAAATAACATTTGGAAAGCATATTTGGATGGATTTAATTCGTTATTAATTTTTTGTGATAGACACAAATGTAATCTATTGATAGAAAATTTTTCAAAAATTTTTCACAATAAACAAATTTTTATGAAATTTTAATCGAAAATCAACATTTAAAAGTTAAAAAAATGTGATGGAGATTAATTTTAGAAAATTAGAATTTTTTTTTTTGAGAAATTGCTCTTTGAAATTTGGTTGTTATGAAAAATTATTAAGATTTTTTTGAAGTCAAAATATATTGTTTTGGATTTAATTTCAAATTTTTTACTTTTGTAAAGAAAATAGTTTTCTTATGCAAAAAAAATTTATTTTCTCATGATATTTTTTATACAGTCAGATTCATAATTTTAAGACTTTGATAAAATTTACAAAATTTTTTATCGGTTAAAAATTGTTTTTAGATTTATTATAAATTTTTGTTGGCTCATAATTGTTTTTAGATTTTTTATCAAAAATGAATTCTTAAGTTCAAAATTTTTTAGAAATAAAGTTTTGACAAAACTAATTTTTCAGTGAAAAAATTTTATATTTCACGTTGTTAGAAAAATTAGTAACTTATTTTACCAAAAATTTCTACATTTAAGGAACTATTTTTCCAAAACTAAAAGAATATTTATTTTCTCGTGATATTTTTTATACAGTCAAATTGATTATTTTAAAATTTTGACAAAAATTTACAAAATATTTTGATTATTAAAAATTGTTTTAGGATTTATCAGACTATTTTAACATTTTGACAAAAATTTATAAAATTTTCTGACAATTGAAAATTGTTTTTGGAATTTTTATGAAAAACGGATTCTTAAGTTCAAAATTTTTCGAAAATAAATCTTTCACAAAATAAATTTTTTAGTGAAAATCCATTATATTTCACGTTCTTGGAAAAATTACCAACTTATTTCACCGAAGATTTCTACTTTTAAGAATTTATTTCTCAAAACTAATATTTCTGTTAAAAATAATTATTTTGAGAAATATATAAATAGTTTTCAAATGAAAACTTTTCTATTGAGAGAAAAATCATTCTTAAGTAGTAACAAAAAATGCCGGCATTTTTAACAAATATTAAATTATTTTAATTTATTTTTAACAAATATGTGATTTAAATCTTAAAAAATTATTTAAATTACAAAATAATTTCAAAATTTTACAGAATCTTAGATCAATATTAAACTACCCCTTGGAATTTTTTTGTAGATTTTTTTTTAAAACTTTTTTCTCTCACTAACATCATTTTTTGATATGATCAAAAGGGAAGAAATTATAACGGCTAAGGAAGGTTTGTTTTCAACTTCTATATTTATTTTTTTTTTGTACTTAATTGCAAAATTTAAGTTTCAGCTATAAGAAGTTTTTTTTCTTGTTTGTTAACCCTAATCTAACTCGAATTGATGCACATTAAAGATGAGGAGATTGTAAGTACCTGTATTAATTTTGATGTGATCAACCAAGTCAAGTTAGGTCTTGTTTGTTATTAATATCTTATGTCTAAGTGTGTAGGAAGTTAGGAACACAAGAAGTCAAACGAAAGATGCAGTGAATGAGAACGGTGACACAGGAAGCGAGTCGATGGGCATGGTGCATCTGACGACGAGGAGCTATGGAAGAGTACATCGGTAGAGCGAGAAAAATGCGCGTGACATTCGATGGGCGAGAATCTGGGGAGGAATCCTATTCGTGGAGAATGCCAGAGTTGGGTTCGGATTAGCTCAACTTTGAATAGCCAAAGCATTATCCAAGCAAGCGGAGACCAAAGAATGTCAACTCAGAAGATGACCTTGAAAAGTTCAAGGTCTGAAATACCTCAGTTGTCTTTGAAGGCACCTTGGATGACTAGAATCATCGTTGTCGAAAAAGGAACTGACGCTGTCACGCCCCGAGACCAACGGGCTGCTGATCCAATATAAAATCAGACAGCACCTCCCCTATCCGGCAGACAATTTACACAAATATACAACACACACAAGTAATATATTGGCTTCAGGCCTTAAACAGATATATATAACATAAAGAAGTAACAACATCACAATACCGAAATCGTAAAACTCACTTGATCTGCCCCAAGGTAGGCCCACAGCAAAAACCACAACACGAAGTCCAACAGGTGACTCAAAAATACAATACTGCATGAATGAATCACAAATACAAGTCCACGGTGTAAGAATGAATACAAATATAGAGCATGTTATAAAAAGAAAGCAGAACATGCTGAAGCACCCATCAAATGGAATCGTGGAGACCCGGGACTGGCAATTGGGCACCTCTAGACCTATTAATCTGAAAACAAAAATATTATGACGGGTGGTGAGTCCAAGTGAACTCTGCAGGTATAGAGAAAGCTATGCATGACACAAAAAGTAGCTGAATAAGCTATACAGAAACAACATGATACAGTCTCACAGGTATATCAGAATATGCATAACTGAAAGTAACAAATGACTGTACATACCAGAAATCAGCCTATCTTGACCATAAAAAGGACTCGTATCATACGAGCAAATGTAGGGTCATCAAACCACACAAATGGTATATCCTGTATGTGTATGTCAATATATGCTGCAAATAAATGCAGCAATCACAATCAAATGCACAATGCATCATATGCGCATGATGCAATGACATGGTCACCCCTAACGCCAGTTAAGCCATCAAGACATGCAATAATGTGCCAGTCGAGTGGGTAGAGTTGTGACACTGTCCACACAGTGTCATCTGATGGATCGTCTTGGCGTTCTAGAGGGGGGAGGGTGAATAGCACTTTTTGATTTCGATCTTTGGTATCCACCCCGGCCGGGTGACTAATCCAAGAATCCGTCGGTGGATCACTCCTCGGATAACCTTCGGCTAGCCCTCGTCGCTCCTTGTGGGTGGAGAAACCTCGCCACAATATTTCGGACACTATCTGGACTCAAGAGACTACTAACAAGCCTTAACCAAGCTTGTTTCGTCAAGAATCTCAGCCACCACGAAGTCCTCTTTAAATAGGACTCGGGCTGAAACCCTCGCTACCAGTCGACTGCCCCCAGGGCAGTCGACTGGTGCCACTGAAATTCAACCGTTGCACCCCCAACGTTCGAATTCTCAGCCAACTTACCAACCGCCTACCAGGCGACTGCCCCCAAGGCAGTCGACTGGTCCAGGATGAACCTTCTGTGAGTTTCATCAGTCGACTGCCCTCAGGCCAGTCGACTGGTCTACTCACATACCTAAGGTTACCCTTCCCGAGTATATTCCACTCGGCACTCGAACCCTAGGATTTCCCGAGTACAATCACACAACACTCATACCCTCACGACTTGACTGACTCCTCATCCGCAGCCTCGACTGTTGCCTTCGCGCCCTCTTCATCTTCGGCTCCCATCCCTCGGATGCACGCAAGCCTCCAGCTTGCCTCCATGCCATCCTTCACGCATGTCTCAAAGTCCGTGCCCCTCAACTCATCATCCCTGCTCTCCAAGGTCCCTCAGGTGCGCACACAAGCCCACAGCTTGTCTCCATGCCACCCTTCACCGCACCAAGGCCGTCCAGTCAAGTCCATATGTGTAACCTGTACAACCTGCACACTCAACATACACATATGAGATAACAAGGGTAAACCTAACTTAAACCCTTTGCCCAAACATCAAAACACTTGGTCACTCTGGATCACAGATTGCCTCAACACCATCACTGCTCCTGAGTGATCAAGTGGGCATAATGTTAGTGGAGTAAGCACTCCGCTCCATATGTATATGGGGGAGATATCTCTCTCATCTTCTCTGGTCTATGCGAAGAGAAGGGATCTCTTCCCAAAGACACTATCCTAGCTCGTCTTAGCTCCAAGAAAGGTTTTATACTTTTCAGCTGTGGAACTACTCTATCTAAGGTGATGTGTTTTAGAACATCTAAAGAGATAGAGGAGATGAAGGTGGTTTCTTACGCATCGGCTGTAGGAAACCTCATGTATGCTATAAACGAGACCAGATATCTTCTTTACCGTGGGCATAGTTAGCGGATATCAATACTACCCAGGTCAAGGAAATTGGATTGCGGTAAAAGTATATATTAGTGCCTAAGAAGAACTAAAGATTATAAGTTGGTTTATCGGGCAGACCAATCTCCTATGGATTATTCGAATATAGAATTCCAATCAGATAGGGGCAAATATAAGTATTCCTTGGGGTTTTATGTTTACTTTAGGAGGTGAAACCGTAGTTTGGAAGAGTGTCGCGCAACGGCTACGTGGCGGACTCTACCATGGAAGCTGAGTATGCCAAGAAAGTTACACGGTTCAGAAACCTCAAGATGGATTTAGATGTGATTCCTGGTTTGCTCAGAGCTATCACAATTTGTTGTGATAAAAATGGTGCAGTTGCAAACTCAAAGGAACCACGAGTCCATAAGCCGAGTAAACACATAGAGCGCAAGTACCACCCAGGAGAGGAAAAGCTGTTGTTGCCTAGATTACATCAGAGGACAACCTAGGAAGATCTCTTCACTAAAGCCTTGGTAGCGAGAGCTTTAGGCATGTGGAGGATCAGGGAGTCAGATGTATGACATTTAGAGGGCAGGAAAGTCTTTTAGTATAAGTGGGATATTGTTAGGATGTATACTGAAAGTCTTGCTTTTGTATAAGAACATCTACATTTTGAAAGAGAATCACAGAATCACAGGTTGCATATTTATATTAGTATATGCACAAAATGTCTGATACTTTGCATTGTAGATAACATAGTGTGTGGTGACGCACAGAAGATCATGTTATCAGTTCCTTGCGGAGTATAAGAAGAGGCTCACAACCGAGATGGAGTTGGACAAACCATCGGGATGGTTGTAGTGTAATTAGGTATGGTTTGTCTTAACCATAGAATTACACTAGTACGCTTTGTATGCATTAAGTAGGACCAAAAGAGAGGTCATCCAATTTATACTGACTTTATAATTGGATTAGACCTCGGTTTTATTATGGAGTACAATATCTAAATCCCGATATAATAACGGACACGTGTATTTAATTATTATATCTTTGATTTACCAATAGGCGAGATTTATTTTGTTAAATTGATAGGCCCGGTAAGTTGGGAAATAATATTATGTACATGGTGTGTCATTAATTATTGACAGAATCCGTGTCCTGGTGAGTCGGGATGATGATGCCCCCTTGATGAGCTCATAAGGTTCATCATGTTAAATCTTGCAAGTAGACTATGATCTAACATGATGAAAAGGTTGAGTGGTACTAGTCAAGGATCAAGAAGTTGATTAATTAAAATTGTCAGTAATTTAAATTAATCGATGGACATTCGATATCTTAAACACGGGGAGATGGACGTGCTCATAATAGGTGGAGCCCATATGAAAATATGGGGGTTGGTGAGGAAGTTCAATGGAGATCCTTTAGTGGAATGGATCTTCATTAATGGATCGGATTTAGATCCATTAGCGGGCCAAGACCCAACTCCTCCTCATGGTCCCTATCGTAGCTCTATAAATATCCCATGGTATCATGAAACCAAAGGCTAATCAATCCAAAATTTCATCCAACACAAGAGAACTAAGGTTTTGGGGTTTTCTTCCTCTCATCCTCTCTCTCCTAGGGTTGAAGGCACCGACTAAGAGGGAGCAAGAAGCAGGCGGCAAGGGAGAGGGAAGGGAGAAGATCTTCACATCCTCTCTATCTCTATATCTCTTGGCTTCTCCTCTAGGGGCGCGACAACAAGGAGAAGAGGGAGAGTGGTCGCCGACGGCAACAAGGGATCCTTGTTGGCCGGCGCTAGGGAGAGAGGAGGAGACCGGCTGCTTTGGTTTGTAGGAAGGATTAAATTCTTCCCTTTCTTCTTCCTTCTTCTACACCTCTTCCTTCTTGGCGTGCGCAAGCTAGGAGCAAGAAGAAGAGGTGATCGGAGGTGTCATCCATTGGCTTGGAGGTGGCCGACAGTAGTGAAGAGGAGGCCTTGTTGAGGTGATGTGTTGGTGAAGAAGAGAACTTTCCTTCTCTTCTTCTACTTCTTCTTCATCTTCCCTTCTTCCCGGTGGCCGGAGTAAGATAGGAGGGAGGAGGTGCTTCTTGTTGGCCGGTGACATCCTTCTTAGAGGTAGGGTTCCGGCTGGTGCAAGTTGAGGAAGAAGAAGATTATTCTTCTCTCCCCTAGGGTTTCGACCAAGCTAGGGTGGGGAAGAAAGAGAGCCCTTGGTGATTCCGCATCTTGGTAGATCATCGCTCACACGACGTCCAAGAGGGGAGGGTCATACGATAAAAGACTGTGAGGTAAAAGATGAGATATATCTCTCTTTGGCTCCTTGTTAGTTTCTATCATTTTATGTGATATTTGGTTATTGCATGTGTGTTTTAATTAGTTATCATTGTTCGTTAATTGTTTGTCAATTAATTGTATGATAATTAATTAAGTCATGGACCCCGAAGATAAACATAAAAATCGATGATCCACTCGTCGTCTTTTCTGCAATCGATCGATTAGGCGAATTACAAGGCTCGATCTTTGAGATTGGCTAAGTTGTAATTCGAATCGATCGATACGATGACGAGACGGTCGTTTGGGAGGCGGGTCTCCATTCGGGTTAAATTTTTAATCCGTAGATATGGAGAGGTCTCTCATGTTTGACCCCGTGTTCGTTTAGGAAACCCGTCATGCCATACCTAGCGGTGGTTTCATCAAACCATTCACTGGGAACGCATTCAAGGAAGTAATAATTCATTAGCAGATACACTTTCTAGACTTTTGCATTAACATATGGATATGATAGGCAGGAACATGGATAAATAAAAGAAAGTAAAAATCTTTGCCATGAAAACCATGCGGTTTGGCAACCAAGAACTTCAACAATTTACTCGGTATTAGGAAAAATTTCACTTTATAGCAAGAGAAAAGCTTGACCACATCTAGACTTGTCTACTTGACAACATTTGGAATATTCCAACTATTTCAGAAAGTGCTAATTACAAGGTAGTAATTATCAACGCTCTGGTCAAGTACTTCCAAACAACAATGCAAAAGCTAGCAAGAAAAAAGTTCTCTTGTTATGTGGTATTTTTTGGTACAGAAGCAGGAGTCTATCATAACTGGGAAGAAGTTACGATCGTCATACAAGAATGTGAGCATCCTTCCTTCAATGGTTTCTATTCCTTGAAAGACGCCTTCAATGCAGCAAGAATAATTATTGGCCAAAATTTCTTTGTCAATACTTTACTTAAAACTGGGGGAAAAGCACCTATGAAAATAGAAGAAACTTATGCTCAAGCTCTCACAACCATGTCAGCCCCCAAAAATACTGAACCTATTTTCCATAGACGTAAGTATCTCACTCTAGGACAATTATGAGCTAGAAATGAGGCTACGGCTACACAAAGAAACTCAGAAGCAACGTTATTAGGTCTTCCTAGTACTACCCTAGAAGACATTTCCCTCTGCATACGTGGTTTGACAGAAATATCTACTTTCCAAATCTTTGCTAAACTATGTGAGGCTCTAAAATGTTTGCATCAAAACATAGCCAAAGGCACGACAATTCAATATGAAGCAGAATTTAGTCCCAAGCTGAAGTGACAAAACAAAAACAAAGTTTGTAAAACCTCAAAAAAATATAATTGCCAATGTTAGCTCATATATTCTTTCAGAAAAGCTAATATCAATATAGAAACTTATGAACCTCCAACAAATAAAGGGAGGTTAATTATTTCATTTCTTCTAATAGATTATGAGTTATTATCTAAATTATGGATACAAGATCTAATTCCATCAGGGATTTCTCCAAAAAAACAAAACTTGGACAACTTATTTCTTTAGCCCTGGAAGAAGAAGAAACATATGTTATTTATTTAATTGAAAGCTCTCTTCCAGAATGGTTAAATCTGAAGATTGAACCTGTCAAGCATTTAATCAAAATAGACATTGATGAACTTCCTCGAAGTCAACTAGCCTTTAAAGACTACCCTTCTTATTTTGACACTGATTGTGATGATTTCCCCTCTTTACTAGACCAACTCAAACACTAGAGAGCCTTTGTCCAAGGATCTAATTGAACTTGAGATCAGCTAGAAAACCCCCATAAGTATCTCCTAGCAGATGAAACATATACTGAGAAAATTTATTGGCCAAGAGACATGGGTACACGATTCTTTCCTTTGCATTCACAACACAGCATACTACTTTACTATAGTATTATCAGTGAAAAATAGAACGATGGGCTTGCAAATTCCGCACACCTTAGCCCTTTTTGCTCGCTCATATCGAGCAAACCTGGCTAGAAGCCAACGACTCAATTAACCGGACCAGCCAACCCAAACCAGCCCGTCGGCCCAGCAAGCTCCAATCCATGATGCCCAAGCGACCAACACTCCATCCCTAGATTCTAGGGGAGAACAGAACCTGAAAAATATGATGGAACCCTAAGGGGCCCATCTCACCCACTTGGGCATGCTCCTCTCCCTGCAAGACCCTCCACATGAACACCCACTCCTGATTGCTTCCTATCTGCTTCACTTTCCAGCTCACCTATTATTCACTTTATCCATCCTTATCTCCACAAGCCAGCAGGCCCCTTTCATTTTAGTTCCTTCTGCTCCAGCTCACCACCTTTACTATGTACTTTATTCGCTTTTATCCTCCTTTTGACACCCCAGCTGGTCGTGCCTTCTCCACCAAGCAAAGGCACTCTCCTCCATTCCCTATAAAACCCCTCTAGGCAGACGCAGTAACCATGGGCCTTAGAAACCATAAGTGCAATACAAGTTTCAGCTCTCGGTCTTTGTAAGTTCATTCCAAGTTTATGCCATGTATGCTTGCTTATGTCCGTCTATGTAAAATATATGCTTACTTATATCAGTCTATGTAGCAAATCCTTCCTTATGTCTGTTTGTAACAATCGAACACAACTTTCCCAATCCAAAACAAGATTGTTTCCAATAACCACTGATTCCGACCTTGCCTACGGGTGGTATGGCCCGCTCAGCCAGCCAGCCTCGCCTCATGAAGGTCCAGCAGATGGACCGACTAAGACTTTACCCGGGGGTCCTTGAGCCAGGAAGCTCCCCGGGGCGCTATCTAGCCAGCGATGAATAGAGTCGGTCAGGTCGGCCCCAAGCTCCTCCTGGCTCAGTCACCTCGACCCCTGCCCCGATCCAGATCGGGGCGTGGCGAGCCAATCGGACGCGTGGCGAGCCAGTCGGACGCGTGGTGACCCACGCTCCCCCAGCACCACATGAATTGGATATCCAGCAGAGTCAGCCAGACATGACCCAACAAACCCCCGACTCAGGGCGTATCCTGCCCCTCAAATCTCCCAGGCGGGCGCTTGGCGCCCCACGCTCCCTGGCCATTACCCGACCCGGTCCTTGACACTCGGACTCGTCGATCGGCGCTTGGGTTACAGACTATCTTGTCCCTACGCCCCCTATGTCATTATATCCCAAGTACAGTCTTGATGTCGGAGTACAACACACCTTACCTATTCCTGACTCACCTCGCGGTCAGTCCGCCCATTCAGTACCATCGTACTACTCGAGCACCCCATGTCATGCCACGATACTTCCAAGTGCTCTCATACGAGCTGACAGGTACTGCACCCTTGTCTCGTCGACACAGACAAGGGTTGTCAGCTCCCCCGGCTATATAAGCCCTCCACTCATCCTTTCGCAAGTATGCGCACGAGCTCTCTCTTTCACCATATTTCCATTTGCTCTATTATATCCTGCGGATACTGACTTGATCGTCCGAGTACCTGATCGGGGAAACTCCCCGACGGGTTTCCTAACGGTCATTGTTTTGTAGGCAGGAGCCAACTCGGAACCAGATCAGCACCCCCTCGGCAGCTCGTTTCGCTCGGGAGACATCCTGCCCTTGGAGCTTCAACTCCGCCTCGCGACAGGATCAAATTTGGCGCTAGAAGGAGGGACATTCAGCTTGATCAGAGGTGTGTGATGGAAGCAGCCAACTGGGCCATGATGACCGTTACTCCCGAGGAGTAGGATCTCCTTTCCACAGCCCGGGCTAGGGGAACCTCACTGAGGTCGTCGCGCGCTGACGGCCCGACAGCTCGGCCCCAGGAGCCCGCGACGTACCACCCTTCGGGAGGTCGGGGAAAAGCTGTTCCACTAGCCGGAGGCTCGGTCCCCTCCCTCCCGGGCGTATACCACAGCCGGGTTGACGCGGTTAGGCCCTTGCCGGTCGAAGCACCCGCATCTAGCCAGACACGCTTGTCGCGCCGCGATAAGGGGAAAGGCCCAGTCGGTGCGCTACCAGTTCCCTGGGCGCACATCCCCTTTGCTCCATGGATCCTGGAGGATCCAGTTCCCCGGCATCTCAGATTCTTCACCATGCCCGAGTATGCCGGAACCACTGACCCCGAGGAGCACCTCATGAAGTTTGAAAGTGCTGCACTGCTCCATCAATATCCCAAGGGCGTGAAGTGCAAAGCATTCCAGACAACGCTCTCTAGAGTCACTCAACGATGGCTCAGGCAGCTCCCTAGCGGATCAATAGCTAGCTTCGGCGAGCTCAAGAAGACTCCTTCGGCACTTCACGAGCAGCCGGAGGCACCACAGGACAAGTGTCAACTTGTTCGCCCTAAAGCAAGGCCCGAAAGAGACACTTCAGCCTACATCAAGAGATTCAATGGGGTGGTACTGGACGTGCCAACCACCACACCCGAGGTGTTGATCAGCGCATTCTCCCAAGGATTGCAAGTTGGAGATTTTTTCCGCTCGCTCGTCAGAAAACCTCCCAAGGACTTCGACAACCTATTGGGTAAGACCGCCAAGTACGTTAATGTGGAAGAGGGGCAGGCTGCCCGAAAGAAGGAGCCGACCAGCACGCCTCCCCCCGCCCCCGGGATTCGGCACAGCCTAGCAAACCGCCGGGTGGGCCCATTCGAAGTCCGCATGGGCCCATCAACCGAACGGAGACAGAGCGTCGGCAGGTGCAGCCAGTAGCTCAAGACTTCCTGCCGACCCGCTGGAGACCTTACTACACGTTTCATCATAGTCACACCCATGACACTGAGGAATGCCGACAGCTTGGCTAGAGTCGGACTCCCGGTGCTCGGGGATAAGCCGCCCCAGGGCAGGACCCCGGCCGTGGAGGTCAAGCCCGTGCTCCAGTCGAGAGACAAGGACCCGATCCCCGGATCGCTCGTGACCTACTCCCATCGAGGCCACCTTGTGAGCCCGAAAGAATGGATGAGTAGCAGGTCAATTTACAAAACGCTGTTAAGAAAGAAGTGCGCATGGTTTCAAGCAAGTCAGCCCGAGGAGGCTCCCATCCTCCAGGATAGTGAAAAAGATATATTTTGCAACCTTCATGCATCTAGTGGAAGTCTAACCTTCTCAAGAATTGGCTAACAGCTCACTCCGCGTGAGTTATAAGTGGGCATAATCCCACAACCCTCGGATCATCTCTCAACCGGACGTGAGCTGCCCCACGCTCCCTGAGATGTCCCCGACCGAGAAACCAGACTCTCGCTCCGTGCGAGTTATAAGTGGGCATGCTCCCACGACCCTCGAATCGGCTCTCAGCCGGACGTGTGGCGGCCCACGCTCCCTGAGATGTCGTCGACCGAGAAGTCAAACTCTCGCTCCGTGCGAGTTATAAGTGTGCATGCTCCGACGACCCTCAGATCGACTCTCAACCGGACGCATGGTGACCCACGCTCCCTAAGATGTCCCCGACCGAGAAGCCAGACTCTCGCTCCGCGCGAGTTATAAGTGGGCATGCTCCCACGACCCTAGGATCGGCTCTCAGCCGGACGCATGGCGACCCACGCTCCCTGAGATGTCCCCGACCGAGAAGTCAAACTCTCGCTCCCCGTGAGTTATATGTGGGCATGCTCCCACGATCCTCGGATCGGCTCTCAGCCGAACGCGTGGCGACCCACGCTACCTGAGATGTCCCCGACCGAGAAAGCCAGACTCTCGCTCCGCGCGAGTTATAAGTGGGCATGCTCCCATGACCCCGGATCGGCTCTCAGCCGGACGCGTGACGGCCCATGCTCCCTGAGATGTCCCCAACCAAGAAAGCCAGACTCTTTCTCCACGCGAGTTATAAGTGGGCATGCTCCCACGACCCTCGATCGGCTCTCAGCCGGACACGTGGTGGCCCACGCTCCTTGAAATGTCCCCGACCTAGAAAGCTAGAATCACGCTCCACGCGAGTTATAAGTGGGCAAGCTCCCACGACCCTCAGATCGGCTCTCAACCGGACCAGTGGCGGCCCACGCTCCCTGAGATGTCCCCGACTGAGAAGCCAGACTCTCGCTCCGCGCGAGTTATATGTGGGCACACTCCCACGACCCTCGGATCGGCTCTCAGCTGGACGCGTGGAGGCCTGATAACCGCTTTTGTCGTGTCACGGTTTCAAATACAATTTAAGTACCGAATTCTTCTAAACTAATGTAGCATAGAGTAACTCGAGTCATCTCCCAACGAATGTAGTTAATGCATGATAATTCTCATGGTAGAATCTTATTGCTTTTGGGTTTTGGATATGAAATTGGGTTTTGAATTTGAGAGCTATGACTACGAAATGAATAACAGAGCAAATATGAAATCTAATTCTAATTAAGAAAAGACAAGACAGGTAATGGAACCTAAATTAACTAGACTACGATTGCAATAAAGAAAGCACAACTTGAAATAAGCATTAAGAAACTAAACACAAAGCAAACTACAACATTGAAGAAATCTAATCTAATCCTAACTTAATTGCATTCAAATAAAATCATGTAACCTAAAGCAATAAGAAAAACAACACAAAACAAGAGTGAAGCAATTAAGAGACATCACAATTGAAAGTAAATGTCTAAGAGGCAATTGCCCAAACACATGATGAGCATGTTCTAAATGGCTTCAAATGTGTGCAATCTAAATTGGAAAAGATCCATCAATTACAAATATTAAACATCTGACACCTAACATTCATCAAATATGATCAATCTTCAATTAACAACGTAATTAAACCACCAAATCAGATAATTGAGCTACTGCCTGATGAAGGATCAAACACGGCTGCAAAGCAATGACTGTCGGCTGTGACACAAGCTGTGGAAATGCTGTGAAGTAGAAGTATTGCTGGAATTGAATAAGCTGCCGGATCTAATCTGATGAAACTTGAATTGCAATTGTGAACAAGAACTGTGAAGAAAACTGCTGTAAACAAAAATGCTGTAAAGGAACGGATCGGCGGTGGAGGAAGATGGATGTAGATGGCCGACTACGTTCGGCTAGAGCTCGGAACCCCCAAAGCCCTAGCTTGAGGTCGTCGGCTGTGGTGATGGAGAGGAAGTCATCAGCTATGGTGGAAGGCGGATGAAGTCGCCTAGAGCTCGGAACCCCCAAATCCCTAGCTTCGTCCGGTGGCGTGCGGTGAAGGAAGATGGATGGCGTCTCTCCGAACCCCGAAAGAGAACCTTTTCTCTCTTCTCTCCGAACCCCGAAAGAGAAGAGGTGGACGTGGATCGTTGAGACGAGAACCCCTCGTCTCGGTTGATCGGAGCTCCGGCCGGCTAGCGTTGGAACCCCTAACCCTAGCTTGCGGCGGCGATGAAGCGGTGGAGACGAAGAATCGCCGCGAGCCTTGCGTGTGGAGTCGATGAAGACCTAGGTCGCGCGTTCCTCCCTTTTGTTCCTCTCTGCTTCCGCGTTTCATTTGGCTCGTCTTCATCGATTCAATCAGCTCGCGTGTGACCCAGCTCAAGTTTTGATTCAGCCAAGGCCTTGGTTCAGTCCAGCCAGCTTCCGCGGATTGAGTCCAGTCAAGCCAGAGTTCTTTGGTTCAGTCCTTGCTCAGCCCACAGCTCAACTTGAGTTCAGCCCTCTGGTTCAGCTCAGTCAATTGAGTTCAGCTCAGCCTTAGCCCAGCTGTTGGTTCAGTCCAGCCTGGGTTTGCAGCTCAAAAGGAAATTAACAACGGACGGCTGAGATCGATTTGGCTTCATCCAACGGTCAGATCACTTCCGATTTGAACCAAACTCCACAGATCCCATTCAATGGTCCTGATCTACCTGTTCCCAGCTCGGATTAACTAGATCAGTGGTGGATGGTCCAGATCTTCCTTTTTCTTGAATGGATGGTCTAGAACATCTTAAGCTCGATCCAACGGTCAGATCACTTCCGATTTGGCTGAAATTTTTAGATCTTGGTCTCTGGTCATGATTGATTCTATCTTGGACTCGGATCGACCAGAAGTTGACCGATGGCTCAGATCTAGCCGTTCTCTAGAATGGACGACTCCTATCAATCCGATGCTTGATCCCTTTGATCTGGATCCAATGCTGACTCAAGTCTGACCCGATTTGATCTAGGTCCATGATCAATTGAAGCCTACAAAATGATATTCAAATTTAGTGCCAAAAATATCCCAAATATACAAAGATTTGAATTAAAAGTCAAAATAAAAGGAATACATAAAACCTAATAACATTGCGAACTTAAGCATATAAAATGTGAATCAAACATGGATTTTAGAGCCAAAAATAATCAACAAAATGATGGTTATCAACTCCCCCACACTTATTCTTGGGCGTCTCGCACAAGTAAACAAAACTAAAAGAAAACAACATATCTCCTAAACATTACATCTCCTATCAATACTTTAAGAAATAATAAAAGAAAATTACTTAAGATCATCAAGTCTCAAGAATCCATGTATTATGGTTCCAAATCTCACATAAGTCAAAAGCATGGTAATTTCATCAACTTGAATAAACTAAGCATGATAAAAACCTCACAAGATGGATATATGCACTGATGCTCACAAAAATAACAGATATGGAAGTGGAGTTCTCTCAAAACATTCATGACATTGCACTACCATATGCTTGCTTATCTTCTGTTTCTCCACTACTATAACATAGGTACATAAATCAAGAGGCTTTTCAATGAATAATAATGAAACCATGTGCTACAAGAAAATAAGAATGGTAGATAACAAAGAAGATCATAGAGAGCATGAAAGAAGATAAAAGAGAAGATGAGAGCATTGTGGTAATTAACATGATGTATACAATCAAACAATAGTTCAAAGTAAATAACTCAATCAAACCTCCAACACTCAAAATTCTCCTTTCACATTCTCAATGCACTACACATCAACCATTTACAACATCTCTCAAAATGCATGTATGGATTAACAATATAACTCTAGAATTTCTCTAAACAATAGTATCAAAAGAGTGCACATCAAGAAAATATTTCTTTTTGTTCATCACTAACACAATTTCGAATGCTTGAGGTTTTTTTTTTGCATCTTTATTATTATTTTTTCTATCTCTCTTTTTTTTTCATAGAGAGATTTTCTTTTTTTCTTTTTCTAAAAGAGATTTTTTTTCCACAAGCATTCGTCCATATACACTTGTCTCCCCCCCCCCCCCCCCCACACTTAAAATTTGATCGTCTCGGGCAAGATAGTAAAGCATGATAACATCTAAAACTCACAATAATAGAGGCTGATAACAGAGAAATAAAAATGTAACTCATCATGCAATCACCTTATGCTCTCATCGCATGCTTCAAGGAAGAATAAAATAATAACGATATGGCAGTGAAAATGTAATGACAATGAAATGATCTGATAAAGTAGAGACAATGAAATATGAAAGCAATAGGTGAAATGCCCAGTAGTGACAATAACAAAGGAGAGGAAAACTAAAAGTTCAACAAGAAAGATTGCCTCCATCATATTCATGTAAGCTTATGCCATTGTAATTTCAAAAAGAATCAAAGCAAGTTCTAGAGTGTCAAGTATCACAAATGCTATCACACATAAGAGGATTAAGGATAGGCATGGCAATATCCTCACTAGGTGAACAATAAAACTGTCATGTTTAATCTAACAAGATAGAGTCTATCACCATAACAAATGACTAAATGTAATTAATATCCCCAAGCATACCAAGGAAACCAAAACTCAATAATTAGACTTAACAATCTTTTATGATTCTCAAAGCATAATAAAGGAACATGTAAGGAGATACAACTAGAAGTCAAACAAGGTTTATTCAAGACCAAACAAAATGCAGAATGAGAAAGCAAAACATGAATGCAAAGTATAAAAGTAAACAAACATGCAAATATAAACATAAAGAAAAACAAGAAAAGGAAAGTAAAGGAACAAACTCCCCTTCAAGTAGGGTAGAGAGCACGTAGCATCCATTTTGGGAGAACTATCCTCAAGTAGTCAATCTCGTAGTGCACGGGTTTCTCCCTTATTAATTTTGCACAAGCATCTTCCGGTGGTCGGAGACGATTAAGATTCAGAACCCACTTAAGAGGTGAGGTGCTACTAGTCGAAATAAGAACAACTCCTCCCTCTTGATGCTTTTTGAAAGTCCTTCCAGGAGGTTGGAGTCTGTTCAGATGGAGCACCCACTCCAGCAGTCTTCTGAACCCTGCAAAACCATGTAATACCTCTCTCAAGCGTGCAGGGTAAGAAAGAAGTGTAATATCGTCAATCTCTACATCAAAAGAATCCAAAAATGCACCACATCCAAGAAAATCAATTATTGGCACCTCAATGAAGTTTTCACAATTAATATCTGCATAGGATGTGTCCAGTAATTCATCAGAACAAATAACATCAACACTAGGTATCACAATGAAATTTTCACAATCAATTTCTAAATGAGATGTAGCAAGACATGCATCGCAACCAATAAAATCAACATTGGGTATCTCTATGCAATTTTCACAATTATTTTCCATAAAAGATATATCAAGAATATCATCACAACAAGCAATCTCAACACTAGGTGTGTCCAAATATTCACCACAATGAACAAAATCAATGTTAGGTGCCTCTACAGATTTTTCACAAACAAATTTTACAAAAGATGTCTCCATAAGGGTATCACAAACAATAAAATCATTTTGAGGTACCTCCATTGATTTTTCCAAGGACATAAGAGAAATACTTACCTGATCATGCTGAAGAATACCTGGAGGTTCTACAGGAATAGATGTAGCTGTGGTCCCCTCCTGGTCAAGTTCAGGTTCCATCTCAGGCTCAAGTTCTGGTGGACACTCAACTGGAACAGGTGATCCTTGGGTTCTTGCTTCCACCAAGCAAGTCCCTACACTTTCTGGTTCATCATTTAAATCTTGTGGTGGTCCTTGGGGCTTAGTGCAATCCCCTACACCTATGGAATCATCTCCTATGCATTCTTCTTCTGTAATATCTGCAACAACATTAGAAAAATTAGGACCATCAATAATACTATCATCACAAAATAAAAGTCTAGAATGGTCCTGTGGAGCTTCAGTTTCTTCTTCTGGAGTTGACAAATTTGGAAATGAATTTTGAATAGGAATCTCCGGAGGGATGCATGCTGTAGGTGCCCTATATTTGATGATTACTTCTTCTTCTTCTTCTTCCAAAATTTTAAGATCACTTGAAGAAGGACTTGGCCAGGCACTAGGATCACCTTGAACTGATAAAAAACCAACTCCGGGGCTCTCAGAATTAAGAGTTGCTTGAGAATATAATTGTCCTGATTCTTTGGCTAGCCTTTGTTTCACTTGATCAACCAATTTTGCAATGCGTTGTAGTTGTTGAAAATTTTGCTGTTGTTGTTGTTGTAACATTTGTTGACACATCTCCATCATCCTTTGTTGTTGAGCCTCATTCTCACCAGGATTCTCAAAGCCTCCTTGATTAAACAGCTGAAATGGAAGTTGTGGGGGCTGATCAAATGGTTGCACAGGCTGATTAAATTGCTGAAAATTTGGCTCACGACTTGGTGGAAATTGCTGAAAATTATAATTCTGAAAACTCTGATCATAGGGCTGAAATTGTTGGTTGAAAGATTGGATTGGCTGCTAAAAATTCTGATTCTGGAATGGAAAACATTGCTGTGAAGGTTGAAATCCACTTTGATTTTGATTCTGAAAAGTCTGAAATGGTTGGAACCCCTGCTGAAAATTCTGACTTGGTTGAAAGGGTAGCTGACCTTGCTGAAATTATGGCTGAAATTGCTGTGGTGGTTGAATGAAATGTTGACTTTGCTGAAAATCTTGATTTGACTGCTGAAATTGTTGGAAAGGCTGACTTGGCTGCCCTTGCTGAAATTGATAACTTGGTTGTTGAAAATTTGATTGAGACTGCTGAAAATATTGGTTCTGCTGTTGAAATTGCTGATACGGCTGCTGGTAAGTAGATGAAAACATTCTGAACTGGCAGTCCTGTCACAAAGCAAACAAAATAGCAGCAACCATATACAAAAGATAAAGCAATCAAGAATAGAATCAAAAGATATAATTATTAAGCACCACTACATTCCCCGGCAACGGCGCCAAATTTGATAACCGCTTTTGTCGTGTCACGGTTTCAAATATAATTTAAGTACCGAATTCCTCTAAACTAATGTAGCATAGAGTAACTCGAGTCATCTCCCAACGAATGTAGTTAATGCATGATAATTCTCATGGTTGAATCTTATTGCTTTTGGGTTTTGGATATGAAATTGGGTTTTGAATTTGAGAGCTATGACTACGAAATGAATAACAGAGCAAATATGAAATCTAATTCTAATTAAGAAAAGACAAGACAGGTAATGGAACCTAAATTAACTAGACTATGATTGCAATAAAGAAAGCACAACTTGAAATAAGCATTAAGAAACTAAACACAAAGCAAACTACAACATTGAAGAAATCTAATCTAATCCTAACTTAATTGCATTCAAATAAAATCATGTAACCTAAAGCAATAGGAAAAACAACACAAAACAAGAGTGAAGCAATTAAGAGACATCGCAATTGAAAGTAAATGTCTAAGAGGCAATTGCCCAAACACATGATGAGCATGTTCTAAATGGCTTCAAATGTGTGCAATCTAAATTGGAAAAGATCCATCAATTACAAATATTAAACATCCGACACCTAACATTCATCAAATATGATCGATCTTCAATTAACAACGCAATTAAACCACCAAATCCGATAATTGAGCTACTGCCTGATGAAGGATCAAACACGGCTGCAAAGCAATGGCTGCCGGCTGTGACACAAGCTGTGGAAATGCTGTGAAGTAGAAGTATTGCTGGAATTGAATAAGCTGCCGGATCTAATCTGATGAAACTTGAATTGCAATTGTGAAGAAGAACTGTGAAGAAAACTGCTGTAAACAAAAATACTGTAAAGGAACGGATCGGCGGTGGAGGAAGATGGATGTAGATGGCCGACTACGTTCGGCTAGAGCTCGGAACCCCCAAATCCTTAGCTTGAGGTCGTCGGCTGTGGTGATGGAGAGGAAGTCATCAGCTATGGTGGAAGGCGGATGAAGTCGCCTAGAGCTCGGAACCCCCAAAGCCCTAGCTTTGTCCAGTGGCGTGCGGTGAAGGAAGATGGATGGCGTCTCTCCGAACCCCGAAAGAGAACCTTTTCTCTCTTCTCTCCGAACCCCGAAAGAGAAGAGGTGGACGTGGATCGTTGAGACGAGAACCCCTCGTCTCGGTTGATCGGAGCTCCGGCCGGCTAGGGTTGGAACCCCTAACCCTAGCTTGCGGCGGCGATGAAGCGGTGGAGACGAAGAATCGCCGCGAGCCTTGCGTGTGGAGTCGATGAAGACCTAGGTCGCGCGTTCCTCCCTTTTGTTCCTCTCTGCTTCCGCGTTTCATTTGGCTCGTCTTCATCGATTCAATCAGCTCGCGTGTGACCCAGCTCAAGTTTTGATTCAGCCAAGGCCTTGGTTCAGTCCAGCCAGCTTCCGCGGATTGAGTCCAGTCAAGCCAGAGTTCTTTGGTTCAGTCCTTGCTCAGCCCACAGCTCAGCTTGAGTTCAGCCCTCTGGTTCAGCTCAGTCAATTGAGTTCAGCTCAGCCTTAGCCCAGCTGTTGGTTCAGTCCAGCCTGGGTTTGCAGCTCAAAAGGAAATTAACAACGGACGGCTGAGATCGATTTGGCTTCATCCAACGGTCAGATCACTTCCGATTTGAACCAAACTCCACAGATCCCATTCAATGGTCCTGATCTACCTGTTCCCAGCTCAGATTAACTAGATCAGTGGTGGATGGTCCAGATCTTCCTTTTTCTTGAATGGATGGTCTAGAACATCTTAAGCTCGATCCAACGGTCAGATCACTTCCGATTTGGCTGAAATTTTCAGATCTTGGTCTCTGGTCATGATTGATTCTATCTTGGACTCGGATCGACCAGAAGTTGATCGATGGCTCAGATCTAGCCGTTCTCTAGAATGGACGACTCCTATCAATCCGATGCTTGATCCCTTTGATCTGGATCCAATGCTGACTCAAGTCTGACCCGATTTGATCTAGGTCCATGATCAATTGAAGCCTACAAAATGATATTCAAATTTAGTGCCAAAAATATCTCAAATATACAAAGATTTGAATTAAAAGTCAAAATAAAAGGAATACATAAAACCTAATAACATTGCGAACTTAAGCATATAAAATGTGAATCAAACATGGATTTTAGAGCCAAAAATAATCAACAAAATGATGGTTATCAACTCCCCCACACTTATTCTTGGGCGTCTCGCACAAGTAAACAAAACTAAAAGAAAACAACATATCTCCTAAACATTACATCCCCTATCAATACTTTAAGAAATAATAAAAGAAAATTACTTAAGATCATCAAGTCTCAAGAATCCATGTATTATGGTTCCAAATCTCACATAAGTCAAAAGCATGGTAATTTCATCAACTTGAATAAACTAAGCATGACAAAAACCTCACAAGATGAATATATGCACTGATGCTCACAAAAATAACAGATATGGAAGTGGAGTTCTCTCAAAACATTCATGACATTGCACTACCATATGCATGCTTATCTTCTGTTTCTCCACTACTATAACATAGGTACATAAATCAAGAGGCTTTTCAATGAATAATAATGAAACCATGTGCTACAAGAAAATAAGAATGGTAGATAACAAAGAAGATCATAGAGAGCATGAAAGAAGATAAAAGAGAAGATGAGAGCATTATGGTAATTAACATGATGTATACAATCAAACAATAGTCCAAAGTAAATAACTCAATCAAACCTCCAACACTCAAAATTCTCCTTTCACATTCTCAATGCACTACACATCAACCATTTACAACATCTCTCAAAATGCATGTATGGATTAACAACATAACTCTAGAATTTCTCTAAACAATAGTATCAAAAGAGTACACATCAAGAAAATATTTCTTTTTGTTCATCACTAACACAATTTCGAATGCTTGAGGTTTTTTTTTGCATCTTTATTATTATTTTTTTCTATCTCTCTTTTTTTTCATAGAGAGATTTTCTTTTTTTCTTTTTCTAAAAGAGATTTTTTGTTCATATAAAATGTGAATCAAACATGGATTTTAGAGCCAAAAATAATCAACAAAATGATGGTTATCAAGGCCCACGCTCCCTGAGATGTCCCCGACCGAGAAGTCAGACTCTCGCTCAGCACGAATTATAAGCGGGCATGCTCCCACGACCCTCGGATCGGCTCTCAGCCGGACGCATGGCTACTCACGCTCCCTGAGATGTCCCCGACCGAGAAGCCGGACTGTCGCTCCACGCGAGTTATAAGTGGGCATGCCCCCACGACCCTCGGCTCGGTTCTCGGCCGGACGAGTGGCGGCCCACGCTCCCTGAGACGACTGAGAGAATCAAACCCTCATCTCGCCAGCAAGTCATAACCGGGCTCAGCTCCCGCGCACCACTTGGCTCGACCCTCATCATCGCCCAGCCGAGCGCCTCACTTCTCGCCTACACGCAAGTCACAAGCAACTATGTCTTCATGATTGTTGTAACCTAACCTCTCGATCGGACACACTCAAAGAAAGATCCTTTGAACCACCCAAGTGGGCAGCATTGTTCAATCATGACAGTTTCAATCTTTGAGATCTCACTCAAGCCCGCCCGAGTAGTTGACACCGGGGAGGCGAAATATTTCACCCTGCCACTCGCAAAGGCCGAATCACTCAATCGTGTTCCCTCCTGAGTGGCTGATATATTGCAACTGTTGCACTTGGGGGTCACACACACTCGCCAGTCAAAAGGGGTCGGGCAAGCGTTCTCCCAAGACGGTTGCACCTGGACGCCCATCATTTAAACGACAAAACATTCATAAGCCGAAATGATTAGCATTCATAAGTAGTGCTATTGCCAAAAGGAGGCTTGACCTCTACCTACACAAAGAAAGTAAAAAAAGAACAACACCAGACTAAGGCCTACGGGTAAGTCGCGGAGGTGCAGCATGAGCCTGAACCGTCTCCAGCTCCTCCTGAGCCGCCTTCAACTTAGTCTTCAGGGTCGCGCGATGGCTTCTAAGCCGTGCGAGGTCTCTCGAGCGGGCCGTCAGTTCTTCCTCTTTGGCC
>JAGFNQ010004570.1:275718-320926 GCA_024364735.1 Boesenbergia rotunda | reverse complement strand
TGAGCTTGAGGTCGTATGTTTCGATGTTTGATAATGATGTTTGAGTGGTTATGATGTGTGAGTCAAGTGGGTCAAGGTTGACTGGAGGCTTGACTGGGGAAAAGACCTAGTGGGACTAGCACACCTAGTGAGACTAGGTGAAGTTCAGCTGGATCGGGGAGATCGCAGGCTGGCAATGGAAAAGACCTAGTGGGACTAGGCACACTAGTGGGACTAGGTGAAGTCCAGGTAGATCGGGGAGATCATACGCTGGCATGGGAAAAGACCTAGTGGGACTAGGCACACCTAGTGGAACTAGGTGAAGTCTAGCTGGATCGGGGAGATCGCAGGCTGGCAATGGAAAAGACCTAGTGGGACTAGGCACACCTAGTGGGACTAGGTGAAGTCCAGGTAGATCGGGAGAGATCATACGCTGGCATGGAAAAGACCTAGTGGGACTAGGCACACCTAGTGGAACTAGGTGAAGTCCAGCTGGATCGGGGAGATCGCATGCTGGCAAGGGAAAAGACCTAGTGGGACTAGGCACACCTAGTGAGACTAGGTGAAGTCCAGCTGGATCGGGGAGGTCACAGGCTGGCAAGGTGGAAGTCTACCGAGAGACTAGACCTAACTCGAGGGTTAGGCGAATCTGGTTGGGAACCAGGCTAAGTCCGAGCTGGGAGCTAGGCAGTGAAAATCCAAGTTGGTCAACGGGGTTGACCGGACACTTGGTAGGGGAACCTAGGCTTGTGGAAACAAGTTAGGTTGGACTCAATCGATTGGGTCAATCGATCAGGTGATCGATTACAGCAGGATGTGCGAGGGAGCAGAAGAGTTCTGAATCGATTGGGCAATCGATTCAGGGTATCGGTAATCGATTACGGCAGTTTGCGCGAGAGAACAGAGAAGCTCTGAATCGATTGGGTAATCGATTCAGGGAACTGGTAATCGATTGGGTAATCGATTATTGTTCGAAAACTAGCCGTTGAACGGCTAAATCCTACGTGGTAATCGATTGGGTAATCGATTACCAAACCCTAGGCGTCGGGTATAAGGACTTTCGCGCAGGTTTTTGGCTGCACTTCTTCCTCTCTTCTTCTCCAACTTCATTGCCATTTCAAGGGAAGCCCTGGAGCTTAGTGCTGCTGCATTTCCAAGGTCCAAGAGGCAATCACAAACTTAAAGATAGCAAGGAAAGCCAAGTGTGAGCTTATTTGTAAATCTTGTAAGATTTTATCTTGTATTTGCTTTGCTCTTGTTGTATCTTTGTAACAAGCTTGTAAGCGGTTTCTCCACCTCAAAAAGGAGACTTTCATAGTGCATGAGAGTGTGAGGAGAGTGGATCCTTAGATTAGTCACCCGACCGGGGTGGATACCAAGTAAATCATTGTGTTAGCGATTGCTTGAAGTTTTCCGCCGCGACAAATCTTCTACAAGCGAATCGGAGCTAATCACCCCCCCCTTCTAGCTCGCCAATCGGTCCCAACAAGTGGTATCAGAGCAAGGTTGCTCTTATTTGGACTCATCGCCAAGAGGGCAAGAGCTAAGGGAAGAAGAAGAAGTTGGAAGAAACCCTAATTTCAAGAAGTCATAATCAAAATGGTTCAACTTCAAAAATGGAGTTTGGCTATGACACAAGGGCACCTCCACCATTCGACAAGGCAAATTTCAATCTTTGGAAGTCAAAGATTGAAAATTATTTCATGATGGAGATAGAGCAATGGTTTACTCTAATGGAGGGTTTTGAAGCTCCAACAAGCTCAAAAGGAAAGCTCCTCAAGAAAAGCAAATGGAATGAGGAGCAAATCAAGAGATGCGAGGCCAACTACAAAGTGACCAAGTTATTGGTCAATCTTTTGCCAAGCACTATCTTGGACAAGATTGGAGAATTTCAAGACGCCAAAGAGCTATGGAGTAAATTGGCAATACTTCATGAAGTTCCCTCCACTCTACCATCACAAGACAAATTCGAAGTGGGAAATTCATCAAGTGAAGAGGACTCAGAAGTTGAAAGGTGCTCAACATCTGAAGATGAAGCTCAAGAAGCCTCCACCTCAAGGGTTGAAGAGGAGCAAAATGTGACATTGACGCCGGAACAAGAAAATGTTTCAACATTATCATCCGAGGTCAATGGAGAAGAAGAAGAAGTCTCCACCTCTAGGATTGAGGGGGAGCAAAGGTCATTGACTCCGGAAGAAGAAGAAGTATCTACTTCCGGATCAAGTGAAGAGTCATGCCACACCCCTACAAGCAAAGGTATAAAAATCTCAATTTGTAAAAATAAAGATCATATTATTTGCTTTGAGTGTAGGGAAAGAGAACACTATAAGAGTAAGTGTCCCAAATTGGTCAAGAAGAAGGTGCTAGTGGCACCCAAGACCAAAGAGAAGCCAAAGGAGGTCGGCCCCGTAGTAAAGAAGGATAAGAAGCACATTGTGTGCTTCTCATGCAAAGAAAAGGGACATTATCGAAATCAATGTCCAAAGGGAAAGAATCCGACCAAGGCTAAAAGGAGGAGCTTAAGTCAAGGGGGAGCCTCCAAGAATAACACTAAGGTACCATTAGGTAATGGTACTTATTTAAATCATGATAATATGTATGCTAGAAATAATTATTATCATTTTAATGCTATTTATCATGAAAATAGGAGGTATGAGAAACCAAAGGAAAAATATAGAGTCTTTCATGCTAGGTCTACCACAACCAAGGATAGGGAAGATTTTAGATCATCTAAGGATAGACCTACCCAATCCAAGGCCAAAAAGAAAAATTACCAAGGCTATATTAGAAAACCAAGCCTTGAGGAGGTAATGATTGAAAATCAAGTTTTGAGGTCAAAACTTGATAAATTAGAAAAATCCCTCAAAAGAATAGAAAATCTATTTAAGGGATCTAAGGATCAAAACCTAGATTTAGGAAATCAAGGACCCTCTAGGAGCAAGAAAGGTTTGGGATACAAACCTAAAACTAAGGATGATGGTCCATCCTATCATAGAGTTCCATATAAATATGGAACTCAATCTAGGTTTAGAAGTCAAGTCAAGGCCACAAGGGAAGCTATCCCTAGGTTGACCAAGACAAGACAAAGGTGACTAAGGCTTCCGAAAAGCCTAGAAGAGTCACTAGGAAAGTATCAAGGGAAGTTATCCCTAGTGAATACCTAGAACACCCAAGGAGCACCAATAGGTTTTGGGTTCCTAAGAGTGTGTTCGCCACACCCTAGATAGGTCTAGGGAGTGTCAACTCTAATTGGAAGGGTAGTTAACCCAACCTTGATGTAGTTGGCACTTTGGGACATTTTCAAGGAATTATTACCCTTGAAAATGAAGGATTCATTTATTTACTCTAAGAGGAGTAAATATGTGTCAAACTATCTTTTTGGAAGATTGAACTTAATAAAAAGTTGGCACAACTAGGTTAGAATCCATAGATAGGCCAAGTTGGGGAGTTTTGGCACTATCTTGGAAATTAGGGAAAATTTAGGAGTATCAATGGCTTAGCGATGAGTTATTGATACTTAGATAGAAAATCTAGGTATTTTCTTTTGTGCTATTATGTCATGTTTTGTATGCCCTATCACATGCCATGACATCATGTTTCATCATTCATATTTATTATGAAAATATTACATGTCATGTCATACATGCATCATTTAGCTATAATTTCTTTTGAAAAATCTAATATGATGCATAT
Organism: Boesenbergia rotunda; assembly: GCA_024364735.1. Taxonomy (NCBI): domain Eukaryota; kingdom Viridiplantae; phylum Streptophyta; class Magnoliopsida; order Zingiberales; family Zingiberaceae; genus Boesenbergia; species Boesenbergia rotunda. The sequence continues at coordinate 317,254 of JAGFNQ010004570.1, read as the reverse complement.
CATAGTCATAATCATGCATAAATTTGATTTTTATTGAAATTAAGGACATAGGCATTAATTGACATCCTAGGTGGATGATCAAAGTTTATAATGCCTAGATAGAAATGCATGAACCCTTAGTTTAGGGAGAACACGACTTTCACATCTCACTAAGACCATAAGTTGACTTGTGTGTGTTTTTAAGACACATTAGAAACAAGTGAGATGTTAGGGTGATGAACAAAACTCAAGGTGTTGATAAAGTGCATTGAAATAAAGGTTCATCAAAACAAGAATTTAAATGAACTCCAATCATTGGGAAAGCTAATGTACAAGTCATGTGCTTTTAGCCCAAGGAACATGGTTAGAAATTGTTTTTGAAAAACATTTCAAAACTATTATGGAAAACCTTGGTGAAGACTATCTTTTGATAGCACTCATCATTGATGAATTGGATACAAAATAGAGTGAAGCTTTGAAATATTTCAATGGTTTCCAATTTTGTGTCAATATTTGGAAATAAAGGTTATTTTCATAGAAAACTATTTTTCCTTGATAATATATGATATAAATAATGTCTACACAAAGTTTCAAATTTTTTCAAATTTTGTAGAATTATTTAGAGGTTTTTGAAATTCGGCCTGAAATTTATTTCAGATTTCAGAAACTCCCAATCGATCAGGTGATCGATTGGGACTGTGCCAATCGATTCGTCAATCGATTGGCAACCCTTTTTTTTGCGAGCACAGAAGCTCGCGTAATCGATCCATGGATTGATTACAGTCAGCCGTAATCGATCAGTTGATCGATTAAGGCATTGTGTAATCGATTGGTTCCCAACACCAATCGATTGGTAAGTCTGAAACTGTCAAGTTTCAGTCCGTTAACCCATTTTTGAGTAACCTAACTATCCCTAGCCCCTTGAAATACTTTTATAAGTATATTTGGGTAAATTTCATTGTGAAATCAAAAAGGGAAATGATTCGGTGAACATCTAAGGGTTAAGGAGAGATTTTAATTCAAGTTTTGAGTTTCAAAATCTAAATCACCTCAAGTTGAGTTTTTTTCCTAAAGGTTTAGGAACTCAAAAATCATTGTTGGTGCAATGATAGAGGTTTAGAGCATGTTTTGAGGGGGAGGTCTTCCTTAACAACATGTGGTTGCATTTTCTTTTTGGGATAAGTACATGAATGGAGATTGGGAATCTTCATGAGTGCTCAAGGTTGAGCATAGATTCAATGAAAATTATGGGACTTTCATTGGGTATGTCTTTGACCATATAGCCTCTCGGGGAGAGTTGTTGATGTGTGTCAAAGGGGGAGAAGATTGAAAGGCTAATAGGGATTAGTCTTTCTCAAACATATTGTCAAACATCAAAAAGGGGGAGATTGTTGGTGCAATTTTGGTTAGGTTAGGGTTGACCTAGTTTGACAAAGCTCAGGTGAGTTTGAGTCTGGTAAGCTCGGGTGAGCTTGAGGTCGTATGTTTCGATGTTTGATAATGATGTTTGAGTGGTTATGATGTGTGAGTCAAGTGGGTCAAGGTTTACTGGAGGCTTGACTGGGAAAAGACCTAGTGGGACTAGGCACACCTAGTGGGACTAGGTGAAGTTCAGCTGGATCGGGGAGATCGCAGGATGGCAATGGAAAAGACCTAGTGGGACTAGGCACACCTAGTGGGACTAGGTGAAGTCCAGGTAGATCGGGGAGATCATACGCTGACATGGAAAAGACCTAGTGGGACTAGGCACACCTAGTGGAACTAGGTGAAGTCCAGCTGGATCGGGGAGATCGCAGGCTGGCAATGGAAAAGACCTAGTGGGACTAGGTACACCTAGTGGGACTAGGTGAAGTCCAGGTAGATCGGGGAGATCATACGCTGGCATGGAAAAGACCTAGTGGGACTAGGCACACCTAGTTGAACTAGGTGAAGTCCAGCTGGATCGGGGAGATCGCATGCTGGCAAGGGAAAAGACCTAGTGGGACTAGGCACACCTAGTGAGACTAGGTGAAGTCCAGCTGGATCGGGGAGGTCACAGGCTGGCAAGGTGGAAGTCTACCGAGAGACTAGACCTAACTCGAGGGTTAGGCGAATCTGGTTGGGAACCAGGCTAAGTCCGAGCTGGGAGCTAGGCAGTGAAAATCCAAGTTGGTCAACGGGGTTGACCGGACACTTGGTAGGGGAACCTAGGCTTGTGGAAACAAGTTAGGTTGGACTCAATCGATTGGGTAATCGATTGGGTCAATCGATCAGGTGATCGATTACAGCAAGATGTGCAAGGGAGCAGAAGAGTTCTGAATCGATTGGGCAATCGATTCAGGGTATCGGTAATCGATTACGGTAGTTTGCGCGAGAGAACAGAGAAGCTCTGAATCGATTGGGTAATCGATTCAGGGAACTGGTAATCGATTGGGTAATCGATTACGGTTCGAAAACTAGCCGTTGAACGGCTAAATCCTACGTGGTAATCGATTGGGTAATCGATTACCAAACCCTAGGCGTCGAGTATAAGAACTTTCGCGCAGGTTTTTGGCTGCACTTCTTCCTCTCTTCTTCTCTAACTTCATTGCCATTTCAAGGGAAGCCCTGGAGCTTAGTGCTGCTGCATTTCCAAGGTCCAAGAGGCAATCACAAGCTTGAAGATAGCAAGGAAAGCCAAGTGTGAGCTTATTTGTAAATCTTGTAAGATTTTATCTTGTATTTGCTTTGCTCTTGTTGTATCTTTGTAACAAGCTTGTAAGAGGTTTCTCCACCTCAAAAAGGAGACTTTCATAGTGCATGAGAGTGTGAGGAGAGTGGATCCTTGGATTAGTCACCCGACCGGGGTGGATACCAAGTAAATCCTTGTGTTAGCGATTGCTTGATGTCTTCCGCCGCGACAAATCTTCTACAAGCGAATCGGAGCTAATCACCCCCCCCCCTCTAGCTCGCCAATCGGTCCCAACAGGGTGGCCGGACCACCTTTTAGCCAGCCGACCAAGTAAATGCCTAGTTGCCCATACTAGCTTACCCCGACCTGGAACAGGGTTTGGCACCACCAACAGGTAGATATCCACACTCCCTCTCTCTGTGGCCATCACTCAGACTGGAGGTCCAACTCGGGTCAGATTCGTCTCGTGATAACCCCCAACCCAGGGCGTACCCTGCGCTCCCTCTCTCTCTAACCAGCCGGACGCGTGGCGGCCCACGCTCCCTGATCCTTATCCAACTCGGTCCCATGCAGGCGGATCTGCCAGTCGGCGCTCGGGGTACGGGCTGTCCCGCTCACGTCCCCGCACATCCTTACATCCAGGGGTACGACCTTGTTAACGAGGTTCCTTACGCCTTATCTACCTATGACATCTTCTCGCGGTCAGTCCGTGCATCCAGTACCCTCCTACTGCGCACCCGGTACTCACGTACTATCAAAGCACCCCGCGCCATGCTGCGCCGCTCCTCGGTGCTCCCTGCGAGCTGACAACCACCACATCCTTGTCCCATCAGTACGAACAAGGGTTGTCAGCTCCCCTGGTTATATAAGCTTGGCACTCCCCTTACCACAGGTACGCGCGCGCGAGTTTTCGCATCCCTTGCCTCATTTTCGATTCAGTTTCCCCTCATATGCCTTCGGAGACTAACTTGACCGTCGGAGTGCCTGACCGGGGATTTCCCCGGCGAGTTCGCTGACGACCTTTATTTTGCAGGAACGTGGCAAGGCACGGTTGACAACCGGCCACCTCACCGGCTCGCGGCACCTGGGAGGCCCGTCTGGCCCATTGGATTGCCACCCCACTTCGCGACAGGATCAAATTTGGCGCTAGAAGGAGGGACACCAGCAGCCTGATCGGAAGTGGAAATGGGAGATCCATATGGGTTTCGACGGTTAGCGTTCCCTGGGAATGCGAGCCCTTCTTCATCTGCTTTCAGAAAAGTCGTTAATGCACTGGAGGCCTTATGGCGGATCCTTTCAGGGCAGTACTTGATCTGTCCTTTTTCTAGCAAGGCGGATAAGGGAAAGTATGTATGCTACATTTTCAGCGCATCTGATGTCTGTCCTTCTGAATGTACCTCATATATTCTATGCATCTCTATGGTCCGACCTTCTGAATATGGCTTATCCGCGCCCCACATAGTTGGAAACCTGGATATATTTTATACACTCGCCGCGTGTCTGGAAATTGGGTCTTCTGGATTATAGCTCATCTATTTAGTGCGCCCTTCAGGAATGGTTTTTTGGCAAAACAACCGTTGCTGCATTACCCTCGGCAAGGCTCTCAGGGGGCGCGTGGCGGCCCACACTCCCTGAGATGCCCTCGGCCGGGAAGCCTCGGCGAGGCTCTCAGTCTGCGCATGGCGGTCCACGCTCCCTGGGATGTCCTCGACCGGGAAGCCTCGACGAGGCTCTCAGGCGGCGCGTGGCGGCCCACGCTCCCTGAGATGCCCTCGATCGGGAAGCCTCGGCGAGGCTCTCAGGCGGCGCGTGGCGGCTCACGCTCCCTGAGATGCCCTCGATCGGGAATCCTCGGCGAGACTCTCAGGCGGCGCGTGGCGGCCCACGTTCCCTAGAATGCCCTCGACCGCGAAGCCTCGGCGAGGCTCTCAGGCGACGCGTGGCGGCCCACGCTCCCTGAGATGCCCTCGGCCAGGAAGCCTCGGCGAGGCTCTCAGGCGGCGCGTGGCGTCCCACGCTCCCTGGGATGCCCTCGACCGGGAAGCCTCGGCGAGGCTCTCAGGCGTCGTGTGGCGGGCCACGCTCCCTGAGATGCCCTCCGCCGGGAAGCCTCGGCGAGGCTCTCAGGCGGCGCGTGGCGGCCCACGCTCCCTGAGATGCCCTCGATCGGGAATCCTCGGCGAGACTCTCAGGCGGCACGTGGCGGCCCACGCTCCCTGGAATGCCCTCGACCGGGAAGCCTCGGCGAGGCTCTCAGGCGGCGCGTGACGGCCCACGCTCCCTGAGATGCCCTCGGCCGGGAAGCCTCGGCGAGGCTCTCAGGCGGCGCGTGGCGTCCCATGCTCCCTGGGATGCCCTCGACCGGGAAGCCTCGGCGAGGCTCTCAGGCGGCGCGTGGCGGCCCACGCTCCCTGAGATGCCCTCGGCCGGGAAGCCTCGGCGAGGCTCTCAGGCGGAGCGTGGCGGCCCACCCTCCCTGAGATGTCCTCAGCCGGGAAGCCTCGGCGAGGCTCTCAGGCGGCGCGTGGCGGCCCACGCTCCCTGAGATGCCCTCGGCCGGGAAGCCTCGGCGAGGCTCTCAGGCGGCACGTGGCGGCCCATGCTCCCTGAGATGTCCTCGGCCGGGAAGCCTCGGCGAGGCTCTCAGGCGGCGCGTGGCGGCCCACGCTCCCTGAGATGCCCTCGACCGGGAAGCCTCGACGAGGCTCTCAGGCGGCGCATGGCGGCCCACGTTCCTTGAGATGCCCTCGACCGGGAAGCCTCGGCGAGGGTCTCAGGCAGCGCGTGGCGGCCCACGCTCCCTTGGAGGCCCTCGACCAGGAAGCCTCGGCTCTGCGCAAGCCTTTCCCTCAGATCGGCTGTCGGTTAGATGCATGGCGGTCCATGCCGCCCGAGAGCTCACCAGATCGAGCAGCCTTCTTCTTGCTCTACGCAAGCCTTTCCCTCGATCGGCTCTCGGTCAGACGCATGACGGTCCATGCCGCCCGAGAGGTCACCTGACCGAGCGGCCTTCTTCTTGCTCTACGCAAGCCTTTCCCTCGATCGGCTCTCGGTCAGACGCATGACGGTCCATGCCGCCCGAGAGGTCACCCGACTGAGCGACCTTCTTCTTGCTCTACGCAAGCCTTTCCCTCGGATCGGCTCTCGGTCAGACGCATGGCGGTCCATGCCGCCCGAGAGGTCACCCGACCGAGCGGCCTTCTTCTTGCTCTACGCAAGCCTTTCCCTCGATCGGCTCTCAGTCAGACGCATGACGGTCCATGCCGCCCGAGAGGTCACCCGACCGAGCGGTCTTCTTCTTGCTCTACGCAAGCCTTTCCCTCGATCAACTCTCGGTCACACGCATGACGGTCCATGCCGCCCGAGAGGTCACCCGACCGAGCGACCTTCTTCTTGCTCTACGCAAGTCTTTCCCTCGATCGGCTCTCGGGCAGACGCATGACGGTCCATGCCGCCCGAGAGGTCACCCGACCAAGCGACCTTCTTCTTGCTCTACGCCAGAGGTCCTGATCGAGGGATCGGGTTCTCATGCTGAGACATAAGCCCGGATCCTGAGCATACCCCATGAAGACCAAGGACCCTCACAAACAAGCACTAGAAAGGGGACATCCGTCCCGCGGACTAGAATCGCGCCCATCGACAAGTGTGGCACATGGTTCGCCCACACATCCATCATGACTGAAAGGAAACACAACTCAAACAAGCAAAAAGGAAAGCGTCACATTTGAGGGCTCAGGCGCTTTACAAAGACCGGGGCGGGAAGCCCCTCGCGTACAGAGAAACAGAAAATCCAGAAACACTCACTTCACTTGAAGAGTTGGTCGGTCACGGAGGGCAGGTCCTCGCATAAGTCCGGGAGCGAAACTGCGTTGGGAGGCATATCAGGAGATAAATACCCACCGAGCCTGAGCTGTCGGACTACATTAAGGTCGTATTGCATCATCACATCCATAAACCGTCGGGAAATCTCGGCAGCATGGGTCGAATCATTCAGACACGCCAATCGGTCGTCCTCTAATCGGCCCGCCTCAACCTCTTTGTAGGCGCGCAACTCCGCTAGCTCAGCCTGCAGGGCAACCCGAGACGCCTCCCGTTCACGAAGTTACCCTAATTCTGCTTGAGCCGCATCCCAGGCCGGACGGAGGCCCCGCAAATCCTGATGTTGGTTCCTGAGTGAATCCGTATTTTGCTTCTCAACTGCTAACCGTGCCCGAAGGGGCGAAATCTCCTCATTAGCCCAGTGGAGGTATGACTTGACTCTCAGGAGCTCCGTCTCTAACTCGCCTTTGCGCTTGCAATCATGGAGGTGGGCTTGCTCAACCAAGATCACCCGTTCTTGCGCGCGGACCACCTCAGCATCGGCAACAGCAATCTGAGCTTTGGCGATCTCCAGCTCCTCCTGGGTCTGGCGTAACATGTCCTGGAGGCCGATAACTTCCGCCCTCAAGCCGTTCAGCGAATCATCTCCCGAAAGAAGCTGGTTGTGGCGGAGCCGAGCCTCAAGGTCTTCCGCACGCCTCTCAGCGCGACATCGGGCCTTGACATGATTCAACATGGCTACACTCATGCTGTATCTCTGGGCCCAAGACTGTAAGAAATTCGGGAACCTGTCAACAAAAGAAGGAATGAGGCACGCCTCGGCCAACGACCTGTACCTAGGTAGCCAAGGTCATGAAGTCATCCGCCCCGACAGCGGGGCTCACCGAGCCACTCGCCTGCAAGCCTGCCATTAACCTCTTTGAAATCGAACCATGTAGTCGGACGTCCCTAGACCGCATGGGGGCGGTGCCGCTCAGCGGAGTCATGCTAAGGCGCCAGTCGGATAGAGAGGGCAACAGCATATGCAGCAAACCTTCACTGGCAGGCTCTTCCTGGCAAGGTGGGGATGCCTCCCTCGAGGGCAACACCGTCAGCGCCATTGGTAACACAGCAGGAGGGGGTGGCGGTAGCGCAAGGAGGGCGGTAGCCCGCGCTTCACCCCTCCGTCTTTTGATGGGCCGACTGGAGGAGGCCCCCAAGGGGTCGGCTGGGACGGACGCCGAGCCAGCGCCCTCAGGTCGCCGCAAGGAATGACGCAGAGGCCGGGTGTCCTCTGAGCCCGAATGAGGACTCTCCTTTTCCTCGGTAGAGGAGGTCGGAGAAAGAGAATTGGATGGAGGAGCTTCTTGTTCGGCCAGCAGGGCGGAGCGCCACCCTTGCACGGCCCACCGCCCCGCAGCCTTCACCCGCTCCTCCCTTATCACCGCGCGGAGACGCACCTCCATTTCCTCACCGTGCCCCAACCCGAAACCCCCTTCAGGAGTCGCAGGGTACATCATTTCGGCTGGACAGTAAGCAGAAGTCAATAAGTGGTAAAGGATAAGTAACAGGGAAAAACCACTTACTCACTTAAGGAAGCAGGGCGGATGAAGGGCGCCGGACTAAGACAAAATGCGGACATGATGTGCTCAGCCAAAAGTGGCCCGACTGGGTAGTGTCTATCCCTGAATAAGGAAAGGGCGCGCTCGAAGGGAGGAAACTTTTGAGGATCCATGTGATGAGGAGGCATTTGAGGAAAATCCAACCGGAAATTAGGCGGCTAGGACGGGAAGGCCACGGGGCGGATAAAAAAGAACCTCTCCTTCCAACCCCTGCTGGCAGAAAGGAAGGAAGTCCCAGGGCGAGCTTGGAAAACAAACTCGCCCCATTCCTGCTTCTTCAGATAGAAAAAATGGTGAAAAAGTTCGGCGTGGGAGGAACAGCGGTATAACAGGAAGAGGATGACGGACCCACAGAGGAGGCGGATGGAGTTGGGGGTCAGTTGAGACAGGTTGATGCGGAGGTAGCGACATACTAAGGCAATGAAGGGATGAATGGGGAAGCGCAGGCCCGCCTGCAGGTGATCCCTCGAAATGGTAATGTAGTGCCTCGGCGGTGTGGCCGGCTGATCTGAAGGAGAAGGCAGCTGAATGTCATGGTCAGGCGGAATGTGAAACTCCGCCCTAAGGGCCTCGAGGTCGCCATGGGAGAGAACAGACCTCGCCGTGACATACCAGGGATGGGGGTTGCGGGAAGAAGAAGCCATGGGGACACGCCGAAGATGTGGAGTTTTGCCCGCGAGAAGAAGTAACAAACACCAAAAGTAGCCGCAACCCTAGCCGGAGAAGAGAAGACAATGCGCCGGAGTGAAAGACGAGAAGACTTTACACAGTTATGTAGGGAACGGGGCCACCTGGCGGTGGGCCACGGCAGAGGCGGCGGGCAGCAACAGCCGCTTGAGCAGGCCCAGTGGGGCCCAGGAAACAAAACGCCTCGCACCTAACTTCGTTCCTCGAGGAACGGGGGAAAATACCTCGGCGATTGGAGAAGGAATAGGAAAGAGACACGTGGAATCCTCCCCAGTTGTAAACGACAGTGGCGATAAGTTCTCAGCCGCTTAGGGATACGGAACCGTCAGTAGTTAAAAGAATGACGGGGTGGTTTCGTCAGCCGACCGGGATCCCTAGGCCTCGACAAGCTCGCAGAGAAGCCCCCAGACGAGACCAAGACCCCCTGGCGCACCAGGCGTCCGTGAACCGAAGATGGTCCAGTCAGTCGGACTCGCCGCCTCCTTCGACTAGACTTGAGGGGGACGCTTATGATCCCGACCTGCCTACGGTAGGGGCATAGGTCGGGCCCACTGGCCAGCCTGGCGCCATGAAGGCCTGCCGACAGGGCAACGTCCAGATCAGCAGGTAGGTCCCCGCTCCGTAAACCCCTCCAAAGTAAAGGGGGGGATAGGTCTATCAGACCATCGACGAAGGGTGGCCGGGCCACCTTTTAGCCAGCCGACCAGCAAATGCCTAGTTGCCCATACTAGCTTACCCCGACCTGGAACAGGGTTTGGCACCACCAGCAGGTAGATATCCACACTCCCTCCCTCTGTGGCCATCACTCAGACCGGAGGTCCAACTCGGGTCAGATTCATCTCATGATAACCCCCGACTCAGGGCATACCCTGCGCTCCCCCTCTCTCTAACCAGCCGGACGTGTGGCGGCCCACACTCCCTAGTCCTTACCCGACTCGGTCCCATGCAGGCGGACCTGCCAGTCGGCGCTCGGGGTATAGGCTGTCCCGCTTACGCCCCCGCACATCCTTACATCTAGGGTACGACCCTGTTAACGGGGTTCCTTACGCCTTACCTACCTCTGACATCTTCTCGCGGTCAGTCTGCACCTCCAGTACCATCGTACTGCGCACCCGGTACTCACGTACCGTGGAGCACCCAGCGCCATGCTGCGCCGCTCCTCGGTGCTCCCTACGAGCTGATAACCACCACACCCTTGTCCCATCAGTGCGAATAAGGGTTGTCAGCTCCCCCGGTCATATAAGCTTGGCACTCCCCCTACCACAGGTACGCGCGCCCGAGTTCTCGCATCCCTTGCCTCATTTTCGATTCAGTTTCCCTCATATGCCCTCGGAGACTGACTTGACCGTCGGAGTGCCTGACCGGGGATTTCCCCGGCGGGTTCGCTGACGGCCTTCGTTTTGCAGGGACGTGGCAAGGCGCGGTCGACAACCGGCCACCTCACCGCCTCGCGGCACCTGGGAGGCCCGTCTGGTCCGTGGGACCGCCACCCCACTTCACGACAGGATCACTGAGTATTTTGAATAGGTTGGTAATGAATCAAATCAATTAGTGAATTAATGTTGATTAATTAATGTACCTACAAAGTGGAGTAGTCTAACCGATTATGCTAATTGGATGTGGGTAAATTTTGTATTAGATTATGTTAGATTGGAAATGGACTGTTAGGTGAGATTTATTAGTTGCTTATTAACAGTGGTTAAGAAGTCATTGGAATAATGGAATAATTAAGTAATTAATTAGTTGATTAATTAATTAAAGAATAAGAGTTGAGATTAATTAAGGATCGAAGAGATTAAGATTACCTTAATTGGATTTAGAGATTTAATTTAGCTTTTTGTGTCACATATAAGTAGCCAAATAGTATATGTTGGTTGTAGGACTCTGATTTGATACGAGCATGTAGACATGAGATCTATTTGATACGATAAGGCAAGTACCTTTTGACTTATCTCTGTAGATATTATCAGGTTTCTATGCATAATTTATTTTATGGATAGTAGTAGAATTTACCTTTATCAGCCTTTTGTTTCCTTCTTGATACTTATTGGTTGACCCTTTGAGATACTCAAAGTTTATTTTCAATATAGTCTCAATGCATGATACTATAATTCGATAGAGTACACACATGTGCATGTGTGTATAGGGGTATTTATATGTCATATGCTACTTGATATTTGTTGATACCTTGCATTATTGCATTTATACCTCTTAGCTTATTTGTAGGTCATGATTTATATTTTCAGACCTGTACATGTCATATTGAGTCTTGATTAATGGGCGTTGTATATGCTAGTGTCATCAACCATTTTTGCATTATTGCCTAATTGACGATCCTCGGCTCTCCTATGGTTGAGACGGATCATCAATATTAGGATTTGCATACACTGCCACTCATGGATTAGTGGTACCATAAGGAGGGTGTGTGCAGTTACCCTATCAAGGCTCCGCTCGGCTACTCATAGGTAGTGGTTTCCACAACGTGGTAGCAAACAAAGATCCCTCCTCTTTCCCGTGATGCGAGGAGATGAGAGCAGTACTCCTCCATATGATTTGAGATACGATGGTGTGTCCTCCGTCAACATCCTATCCATTCGGTCACTCAGGAGCAGTGATGGCATAGTATGTACAGTTGTCATAGCCCTACCCACTCAACCTCACCCATGGGCGATGACAGTGGTTGACAATGTACTTGCATGTAGTTCCCAGTCATGTACTTTGATTTTCTTATGAGACTGTATCGGCTTAGTTCTATACTGCTTTTGCATAACATTTTTATAGTTATTCATATCTATCTGTATATATACTCGTGGAGTCCTCTTGGACTCACCATCGTTTACTTTGTTTTCTGTTTCCAAGCTAATGTACTAAGAGTTGCTAGGAGTGAGCCTTGTCGCTAGTCCCACTTCCCGTCGGATTGACTTTGTTTCAGTATTGGTATTTACGGATATTTTATTTACATTGTTTTCCATTTCTATGTTCATGGATTTGTATGTTATAATATTTGTGTGCCCCAGAGGGGCTTTTGGAGTTTTTATTGTTGTAAGTCATGTCGGTATGCGTCTTTCATGTCTGGGTTACATCTTATTTCTTTCTATGCATTATTTTCCAGCCGTGTTGGCTGAGGATGATGAGATTGCCGTGTAGGCATTGTATCGAGGATTCATAGTGTCCGCCGTATAGGGGAGGTGTTATCCGATTTTCATCGGACTAGCTGCTCCTTGAGGCTTGACAATTTATTTGGTATCAGAGTCAGGTTGGCAAGTAAACTTGGGTTTTTGTAGATTTGTATGGAGTTTAGTAGGTATCGAAGACCGATTTTGCGATGTCTATCAGTTTTGGTATTTCGGAGTTTTACAAATTTTGTTTCGGAGTGGTTTTCTTAACGTGGTCGTGTTTGAGACTTGGCAAGACAAGACTTCTCCAGGCAACAGGTATTTCCTCTGGTTTCTTGTATCCTCTACCTTATTTAGGCATGGTTAGAGATTTGTTTTTTCATTGAATGATGTATCTATTCTTGTACTCGTCTATTAGGCATTCATGGACTTTAGCTAGCATGATGACTTGTAGTCACTTAGCCCATTCGCGACTATAGTCGAGGTATGTGGGGTTGTATAAGCCATATATAATTGCTTCAGATTGTCCGTCGTACATAGGAAATGTTGTTCGATTTATATTGGACTAGTGGCTCTCCGCGGTGTGACAATTTAGTTGGTATCCAAAAGACGATATTCAAGAATAGCACATCACTTGGGCTATATTTGTTTGAAGTCCCTATCTTCATATTTGAATTACATTTATGTAAACCCTAAGAATTAAATTTACCTAAGGTAAGCTCTCCTAGAGTTGTTGCCAGCAATTACTTTCCCTTATAGCTTGAGAAAGGTTCTTGTTCTGTCCTATTATTGAGGTATCATTATTTAATTCCTTTGGGTGAGACAAATTCATGATGGCAAAAGGTGATTTGCTCGCTCTCAGCACCCCCGCCAATCCGTTTCAGGGTCAACACGGAAAAAATAAATCACAGGGGCTACTAGCCCGGATGCTGTGGCTAGTGCGTGGGGAGGGCGGGCATACTGGCTTTGCCAGGTTGGGTGAGGCAAATTCATGAAAAGAGAGAAGAGGAACTCATGCCCCATTAAACCTTACCCAGTGCTAGATAGAAGAAAACCAGGATAGAAGAATGAAATCAACAGCATAAAACTCATTGAATAGAAATGAGGCTACAACTCTTAGGGAATATACGCTAAAGCTCCAAATTGGAACCAAACTTGAGCATAATTAGGCTATTTGAACCTAACACCTTGGCATTGAGCCTTTAATCAAGCCATTTATGTTATGTTTGTATGTTTGAACTCTTTGACCAATAAAGGTAGACCTTCATGGTGCCCCGAACTCGAATTCCTAAATAGTCTACCTAGGCACCTTGATCTAACATTGGGGTAGCCTTTTTCCTAGCCCTTTAAATGTCTTTTGTTCTTATCCTCAACTTTTGTAGCTTCATTCTTCTCTTAAGTCTTGGAACGGCTAGGTATATATATGTTGTGAACGATGCATTCCTTACCTCTACGTGATAGGAATGGCAGATAAATATGAGTAATTGGCCATCCATTGTATGAGACAAGACCAAAACCTATAACTTAAAGTATGCGAAAGAGATTCTGTACATTATTAGGTGCTCAAACCATCCAAAGAAAGAAAAGGAATTAATAGATTTGATATGATACATGAATTCTGTATGAGTTGAGTTTCTATTTATTCATTCCTTGAATCGGAGCCGAAATCCTCAAGTGAATTCCAAACTTTAAGAAGATTACTATAGTATACGATCTAATTGTAGCAGCAGACTTAGGATTTCAACACTTGTAGACTTAGGGGGGAAAAAGCGTTGACCGAGGGTCATTTAACTTCTAGTTCTAGATCTGCTCCCCTATTAAAACAATTGCTTCTTTGGACTATACAGGGGCTCAAAATAAACATATATAATAATCGAAGACACACTTGTCACTCCTATTAGTTTTTGCTTGAGTTTCTATTACCCATAAAATGTCTGACACAGGTTCTGGTTCTAGAAAGGGTAGATTATCCAAAATATAATTCAATATCAGTTGGGTGAGACATTGTGATTGCATACCATAGTTGATTCGGTCAGTATAGAGTTGACTCACCATATATTAGGGAGTTTCAAATCCTTGGGGATGCTCGAGCCTGGTTAGGTGGCATGGAAGGCATGATCAAGTACATGATCTACTATGATGCAGAAAGGGTAGCATTAACTACGTATTATCACTATGTTGATATGGTTCTCATAGATATATACCTTTTATGATATTCCATATATAGCTTAGCAGGTATATTTCTTAAAAATAACTTGCCTTTTGTATGCACTATCTTACTTAAGGTTGGCTAGATATTTCTTGATTAGTTGGATGAGATATCTACTTCTATACCTCTTTGATAGGTACTCATTGGCATGGTGTTAACTTGATTGACATGCAATCAATCTATTCTATTTACAATCATGGTCGAGGTTGACCATAGAAGTGAACAGTTGACACATTGTGAATTCGACCGTGTCACGAAGAATGTTGACTCTCCAATAGCACCGACTAATAAGTCGGGAACTTAGAGTTGAATCGGAAGTATTACCAAAGGAGTTTCCTAGATTGTCTCCAAAGAGGTAAGTGAAGTTCATGATCGAGTTGATTACAGGGACAGCATCAGCGTCAAAGGATTCATATCTATGATACCTGAGGAGTTGGATGAGCTGAAGGTCCAACTATAAGAGTTGTAGGTTGGGGGATTCATTCATCCTAACATTTCTTTATGAGGAGCCCCAATGCTATTTGCGAAGACAAGGGACGAATCCATGAGGTTATGCATCGACTACAGGCAGTTGAATACAGCGACCATCGAGAACAAATATCCCTTGCCATGTATTGAGGACTTGTTTGATCAGCTGAAGGATACATCAGTGTATTCCAAGATAGATCTTCGGTCAGTTATCATCAGTTGAGAGTTAGAGATTCAGATATCTAAAAGATAGCTTTCTACACCCGATACGAACATTACAAGTTTTCGATAATGCTATTTGGGCTTACCAATGCTCCTGCAGTGTTCATGGATCTTATGAATCGGATATTTCTGAGTATTTGGATCAGTTTGTTATTGTTTGTATCGACGACAACCTAATCTACTCTCGTTCCGAGGAGGAGCATGCACAACATCTTCACATTATCCTGGAGACGCTTTGACGGGAGCAACTGTATGCGAAATTCACCAAATATGCTTTTTGGCTACCTTTTGTGGGTTTTCTGGGACACGTGATTTCTAGCAGTGACATTTCAGTGGATCCACATAAGATCGAGGCTGTCACTTGTTGGGGCAGCCGAAGTCAGTCCAGGAGGTGCGTAGTTTCTTATGCTTGGCGGGATATTATCGATGCTTTGTTGAGGGATTTCTCAGTATCACCACCTCGCTGACACGCCTCACCAGGAAGGGCGTGAACTTTACTTGGGTACTAACTTACTCTGCCAAACATCAGGTCATGTTTGGCTAACCCTTTGGTCAAACTGATCAAGCCTGGGTTTACCCTACCAAACATCAGGTCCTGTTTGGCTTAACCCTTGATCACTTTGACTAGACCTTGGTATATTATCAAACATCGAAACACTAGAGGTTGATTGCTCATGGCTGATACTTTTTGCACCAATAAAATTTTCTCTTCGTTTCCTCCTTTGTAAAGACACGCTGCAGCGGTTCCTTCCTCGCACGATCGAGGTCGACTCCCTCTCTTCCTCTTTGTTTGCGATTAAAGTGCCAACCCCTCAACGCTCAACCTCCCTCGTGATTCTCCTTCTCATCCTACTTCACTGATGCCGCCCAACTCTACTTCTCCTCTTGATCTCATCGAAGCCAAGTGGAGATCGTAAGCTTCACCTTGCCAAGTCGTTTCTTCACTTTGCTCATGCCAGTGTCAGAGGTTCCCTTCTTTTTCTCCATCGAGAGCTGGTGTTCTACTTCCTGTTGAGTTCGACAGAAAGAGGTAAGGGTCGTTGAGTTTGAGGATCCTTTTCGCCCATGGATTGCCGCATGCAAATAGGTGTGTGCCAAACCCTGATCTCCTTCGTTTTGTAGTTTTCTTTGGGAACTTTTGGAGAGTTGGAGTTGTAAGTTATTACCCTTGGGATTGTGACATTGGATTTGAACAAGGGAGCGACTGCCGGCACGATAAAGGAGGTAAGGTGTTACCTTGATTAACCGGATCTTGATGATTGGTTTTGGGTTTGATAGAAAGGGATGGTTTTGGTTTTAGTTTTCAGTTCAAGGAGCTATGTTGCATTAGGTGATGGAGCTAATCACCATTTTGAACAGGCAATTGGCACGGAGAAGTACAACTTGACATCAGGAGTTGAGGATGTTGGTTGGAATGGAATGGTCCAAGTAATGAATGCTTTCTATATCACCCTTGGAGTTTGGAAGCTCAATGATCATTGTACTGAGCTATTTGCAAATGCACATGAATTTAAGGTAATGAGTAAGGGAGCATTGCTTAGTTAAATTGTGATCATGAGTATTTTGATTAGGTTGGTAATGAATCAAATTAATTAATGAATTAATGTTGATTAATTAATGTAGCTAATTAGTGGAGTAGTCTAACCGATTATGCTAATTGGATGTGGGTAAATCTTGTATTAGATTATGTTAGATTGGAAATGGACTGTTAGATGAGATTTATAGTTGCTCATTAATAGTGGTGAAGGAAGTCATTGGAATAATGGAATAATTAAGTAATTAATTAGTTGATTATTTAATTAAAGGATAAGAGTTGTGATTAATTAAGGATCGAAGAGATTAAGGTTACCTTAATTGGATTTGGAGATTTAATTTAGCTTTTTGTTTCACATGTAAGTAGCTAAATAGCATATGCTGGTTGCAGTACTCTAATTTGATACGAGCATATAAACGTGAGATCTATTTGATATGATAAGGCAGGTACCTTCTGACTCATCTCTGTAAATATTATCAGGTTTCTATGTACGGTTTATTTTATGGATAGTAGTAGGATTTACCTTTATCTGTCTTTTGTTTCTTGCTTGATACTTATTGCTTAACCCTTTGAGATACTCAAAGTTTATTTTAAATATAGTCTCAATGCTTGATACTCTGATTCTATAGAGTATGCATGTGTGCACGTGTATGTAAGGATATTTATATGTCGTATGATACCTGACATTTGTTGATACCTTACATTGCATATATACCTATTAGCTTATTTGTTGGTCATGATTCATGTATTCAAACTTGTTCATGTCATATTGAGATTTGATTGATGGCCATTGCATATGTTAGCGTCATGCACCATCTTTGCATTATTACATAACTAATGATCCTTAGCTCCCCTGTGATTGAGACGAGTCATCAGTCATATCAGGATCTACATACATTGACACTCATAGGCTAATGGTACTATCAAAGGGTGTATGTAGTTCCTCTATCAAGGCTCGGCTCAGTCGCTCGTGGGTAGTGGTTTCTGCAGTGTGGTAGTAGATAGGGATCCCTCTCTTTCCCGTGATTCAAGGAGATGAGAGTGGTGCTCCCTCATATGATTTGGGATAGGATGGGTGTATCCTCTGCCAGCATCCTGTCCACTCGGTCATTCAGGAACAGTGATGGCATAGTACGTACAATTATCATAGTCATACTCACTCGACTTCACCTATGACCGGTGACAATGGCTGATTAGTGTCAGGAGTGACCCACTCGGTCATTTCATTATATACATGACTGCATAGATTGTATTTATTTGTGTTTGCTGCAGTTGTTTGAGGTATGATTGTTGCATTTGGACGACATGCACGTACTGGAGATATTTTGTTTACATATGGTCTAGTAACCTTTCAGGTTCGGGGGATTTATAACTTTCATACCCAACAGGTGGGTTGGACATTGGTATATACTTGCATGCAGTTCCTAGTCATGTATTTTGATTTTCTTATGAGACTGTATCTGCTTAGTTTTGTACTGCTTTTGCATAACCTTTTCACAGCCATGAATATCTATCTGTATATATATACCCGTGGAGTCCCCTTGGATTCACTACCATTTGTTTTGTTTTCTATTTCCAGGCTAATGTTCTGAGAGTCAGCATGAGAGAGCCCTCCCGCTAGTCTCACTTCCCATCAGATTGACTTCATTTTAGTATTGGTATTTACGGATATTTTATTTACATTGTTTCCTTTTCTATGGACATGGATTTGTATTTTGTACTATTTGTGTCCCCTACAGGGACTTTTGGAGTTTTTATTGTTGAAAGTCATACTAGTATGTGTCTTTCATGGCTGGGTTGCATCTTATTTCTTACAATGTGTTAATTTCCAACCGTGTTGGCTAAGGATGATGAGATAGACGTGTCGTCCTTGTATCGAGGATTCATAGTGTCCACCGTATAAGGGATGTGTTGTCCGATTTTCATCGGACGAGTTGCCCCTTAGGGCGTGACACCAACCGTGTTGGTTGTGCTTATATATTGTGTTGAGAGTAATGTAGACAAGCTTCAGATTGTCAGACGTATAGGGGAGATGCTGCTCGATTTTTGAGCAAGCATGGGCCCTAGGGTGTGACACCCTCCCTCCACAAGCAATCTTCTTTAACGAAAATTCCAGGAAATGTTCTTTAGCTTTCTCCACTATCTCACAGTATCTAACTAGGAATCCATATATACTATAACTGGCTCTGCTCCCATGTTCTGAGCAACCTTCAGAGACATCTGCAAGGGTTCATGCTCATATTCATTATTGGAGGCTCGAAATGTCAATTGAACAAGAAGTTTAATTTCCTCACCCTAAAGTGAGATGAGAATAACCCCTGTGCCACTCCCTTCCTTATTTGAAGAGCCATCAGCATATCTTCCAAGGTTCACTGTGCTCGGCATGAAGATACTCCATTAGGAAGTCAGCAAGAACTTATGCTTTGATAGACAAGCGAGGTTGATCTCGATGTTATATTCACTGTCTTGAGTTGCCCACTTTATGAGTCACCCTGTAGCTTCAGGATGTTAAAGAATCCGCCCCAACGGTGCATCTGTTAAGACAACTATAGGATGAGATAGAAAGTAAGGTTTTAAGTGTTTAGCCATTAGGGTTAAACACATAGTTAATTTTTCTAGACCAGTGTATCGAACCTCGAGGCCTTTGAATCACATAATACATAGGTTGTTGGTTTCCCTCAAAGTAGACCAAGAACTTTTCACCAATTTGAGGCTTGGCCATGGTAGGTAGGAGAGTCAAACAATTTTTAGTTCTTGGATGGCTCGGTCACAATGATCATCCTATTGAAATCTAGTAGCTCGACGTAATATTTTAAATAAAGGAAGGCTTTGGTCAGCACACTACGATACAAAACATGGCAAGACTGTCACTCTTCCCACCAACCTCTGAAATTCCTGCAGATTTTGTAGGGGCTACATTTGCTCGATTGCCACAATCTTCTTAGAGTTTGCCTCAATGCCTCACTCAGTGATTATATAGCTTTAGAAACACCCTTTAGTGATGTTGAATGTAAACTTCTCGGGGTTGAGCTTCATGCAATACTTTCAAAGAGTTACGAAAGTTTCCCCCATATTCTGCACTAAATCCCTTGCATGTACAGATTTCATCAGTATGTCATCTACATATATCTCTATATTTCGCCTTAATTGCTCAACGAACACTTCATCCATCAATCTTTGATATGCAGCTCTGATATTTTTCAGCCGAAAATACATAATTGCAGAAAGTGTCAATTGCAGTGATGAAGTTCACTTTGTCTGATCAATTCTGTCCAAGGGGATTTGGCGATAATCTTGGTAATCATCGAGCATCAAAATGTATTGGTCTCTCGCAGCAGAGTTGATTAACTGATCGATGAACGGAAGGGGATAACAATCCTTAGGACAAGTTTGTTCAAGATTAATGCAAACACGTCATTTTTCAGAAGGTTTAGAAACAAAGACCACGTTGGATAACCAAGTAGGATACTATACTTGTCGAATGTGTTTGATGTCCAAAAGCTTCTTGACTATCTCTAATAATTTGGTCTTGATCAACTCTGAAATGTCGTCGCTACGGAATTTTGGTCTTAACTGGCGGGATTTCTGGTATAATCTACAACCGATGTTCCATCACTGTAGAATCTACTCCCACCAGATCTTTAGTACTCTAGGCGAAAACATTGGCATACCTCCTAAGACAGGTAACTACGGAGTTTTTTAAGTCTATGGGCAGATCTTTAGAGGCTTTGGTGATTTTTTAGGTTTGAGATGGAACTATAGATACTGTCTTTGTTTCTAGCTTAGAGGATGACGATTGCTCTTCCTCAGTAAGAGTATAAACTTTTCCTGTTGACGGTTCTTGCAGTTTGCCCAGGTACTTGTATTATTTCTTCATTGTTCCTAGGCAATAGTTTCCACAACATCTCTAGGAAGCCCGTTGATCTTCCCAAACTTCTCTAACTTCATTTTCCATTGGAAATTTGATCTTCTAGTAGTATAATGAGGCAACAGCTCGCAATGCACCGAGGGCTAGTTGCCCCAATAGGATATTGTAACAAGAAGGAGCATCCACCACCGTGAAGATAGTTAAGATAGTTTGCCTCGGCGGTTATTCTCCTAGAACTAGGGGCAATTGGATTTGCCTAAGGCATCGAACTTCTTACCCAAAAACCCCGAATAGCAAAGTAGAGAGGGGTCGGAGATCCTCTAGCTTGATTCCCATTTGTTGCATAACTGAGAAGTATAACACATTGATCGAGCTTCCTACGTCAAAAAAAGATCTTCCTACATCGTAATGAGCAACTAAAGCATGGATTACTAAAGCATCATTATGTGAGAAGAAGACTCTCTCTAAACCATTCGAACTGAACCCCAAGATGGGCCTTGTCTCTACTTTAGGAATATGAATAGCTAGACATTCCTCATTGTTGTGCCTTTTGCAAGACCAGGTGGTGTCTCCGTCCATAGTCCCTCCCGAAATCATATTAATCTGGGCATGCTCAGGTTAAGGTTCTTGATTAGCCATGACTCTGGGATCGAGTTGGCGCTTGGTTTAGGAAGAGAGGTACAGGAGGCTGAGCCATCGAAGGATTTCATCTGGTAGGAGGTGTGGGATCATTGTAATCGATAGAGAGGGGGTGAATATCGATATCGCAAATTTTCGAAAAGTACAGAGTTAAATGCGGCGGAAATAAGAAAAACCAAGAACGGCTAACACGGTTTCTTTTTACTTTGTTCGGAGTCTGTAACGGCTCCTACTCCAAGGCCCACGATCCTTGACCATTTATGTTGGGAAATTCTATATTTCGGAAATTCTTTTACAAGTATATGAAATTAAGTACAGAATTGAAAAACTTTTTAAACCGACGACACTTAGGTAGAAATCCGGCGCTTGTTGAAACGACATGTCGTCGATCTTGAACGTTGGCAGTGCAGACGGCTTGAGCACAGAAGCTTGTCGTAGAGCATTTGACTACTTGAGATGTTGTAAGTTATGTTTGGAAGTAAAGGGGTGAAGCCCCTTATATAGATGGTTCTCGAGCCCCTGAAGGCTCTTGGGCACCCGCCATGTCACACGCATTGGCTGCATCATTATCTGCAGACTCAACCAGCCCATATCACATTTCTTGGGCGCCTAGGACAACTGAGGCGCCTGTGAGAGCTCACAGGCGCCTGGTAGCTGACGTGGAGCATCCACTGGAAGAACCCTCCTGGGACGCCTAACACCATTCAGGCGCCTGGTATCGCAGCAGTCCACTTCATTCAGCCTGCAACCAAGGTTAGTCCAAGAATAATAGTATAATAATAATGAGTGAAATAACAGCCAGAATTGTCTTCGTTCTGACTTTGGATTTCAAAATGAAATCCTAAGTCGAACCGATGCCTACTGTTCCCTCATCCGGGGAACGCGTCCTCACCTACACCTCTCAGGAAAAGTTATCTTTTGCCAACCGGCTCCTCCTGTTGGACTTTTTCTTGGCCTCCGAGACTCCCAGATCTCAAGACGTCCATACCTCAACCCGTCTCTACTTCTGTCCGCAGTCCTCTCTCGGCTAAGTCTCCTACCCGATCTTCTGGATCAGGTCTTCGGTGCCCAGTCCGCGACCAGGTCTTCTTGCCCAATTCCTCGAGCCAGGTCTTCATGTCCAACCCTCGGTCAAGTCTTCGGTGTCCAGCCCTCGGCCAGGACTTTGTGCCCAATTCCTCAAGCTAGGTCTTCATGCTCAACCCTCTGCCAGGACTTCGTGCTCAACCCTGCAGGTTAAAACTTCGTGCCTAGGTAAACTAGGACTTTCCTGCATACTTAATAAAACACGTACATTAGATCACCAACAATACTTTGTTGATGCAGTCTGGCCCTGATTGTTGTTTTGGTGTTGACACCGATTTAAGTTTAGGTGGATGATTATTGATTATGATTAAGTCCTGATCGGGGATCAGGCATGGTATGGAAAATCCTAGTCTGAAGGGCTAGGTGTGGGAAAATCCTAACCTGGAGGGTTAGGTGTTGAAAATCCTAGTCTGGAGGGATAGGTGCTGGAAAATCCTAACCTGGAGGGTTAGGTGTTGAAAAGTCCTAGCTTGGAGGGCTAGGTGTTGGAAAAGTTCTAATTCGGAAAGGTTGGGTGAAAAGTCCTAGCTTGGAGGGCTAGGTGAAAAGTCCTAACTTGGAGGGTTAGGTGTAAATTCCCATCCTGGAGAATTAGGTGAAAAAGTCCTGGCTTGGAGGGTCAGGTCCTAGCTTGGAGGGCTAGGTTTGGAAAGTCCTAATCCGGAAGAGTTGGGTGAAAAGTCCTAGCTTGGAGGGCTAGGTGAAAAGTCCTAGCTTGGAGGGCTAGGTGAAAAGTCCTAACTTGGAGGGTTAGGTGCAAATTCCCAACTTGGAGGGTTAGGTGAAAAATCCTTGGCTTGGAGGGCTAAGGTGGAAGAGAACTTAGCTTGGAGGGCTAAGTTTACATCCCTGGATCGGTCTGGTGATCGGTCAGGGAAGCTGGCACGCTGCCCTGTTGTGGATCGGTCTGGTGACCGATCCAGCAACGACTGATCGGTCTGGTGACTGATCAGGGAGCATACAGTGAGGTTAGGAACCTACTGTACTGCTCCTGATCGATCCGATGACCGATCAGGGAGTGTGTGTTTCACCTACTGCTTGGCTCCTGATCGGTCGGGTGACCGATCAGGGAGCGAACAGTTGAGGTTGAGTTCTCTTGCTGATCTGAACCTGATCGGTCTGAAGACCGATCAGGGTCACTGTGCAGATCGTTCCGGAGAACGATCCAGCATCGCAGGTTCCTCACTATGATCGATCAGGCTCTAGCCTGATCGGTCTGGTCATGATCTGATCGGTCTGGTGACCGATCAGGAGGCTGCCTGATCGGTCTGGTGACCGATCAGGAGGCTGCCTGATCGGTCTGATGACCGATCAGGAGGTCTGGACTGCGAAGCTCAGAAATCGCCCAAGAAAGGGGTGGATCGTTCGGGTGATCGATCCACAACCTGGGATCGGTCCGGTGATCGATCCAGGAGAAGTCACAAAGAAATCATGATTTCTGATTGAGCGTTGGGGACCGATCAGGACGGAGCCTGATCGGTCTGGACCTAGCCTGATCGGTCTGGTGACCGATCAGGAGTCGCTCTGATCGGTCGGGTGACCGATCACTTTAATTCAAATTGCACTGTCAGACGCTCTGATCGCGTCTGACCGTATCCGATTCGCTGATGTTTGCCTCTGATACTTGATTTACTGTGTGATATACTGCTCTAACAGTCTGATTAAGCTGCAGGTGATAGGGGAGGATTCAAACACTCAAGGAGAAGTCAATGGAGGCTTTCCTTGGAGCAGGTTTGTCCATTTCTCATCTCAGGTTGCAACGGCTGGAGCTGCAGGACTGAAGTCGCTGACTGAAGCTTGGCTGAGGGAGCTCAGGAAGTTCAGTAAGGGTTCAGTGTAGCTGGCGTTGGCAGTGAGGCAGCTGGAGGCTGCTGGAGATGAGGTCACTTGATGCTTAGTGGAGAAAAAAATGGAACGGGAGACAGCTTCGATGAAGCAGTGTTCAAAAGCGCTACAGCTTGTGTTTTGAGTTCTTGCGGCCTTAAGTTCTCCACAACTGTTTGCTGTGTTTGACAAGGTTTCCATCATTCTGAGCAAGCGATCGAAAAGCAATCATCCATTACTTGAGCGCTTGAAGGAGAAAATAAGAAGCTTGGAGTCCGACAGTGGGAAGACACGAAGAAGGGTTCTTGCGTGAGATCGCCACTGGGTGGAGCTCAGGGAAGCTTGCTGTGTTTTTGTCCTTGCTAAGTGTTTGAGTAAGATCCTTCTTGTTGTTTCTTTGTGCTTAAACTATATCCTTGTTTGAAACACACTGTGGAGAGGTTTCTCCACCGAGAAGGAGGTTGCTGATTTATCCGGTGTTAACCGGGGCTTGATCTGCCGACGATCAAGGGATCGCCCACCTTAAGGGCACGCCAAGGAGTAGGGGCAAGTTATCCCCGAACCTTGTAAAATCTCCTTGTTAGCGATCTTGCTAATGTTGGTAGTTAGTTTTTTGTTTTAGTTTCTGCACATTCTGTCTTCCATACTTCCACTGTGCTACTAACAACTTCGAGTGCAAAAACTTGCTAACTTCTCGAAGAAAAAGTGATTGGCTATATTCACCCCCCCCTCTCTAGCCATCTCGTCACCAACATACTTAACTTTGAACTCTTTGCCAATATCAAACCAAGGATCGATATGGTGCTTCCGGCACCAACAATCTCCCCCTTTTTGATTTATGGCAACACAATTCAAAGTTAAGTAAAAAATTATAACAATTAAGAATGAATGTTTAAAACCAATGATGTAAAGTTTAAAACCAATGATTATTGCAGTTTTGAATAGAATAAAGTTTAAAACCAATGTAATTTTGAACAAAATAAAGTTTCCTCATTATTTCTCATACTCCCCCTGAATGATTGTATTTATAAAACACTTAACTTAACTTTGACGTTTTCCTCCCCCTTTGACATATATCAAAACATACATGGGTGAACAAAATTTCTAAGGGAGTTTTTCCAAAATAACATTAAGTAAAGGATTTTTCAACTTTCCAAAAATTGGTTTGAAACATCAATTTTAAACATGTTACAAAACTTTTGAAGAATACTTTGATTGGAAGTTTTGAAAAAAAATTGTTTTAAGAATTTTGAAAATGCATGAAACTCCCCCTTAATATGAAATTCTCCCCTGAAGCTTTTGAAAACATGCAATTTTCACTTTGAAAAAAAAAATTACGTATAATTTTTAAAAAAGTGTTTGAAAACCTTCTGAGCAAAAGAAATTTTAAGTTTAAAGTGAAAAATTTTTGAAAACATGGAGTTTTTCCTTAAAAAATTTCTTTCAGAACAAAGTATATTTTTTAAAGGGATTTCAAATGAAAATTTTAATTTTTAACTTTAACGTCACTTTTCTACTCTCCCCCTTTGCCATATATCAAAAAAAAATATTCATTTTGTAAAATATATTTTGAATGAAAAAGTTTGATTAAGGAAAAAATGTGTATCAGAGTCCATTAGTCTTGCAAAATAAATCAAGAATGTAACTGAATTAAGAATTAAACAAGAATTAGTAGTAATGAACCAAGTAAGTAGAAATTAAAAGTGACATGATTTGAACCAAATAGATATTGCTAGTGAGTCCAAGCATGAAAAGCAAAAAAAAAAAACTTAAGGCTTTTAATCAATAAGTTAAGTTCAGAACCTTTAGCCACCTATTTTTGATTCCAAGCATGATTTAAGTCTAAGTATGGGTCAATAAGTTGAGTTCAGAACTTTTAGCCACTTATTTTTAATCCTCAAGATAAAGGAGAATAAATTTTCTTTGTAAATAGAAAAAAATCCTAAGTAGAAAGACTTTTGAAAGAGTTTTCTAAGAGAAGTATTTTTGAAAAATATTTACACTTAAGTAATATGCTCCCCCTTAAATTATGATTCTTTCACTATTATCTTGAAGGTTTGCATATTTTCTTTTTTTTTTAAGATGATTTTTGAAGGAACTTTGAAAAGATTTAGAAAAATATTTTGAGAGGTCCTCCCTTTTAAAAAAAAACTTAAGTATCCTTCTTAGAAAATATTATAAGAAATTCTAAGTACTTAAGAAAAAAAATTTAAAAATCTAAGTACGTTATTTGAATTTCCCTAAATTTGACACAATTCTAGGAACCTTGTTGACCACAAGAAAATTTCCTATGTGTCTTAGAGAATTTCCAATCAAAATAAAGTATTATCAATATGTGTATTTAATTTTTGAAAAATAATAAATTTCATGGTTTGGATTCCTCCCCAATCTGATACAATCATAGGAAACCTTGTTAACTACAAGGAAAACTTTCCTATGTGTCTTGGAAATTTTTCCAAACTCAAGTAATTTTTCAAAGATTTCAGAGATGTTCAAAAGACGAAAAGATTTTCAAAAAAAATATTTTGGAACATGAAAATATTGTGTTTTCAAAGTGTTTTTAAAAAGATAGTGCTATTTGAAAATATAGTGTTTTGAAATTTCTAATACCTCTTTGAATTTCAACACCCCCTAAACCTGACACAGTCTAGGAGGCTTGTTGACCACACGCTGATCTTCCTCTGAGTCTTAGGATTTGATTCAAACAAAAAGAATTTTAAATATTTAAAAAAATACTAAGTAAAAAAAAAATTGAAAACTACTTTAATTTAACGATTTGAAAAATAAATTCTTCTTTTTCTCTCTCCTTTTGAAAAAGGTAAACAATATAAAGAACCATAAAGGAGAGAAATTCTATATTTAAAATGATTTTGAAAATATCATAGGAGATATAAATACAATAGAAATTTTGAAAAATACTTAAGTCCAAAAAAATATATAAATATTGAAGCCCGGATTATAGATATTTTTCTAAGTGAAAACGAAATCAAAAAGAATTCTAAGTGAAACCCAAGGTGACTTTTGCAAAACTTATTTTCCAAAAAAAAACAAATTGATGGTCCAAAAGAATTTTTTTGTATAGAAATATTTGCAAAAATTAGATTAAATAATTTTCAAGTAAAAGAACAAAAAGAAACCTAAAGCATTTAATGAATAAGTTTAAGTACAATGATTTAAAAAATTAAATCTTAGATTGAAAAGTAAATTTGATTTTTGAATATTTTGAAATTAATTAAAAAGTTAAATTTGAATTTTGAAAAATTAAGTTTGAATTTTGAAATTAAATTTTGAATTTTGAAAAATTATTAAGTTTACACATTTTAGAATTTTAAATAAGGTAAAATTTTAAATTTGATTCATTAAATAAGTTGGGTTGGACTAATCTTTTTATCTCCTAAGCATCTCAACAATTTCTAAGTGACAAAATAGGGAACCCTTATCTCTTTGTGAGATTCATTAATTTTATCTTTTAAATTTAGGTTAAAAGCTATGATTTAATTGAACTTTGAGTTAAATTCAAGGTTAACAAGTAGTAAATTGAAAATAATTTCAATAATCGGCTTCTAGGTCTTGGCGAGGCATAGGGGTCTTCTTGATTATTGGAGCAACGACCCTTTCCTAGACAAAGTCTTTTAAAAAAATTATATTTTCAAGTTACTTTTGAGAAACCTTGGTCTAACTAGTCGAGGATGTGGCAAGGTAACTTCGGCTAGTTCTACCAGGCTAAAAAGACCAAATAGGGTACTCCTTACCCTACCTGACTCCTTAGACAGACTTCCTTAACGTACTGTCATCTCGCCCCACCCTAATACTAGGTTGTGCAAGTTTTAATCAAGTCAGGTCCTTATCTAACCATTTCTAGTCCTAGGAATTGAAAACAAATCTTTAAGTAAAATCACAATGATGGGAAATTTTTTAATTTTCTAAGTTAGCAAGATTATTAGTTAATTTTTCTAGTTTATTAATTTTAATTTTCAAAATCTCATTTTCTTATCTTAATTTTTGAAATTTGAATTAATTAATTTACATGATTTAATTATGTTTCTGAAATTTTTCGTCGGTGGTGTCGTTCATATCTTATGAGTAGGACACTTATTTTTGTTGTGCCCTATCTCCCTGCATTTGAAACAAATTATATGATTTTTGAAATTTGAATTTACAATGTTACCTTTTGAATTCCCGTTGGGAATCTCCCCCTTGACTATTGTCATCTCGGATCTGGACTCATGTTTTGATTCTAGTTCAGATTCGGCTTCGGATTCGGGTTCAGACTTTGTCTCAGCTATTTGTGCTTGTTCTGAGAGTGCAAGGTAACTCACTTGAGCTTGTTCTTCATCGTCCGATTCTTCTAATGACTCGGACAACACACCTTCTAAGACCTCAATGTTAGAAGTCTCTTCGTGCATCCAACCCGCTTCAATTCTTCTTTGGTTAGGCCATATTATAGGATAACTGTTGCCTTAGCATCGATCTCGATTTTTCTCAATGTTGGTTCATCTAGTTTGTCCCAAGCAATTAATGTTCCATCTTCTATTGGTAATATTAACCCGGTTTGGATTATCATCCACAAATCCAGATGGGCCTTTAGGTAGGATTTCATTAGACCCTTCCAAGATCTGAAATTCTTGCTAGAGAATATAGGTGGGCGAGCACTGTTCCACTCTTGATTGGTCATTCAATATAAACCTCACACACACAAGAAACAACAAAGAAGGTGATAGATCGAAAATGTCCCCCAGAGGGGGGGGGTGAATAGCGATTTGTTCATCGTTTTCTCTACAAGATTGTTAGCGCAACGGAATATACAATAAAAACAATCAAACAAATACTAACCAATGCTAACACGAAGATTTACTTGGTATCCACCCCGGATGGGTGACTAATCCAAGAATCCATCGGTGGATCAATCCCCGGATAACCTCCGGCTAGCTTTGTCGCTCCTTCTGGGTGGAGAAACCTCACCACAACACCTTTAGAAGACTTGAGCACAAAGACTACTATCTTGCCTTTAACCAAGACAAGATTCGTCAAGAATCTCAGCCACCATGAAGTCCGCTTTAAATAGGACTCAGGCTGAAACCCTCGCCACCAGTCGACTGCTCCCAGGGCAATCGACTGGTGCCACTGAAATTTGACCGTTGCATCCCCAACATTCGAATTCTCAGCCAACTCATCAGCCACCTACCAATCGACTGCTCCCAGAGCAGTCGACTGGTCCCAAGCTGAAACCCTTCCCGAGTACATTCACTCCGCAATCGAACCCTCACGACTCAACTGACTCCTCCTCCACAGCCTCGACTGTTGCCTTCGTGCCCTCTTCATCTTTGGCTCCCGTCCCTCGGATGCACGCAAGCCTCCAGCTTGCCTCCATGCCATCCTTCACGCATGCCTCGAAGTCCACGTCCATCAGCTCATCGTCCCTGCTCTTCAAGGTCCCTCGGATGCGCACGCAAGCCTCCAGCTTGCCTCCATGTCATACTTCACCATACCGAGGTCGTCCAGTCAAGTCCATATGTGTAACCTGTACATCCTGCACACTCAACATACACATATGAGAACACAAGGGAAACCTAACGTAAACCCTTTGCCCAAACATCAAAACACTTGGTCACTCCGGACCACAGATTGCCTCAATAGAAGGTATCAAGACTTGGTCTTGGATTAGTAGTACAGGAGAGGGAAAAAATAGCTCAAAAAGGGGTTGCACAAATCTTGAGGCAAAATAATAATAAAATTATGACAAATTTTTATAAAATGATTATTTTAACAATTCTAACTAATGGTGAAAAAATGAGAATTCAAAATTGAAAAAATCATAAGAATATTTTAAAACCCTACACAAATATATTTTTTATTTGAAAGAAAAGGCGAAAAAAATCCGAAAAAGATACTTAATTGATGGTTTCACCAAGATTGAGCCACCCTCTCTGATACTACTTATGGTATTGTTGTAATCGATAGAGGGGGGTGAATATCGATATCACAAATTTTCGAAAAGTACAGAGTTAAACGCAACAGAAATAAGAAAAACCAAGCACGGCTAACACAGTTCTTTTTACTTGGTTTAGAGTCTATAACGGCTCCTATTCCAAGGCCCACGTCCTTGACCGTTTACGTTAGGCAATTCTATATTTTGAAAATTCTTTTACATGTATATGAAATTAAGTATAGAATTGAAAAACTTTTTATACCGACGACACTTTGGAAGAAATTCGGAGCTTGTTGAAATGGCGTGTCGTTGATCTTGAGCGTTGTCGGTGCAGACGGCTTGAGCACAGAAGCTTGTCGTAGAGCATTTGTTTGCTTGAGATGTTGTAAGTTGTGTTTGGAAGCAAAGGGGTGAAGTCCCTTATATAGATGGTTCTTGGGCGCCTGCCACGTCACCCGCATTAGTCGCATCCTTATCCACAGACTCGGCCAACCCTTAACACCTTTCTTGGGTGCCTGGTACAACTAAGGCACCTGTGAACTCACAGGCGCCTGGTAGCTAACATGCAGCATCCGCTGGAAGAACCCTCCTAAGGCGCCTGACACCATTCAGGCACCTGGGTTCTCAAGCGCCTGAAACCTTTCAGGCGCCTGGTATCACAGTAGTCCACTTCATTCAGCCTGCAACCAGGGTTAGTCTAAGAACAATAGTATAATAATAATAATGCATGAAATAACTGCCAGAGTTATCTTGTTTCTGACTTTGGATTTCAAAATAAAAACCTAGGTCGAACTGACGCCTACTGTTCCCTCTTTCGGGGAACGCGTCCTCACCTACTCCTCTCAGGAGAAGTTACCTTTTGCCAACCAGCTCCTCCAGTTGGACTTTTTCTTGGCCTCCGAGACTCCTAGATCTCAAGACGTCCATACCTCGACCTATCTCTACTTCTGTACGTAGTCCTCGCTCGGCTAAGTCTCCTGCCCGATCTTCCGGATCAGGTCTTCGGTGCCTAGTCCCCAACCAGGTCTTCTTGCCCAATTCCTCGAACCAGGTCGTCGTGCCCAACCCTCGGTCAGGTCTTCGGTGCCCAGCCCTCGGCCAGGACTTCATGCCCAATTCCTTGAACCAAGTCTGTGTGCCCAACCCTCGGCCAGGACTTCGTGCTCAACCTTGCAAGTTAAGACTTCGTGTCTAGGTAAATTAGGACTTTCCTGTATACTTAATGAAACACATTAGATCACCAACAATACTTAACTTTGAACCCTTTGGCAATATCAAAATAAAGTTCGATATGGTGTTTCCAGCACCAACAAGAGGAGGCAGTACTTGTTGTAGGGGAGGAGGAATTGTCAGGATGTTCTTCATACGAGGATATGCTTCGATGATATATTCATGCTCTTGTTCTAATCCACGACAATTATGCGTAGTGTGACCATATTCTTGATGAAAGTCACAAAAAACATTAAAGGGTTGTCTTTGGGGTTCCTGTAGTGCTCTCGCCTGTCACCTCAAAACTTGATGTTCATCATAGCTTTGCATGGCTCTTTCTTAAAAATATTGGAATGTTACAGCATAATGATGATACCTCGGGGCATCTTTTAATATTGGTTGCTCATTGATATTCTTCGGGCAAGCTCCCCTCTGTTCTTGCCTAGCCCACTGGGCTTCCTCAACATTCATATATTTTTTTGGCTCATACTAGAAGTGCGTCATAATTTGACGGAGACTTCTTCAATAAGGTACAAAAGAAATCCCCTTCTCAGAGCCCTTGAGGGAAGGCTCCCGTCAGAATCTCTGGGACGATCGAAGGAATCTTATGGGTCACCTAAGTATACCATTGGACATATTGTTTCAAAGTTTCTTGGGGTTTTTGTTTGACATTGAATAAGCTGAGAGTAGAAACATACCTCTTGGAGCTGGAAAAGTATCAGAAAAATAGTATAGTGAAATCATCGAATGAAGAAATAGTTCTCGACTTCAGGGTACTAAACCATTGTTGTGTTGGCCCAACTGGAGTGGTTAGGAAAGCATGACATTTAACTCCCTCAATATATTGTTGAAGCACTACAGTGTTCTCAAAACGACATAAGTGATCCTCTTGATCTGTTGAACTATTGTATTCTGAGACATGAGATGTACGAAAATGACTTCATAAATCTTCCTTTAGAATTTCCTCAGAATAGGAGATCTACCAAACAATCATCTTCTTAGAAGAAGAGATTCGAGCAGGATTCTTCTCCAATGAGATATTATTCGGACGATGAGCCATTGGTGACGAACCAACATGAGTATCAATGATCGAGCATTTATCAGGTATGAATTTGGAAGTAACTCGCCTAGAACTATGTGAAACAGGAGTGGTTACTGGTGGTTTTCAACCAGAAGAGTTTCTTTGCCTTCGGATGGACGAGGATCTCTTTTCGATCGCCATGCTTCTTCCAAGATAGTCCCCACAAAACATGAGATCTTCTTCTGTAACCTTGAATCTCAACTATCTTCATTATGATTAGGCAATGAAGGTTAGGAAGATCCAACCGTATATTATGGTTGATCCTGTTAGTGCAAGGAGTATCATAGTCGAACCTATGTTTTGATGTTGTCTAAAGGTTTAAGTTAGGTCTTATTGTTATTTGATGAATTAATCAAGTGTGCAAGAAGCTCAACTCAGGATGCCCTAGTAGGTCAGTTGAACCCGATTCTAGGTTGGTGAAGTCTTGGCAAATCATGGAAACCAGGCAGGAAGCCCAGATGGGTTAACATCTGGCAAGAAGTCTCGGTAGGTCTAGAGGACCCGATACTGAGCAAGTGGAAGCCCTGGCAAGCTGATCCAATGACAAGCAGTGAAGTTCAAATAGATCTGGAGGATCTGATGTTTGGCAGATGAGTTGAGATAAGTCCTAGAGGAGAGTACAGTGGGTCATTTCTCGAAGGGACAACCTTAGGCTCTAATCCAACCAGAGAAACCTATGGAGATTTCTAAGTTGAGATCAAGACGGGTCTTGCTGTCTACTACTCATGCATATTGTATATCTGTGCTAACTGCTGTTATAGGTTAATTTTCATATACTTGTTGTACTATGCTAATCATTTGATGCAAATTAGTCAAGCACAATTGACCGAGGTATCGGTCGACTGAGCAGCACTGTCACGAAATAATAATAGATTTACTCATCCACTGATCATCAAGATCGGTTTATAGATTCATACTTGGTATGCCCGGGACTGAAGAAGGAAGCTTTATCTGTCGACTGATCAGACTAATAGGTCGATGGATCACATTTATTACAATGCCAGCTGAGCACAGATGAACAATAAATACAAGGAAAGGTGTGGGTTCCGTCGACAAAACAAAAGGTTTAGTCAACCGATTGGATCAGTCGATCGAACGTTTTATCGGTCGACCAAATGACTATTATATAAAGGGACCTCGAGATTAGAGCTCAGAATTACTTCTTCTTACTCTTCATTTCCTTTCTGCGTCAATAAACTACATGTTGGGGCAATCGACCCAAGTATGATTGGGAAGATCATGGTTTTGATGTGTGTGTCAATATGGTTAAGGTTAGGGAGTTATATTTTTTTAATATGTGTGAATGAGTCTTGCAGGACTTGGTGGGTCACACATGGAGGACACATCCGAGGGACGAGAGCCGAGGGAAGAGAACTCTAAGGGCAAGCCAGGAAGTGGACTTCAAAGGGCACACGTGAAGGGTGGCATGGAGGCAAGCCGAGGGCTTACGTGCGTATCCGAGGGACTATAGCCGGAGTAAGAGGACTTCAAAGGGCAGGCCAAGGGAGTATACTTGAAGGCACACGTGAAGGAAGGTCGTCGGAGTGAGGAGGAGTGCTTTTGTAAGCTGTGCAATCGACTAGGAATGAACCAGTCGACTGCCAGCAAGACACTCGAAACTCACAGTAACATCAGTCGACTGCCCCAGGGGCAGTCGACTGGTAACCCCGAAAACTAGCCATTGGCTAGCTATTAAGGCGGGGCCAGTCGACTGCCCCAGAGGCAGTCGACTGGTATCGGGCTGGACAGCTTTAGGAGTTGTCCCCTATTTAAAGAGTGACTTTTTGGCACGTCAAAGGTACGGTTCTTGGGGGTACCATTGTGCTGTTAGTGCTAAAAGTCTCCAGCTCTTCCTCTCATTCTAAACTCCATCTTGTAAAGAGGAATAGGACAACCTTGTAAAGGTTTTCTCCACCTTGAAGGAGATTTTTCATAGTGGAGGTTGTGTGCGCGTGTGGATCCTTGGATTAGTCACCTCATACACCTCTATGAGGTGGATACCAAGTAAACGAAAGTGTTAGCATTGTTCTTATTATTTTTATTTGTGCTTGGCTAACAATTTTTGTAGAGAAAATCGAAAGCAACTATTCACCCCCCCCTAGTTGGGTGCCACGATCTAACACTACTCAAGCTCTGTTGCTACGACACTGGAAGGATCTCCAACACTACATGCTCACATCTACTCCTATATGTCAGTATACATTATTTTATTCATACTTGTACTTGCATCATAATAAAGGAGATAGTAGGTTGTTACTATTCTCTTTACATCTTGTATGATTTGCTTTCTTCAAAAATTTTCGAAGAAAGAAATACTAGTGGATTATCTAACGAAAGTGGTCAAGGATCGTGGGCCTTGGTGTAGGAGTCGACGAAGGTTCTAAACAAAGTGAAAGGAAACTATCTCTAATTTATGCGTTATATTTAATTTCTGCTACATTTACTTTGAATTGAAAAGAGTTTTTGAATGAATCAGTACTAAACAATCTTACAATTGGTACTAGAGCAAGGACACTCTTAAAAGACCTAACGGTCTTTCTAGCTATAGCATGGTCCATCCTGCACTTTTCAATGGCGACAATTTCATCTACTGGAAGAAAAGAATAGAGTGTTTCCTAAAAGTCGACATCGATCTTTGATTTAGCATCAAAAGAGGATACATACCACCAATCAAAGAAGGGGAACTATTGGAACCGGAGAAGTGGACACCGAAGATGAAGAGAAGAGCTCAAATAGACAACAAGGCGATGAACACACTGCAATATGGCCTAACGAAGGAAGAGCTTAACCAAGTTGGCCCATTTGACAACGCCAAGGAGTTATGAGACTGACTAGTCAAACTCCATGAAGGAATGGATGACTCAAAAGTAACTAAGAAAGATCTCCTTTTGAATCAACTTTTCAATATTCAATGTTGCCTAGAGAAAACGCTTCCAAACTCCATGCTAGAATCAAGGACATCATCAACGATCTCCACCTAATCAACATCATCTCAAGAACCGAGATATTATCAGGTATACTTTGAAATCATTCCCTTGAAACGCATTATGGACATCAATGGTAAATGCTTATAAGGTTTCGAAGGGCCCCCAGGGCTATGGTGCGGCGAAAGGGCAACTGCCAACTAGTTGTCATCCCAAGCATCCGTGGTTCGATCCCTAGCTATGGCGTATTTTGCAAAAAAATTACTCCAAATGGGGCGTGAATCCTAGGATGCTAGGCTTCTGAACCGCCCGCCGCGATTATTCTGGATTTACCCTGGCGACCGGTGGGAAACTTCCGTGGGGCGAGCTTGTTGCCCGAGGTTTGACATTACCCAACCTTGTTAATCATTTTTTTTAAGGTTTCAAAGGACCTTTCAATCATTAAACATGATGATTATTTTATGAATTTGAATTACATGAACAAATTAATTTTGGTCAAATGGAGAAAGGTATTGCCTTGTATACGGGACAAAGTAAAAGCACAGAGACCAAAATCAAGTCTAAACCAAAGCTAAAATCTGAGAACGAGTCAATTCATATTCAACCAATGAATAGGAGCTAGCAACCATGGTTCAAAGAATGTTTGTTAAGAGGAGAATCAAGAAGGACTCAAATAAAATACCAACTACATCAACCGTACTCAAATCAGAGATCACTTGCTTTAGGTGCAACAAAAAGAGTCACTTTAAGCATGAGTGCCCAAACTTGAAGGAGGAAAAATCTAAGCAATCTAGAAGAAGGAAAGCCCTTAAAGCAACTTACGACAAAACTTCCTTAGGCGAGTCGGATACGGAAGAACCACGGCACTCCAGTCACTTGGCTCTAATGACAACAAATGAAGGCTTCGAATTCGAGTCTAAATCCGAGTACGAGTCAGATCACAAGGAGGTAAATTTACTTTCGAAAGTTCAATTACGCAAAATAGTTAAATATTTAGTTAGAAAGTTGACTAAGTCCAAGGACTAAATTAACTCACTCCTTGAGGAAGTTGACCACCTTAAGGATCAAGTTAACTTGAACCCCTCAACTAGCCAAGTACAAGAAGTAACTTCAACTCAAGTTTCAAAACTTGAGGAAGAAAATTCCTTCTTGAAAGGACAAGTTGAGGGACTCAAGAAAACATTGGACAAGTTCAACTTGGGCACCAAGTATCTAAATATGATGCTTGGATCCCAATGAATTGTAAAACAAATGGACTCGGATACAAACCTACTTTAACAAACAAATCTTATCTTTCATTACTTAGCCAAAATGTTAGTAATCAAGTCTAAGCATGAGTCCCAAAAGCTTCCCTAATAAAGCAAGTACGACCAAACCTATACCTTGTACCTAAAGATCAAATCTACTTTATAAATAATAAACTAAAAATTCCAATAGGAGGTGGAAAATTAGTTGTCATCTCAACAACTCAACCTACCCTTTTGGATACTTAGGTTTAGTTAAATCAGAGTTAGTCTTAACTTGTTAAGGGTCTAAAGTTAAGTACTAAGTCCTCTAGGTAAGAACCATTGAGAAGCTCTGTCTAGGAATATAGTTGCCTTAATGGTATCCATGTGACTCAACCATAACCTGGAGCTTACTCAAGACACTTGCTTAGGGGACCCAAAGCTAAACTTAAACCAAACATGAGAAATGGGTGAGATGCTTTGGATCAAGCCTATATTCAAATGCTTATGTTTGTAGATCAATATAAATCAAAGGCTTTAAACACAAAATTAATTAAGTTTAGCTAGTATCAAACCCAATTCTCAACTTGACCAACTTTTAGTCACACGAGCTAATATCTTATGATAATCAACTAAGAACTAAAGTTGAACATTTTATATAAGGACTTTTTCTAGAACCTTTTCATGCTTGGACTTTAGGGCAACCATTCAAAAGAAAATGTTAATTTAAGGGATTTAATGGGGAGCATCTAAAATGTATTAAAACTAATTTTTTAAACTACTTTGAATAATAAAACTTATTTTTAAAACTAATTTAAAATTTAAAACGTATTTTTAAAACTACTTTAAAATTTAAACTCATTTAAAAAAACTACTCTAAAATTTATTTAAAATGTAAAACTTATTTTTATAACAACTTTTAAATTTAAAACCTATTTTTAATTTCTAAAACTCACTTATATTTTAAAATTTAAAACTTGAACTTGTTTAAAATTTTAACAAATACAAAAACTTAAGTAAATTTTAAAATATGTTAAAACCTAATTTAAAAATTCAATTGGGCAAGTATAGGTTTTTTTTTGTTAAACTTAAGTAAATTTTTAAACTTGAAAACTTATTTTTAAACTTAAATGAAAGTGAAAACTTTAAACGTAAAACATTTTAATCTAACAATTGAATAAATTTAAGAAACTTTTAACCTTTCACAACTTATGCTTCAAACTTAATTTTGAAATTTACCTAAGAATTTTTAAATTTATTTTGAAGCTAAAGGTAATATTTTTAACACTCAAGATAATTTTCAAAAATTACTTAAGTACTTTCAAAATATCTTAGAATAAATTAAAATTTCATTTCAAATCCTTTCAAACCTCTAAAAATTGTATAATACTTAGAAATATTTTACACTTAGAAATTTTTGAAATATTTTAACAATGTTGTTTACACTTAGAAATATTCTAAAAACCTCTCAAGTTGTAATGACCCCTATTTTTGATGTGTGTCAAAGGAAGAAAAATATTGTGTTCATGGGAGGTTTAACATGAGGGGGAGTTATTTCATAACTTAATTCTGAACCATGATTTTATTGTGTATATTTTAACTTTACTCTGAACCTTATTACTAAACATCGAAAAGGGAGAGATTATTGGTCCAAGAAACACCATAGTCGAACCTATGTTTTGATGTTGTCTAAAGGTTCAAGTTAAGTCTTATTGTTATTTGATGAATTGATCAAGTATGCAGGAAGCTCAACTCAGGAAGCGTTAGTAGGTCAGTTGCACCCAATTCTAGGCAAGTGAAGTCTTGGCAGATTGTGGAAATTAGGCAGGAAGCCCAGTTGGATTGACATCTAACAAGAAGTCTTGGTAGGTCTGGAGGACCCGATACTGAGCAAGTAGAAGCCCTGGCAAGCGAATTCGATGTCAAGCAATGAAGTCCAAACAGGTCTGGAGAACTCGATGTTTGGCAGGTGTGTTGAGGTAAGTCCTAGAGGAGAGTGCAATAAGATCGTGTCCCGATGGGGCAACCTTAATTGCTAATCCATCTAGAGAAACCTACGAATGTTTCTAAGTTAAGATCAAAATAAGTCTTACTGTCTACTACTCATGCATGTTATATATTTGTGCTAACCTTTATTTTGCAAGTTAATTTTCATATACTTATTATACTATGCTAATCATTTGATGCAGATTAATTAAGCTCAGTTGACCGAGGGATCGATCGACTGATCATTGAGATCAATCGATTGATCTTTTTTTTTTTTAAAGGAAGGATCTTATTTCAAGTAAAGGAAAATCCATATTAGAAGGGGGGCTGAACCTGACCTTCTAATATAGAATACAAAAAGACATTGATTTACATTTGGTAACCCAAGAAAAACACAATTAGAAATATATTCGCGCAAACCATACATCTTATATTGTTTACTTCCCCTATCATCATGTGCCATCTTGAAAAATATTATGAAGGACTCATGAAATTCTGAACATAATGTGCCATCTTGGAAAATATCATAATGAGTCATCTGATTTTTAGCAGCTTTCCTTTTGTTAAAATCAGCAGAACAGCCTTTAGTTAAGCATGAGTCGAATCCACCATCTTGTTCATAAACTTTCTTCAGAGCATAGCTTTCCTCAAATCATAGTATTCCATAAATATCCTTTAGCCAAACCAAGTCAATCATATACTATCTACCAAGTACAGATATTGTCTACAAATTTCAGAGAAGGCATCACAACAGTTTCAGATTTCGGCCTTGTTCTGCATTTTTCTATTAAAAAACCTTCAGATAAACAGCCCCTTTTAAT
This sequence comes from Boesenbergia rotunda, assembly GCA_024364735.1. NCBI lineage: Eukaryota > Viridiplantae > Streptophyta > Magnoliopsida > Zingiberales > Zingiberaceae > Boesenbergia > Boesenbergia rotunda. The sequence goes on along the minus strand of JAGFNQ010004570.1, from coordinate 278,376 downwards.
CATAAGACTTTGAAAAAATATTATGAAGAACTCATGAAATTCTGAACATGTTTAATCCACCTTGCATTACCAAAACATATAGAGAGAAAACCAACAGAAGTCATCAAATAGCCTTTCAAAGAGCAGACATCAGATGTTGTGAACTGAGGTCTGATACCATCTGTATCAGAAACTCCTCAGATTCAGTATCAAAATCAATCATATAGAAAACCACCCGAAAGACCTCTGAGAGCCTGTCACACATCAAAGCCAACCTTCATACGTATCAGGATTTGGCACTTATCCCACCGAAGGGGGACTTAAAGCCAATCCAAATGTCTATCGACAGCCCTGTAAGCACACTGATACTTAATACAAGTTCCAACATTTCAAAATTAAACTTCTGTTGCCAGATATAGGATCTGTAGATAATCCCGAATTACAGAAAAACCAGCCAGCTTAAAGAAATCAGCCAACAGCTTCAAAGAAATTGCAATCAACCACAGTTTCAGAAAACCCAATCAACTCACTAGTTTCTTCGCACCGTTAGCATTACTGAAGTTAGCTTAAACTGCTGCATAATTTTAAGTTTGCTTCAAACAATGTTTACAGCGCCTTTATCAATATTGCTCCTCAGAACCTCCATATCAGCTCTTCAATTAACAACTCAGGAACCGAAGCTGGAAATATCTTCCACAATAGCAATATAGCAATATCCATTAATAAGGTCCGTAACAGAATTCAGAAATACTACTTTCACTTTTTAGATACAACATCGAGAACAATCAAAGCTTCAGAGAACAGGATAATTTCAGAAAATAACCCAACTTTTGAGCCAGTAAACAGGTACTGATCCTATCAGTTACCAAAGCTTCAGAACATTAAAGGCCGAGAGCTAAATCTGATGAAGCACAGATAATAATATCAAGTAGATCAATATTCAGGAATACAAAACAGTTCTGCTCTCTGCCACCAGAGGAAATATCACAGCCACCAGAGGAAATCAGTTCTAGAAGAACTCTATAGTACTTTCCGATCCACTCTGATGTAAGAAATACCCAACCTGTCAAGCTTACATATACCATGCAATTATTTTTCCATGTCATTCTTCAATAGCACTCTTTCCCCTTGCACATTAAATGCCTGATTGGCCAAAAAATCAGCAACGGCGTTTGCTTCTCTATAAACGTGGGAGCAAATTACATGATGTTTCTCCACAAGCGATCTAATTTTTGAAATTATCTTCCTATACTCCCAACACATAGACGAAGACTGTAAAATCTTCAGAGATACCAAGGAATCCGATTCTAACCAAACCGGGAGAAAATTATAAGCTACACATAATTCAAGACCTGCTTGAATAGCAAAAAGCTCTGCCTTCACATTAGATGAGGAACCCAAGGTGCCATACTTTGCCATAAGGAAATCTCCTGCATGGTTTCGAATTATGACCCCATAAGAAGATAAGCCAGGATTCCCTCGCGAACATCCATCGGTGTTTAACTTGTAACCTCCTTCATTAGGCCTCTTCCATTGCACCATAGTTATTGTGGTTCTAGTTATATTTTTAACTGAAAAATCCCAACTTCTAGCCACTGATATATATCCCTTCCAATGTTTACCTTTAATGTTTCCTGCATTTTCCCCAAGCAAACAATACTGTTTTATATTGCTCTTAATTTTGTACACTTTTTGTTTTAAGCCTTTATGTTTAGCCTCATTCCTAGCTAACCATAAAAACCATAACACAAGAAATGGCATAACTTCTCTAATATGACCTCCCTGCAACCATTTCAATCCTAATCTCCAATCTTCTAATTTTGATAATCTGTGAACATCAAAAACTCTTGCAAAATAGGACCAAACTTCTTTAGCAATGGGGCCATCAAAAAACAAATGTTTCCAGGTTTCCATATTATCACAACAATGACATTTAGATGCAAGAGCAACACCTCGTTTTTGTAATATATCATCAACTGGGAGCTTCCTTTTTAAGAAACGCCAAGCAAAAATCGAAATACTAGGCCTTAACAAATCATTCCAAATAGCATAATTAATATAAGAAACTGGATGTACCTGTCTAACCTTGTCCCAAGCTGACTTCAACAAAAATTCACCACTTAAAGCAGGTTTCCAGATTATTCGATCTGGAACAGTTGGTTGCAAATGATGGTCTGCAATTTCGTTCTTCAGTTCCTCCGGAAGGACATCTATAATTATATTTTTCCTCCAATTAAAATCCGCAAGAATATCTGCAATTTGTAAATCTTTATTTTCAATAGGCATGCTTTGATTAAAAATAGGACCTCCATCAAGCCAAGTATCATACCAAAAGTTCATTTTACCATTTCCCAATAGCCAACCGATATTCTGTTCTGCTAAGCTTTAACTTTGATCAATCTTCGCCAAATAATGATGCCTTGTTTTTAAGCCACCACAACCGGATGTTCGGATCCACAATATAGCTTAAATAGAAATTCAGCCCAAAGTGTGTTTTGCTCTCTAAAACGGAACCAAAGTTTGATAGCCATTGCCAAACTGAAATCTGTAAGCTTCCTAATCCCCAAACCACCTTCCAATTTCTGTTTACTGATTCTTCCCAAGACACCCAATGTATTTTCCTGTTATTATCTGTCGAGCCCCAGAAGAACTTTGCAAAAATCATTTCCAAGTTATGAA
>JAGFNQ010004570.1:234267-275145 GCA_024364735.1 Boesenbergia rotunda | reverse complement strand
ATTTTATAGGAAACATTACATAAACTGATAGGCCAAAAATCTTGCCATGTTTGAGCATTCTCAATTTTTGGAATTAGTACAATAGTTGTAGCAGCCATGCCTTTAGGAATCATCCCACCTGAGAAGAAATCTACCACAACTTGATAAACATCCTTTTGAATTAAATCCCAACAAGAAGTATAAAAAGCTACTGAAAAGCCATCCGGTCCAGCCACGCTATTTTGGTCCATTTCCCACACTGACTGCTTTATTTCTTCTAGAGAAGGCAGTCCTGTGAGTGCATCATTTTCCTCCATGGAAATCAACTCTGGTATGCAACTTAAATCCAATGCCGAGTCATTATAGGAATCACCTGTCAACAATTTCTCAAAATATCTGACTGCTGAATCTTTAATTAAATCTGATTTTTCCAAGCACTCACCCTCGTCCCATATCCTGAATATTCTATTAGTTAGTCTTCTTGTCTGCACCATGTTGTGGAAAAATTTTATGTTTCTATCCCCCTCGGACATCCATTTTATTGCAGCTTTTTGTCTCCAAAAATCCTCTTCCATCTGAAGAGTTTTAAAAAGAAGTGCTTGAAGTTTGTTTTTAGCAATTCTATTCTCCTCCGAGGGGTCATTATCAAACTTGTTCTCGGCTTCACTGAATTGTTTGTCCACTTTCCGAACATTATCATGTATGTTTCCGAATATCTCCTTATTCCACCACTTCAAATGGCTTTTCAATCTCTTCAACTTGATCTGCAATTTGGAAAGTCCATAACTATCACATGGCAGGTTCCAATTTAGCATAACAGTTTGCTTGAAACCATAGTGCCTTAACCACTCAAACATTGGAAAAGAAATCAGCAATGGACAATGATCAGAAGCTGCCCTGTTCAAATGTTCTACTCTCACTGAAAATCTCTGCCCCTGCTCAGATGTAGAAGTCAAAACTCTATCCAACCTCTTCCAAATCCTATTATTTGTCCAGGTAAAGCCGTCCCCTACAAATCCAGCGTCAACCAGCCCAGTAATCATCATAAAATTGTTAAAGTCATCCATCGCACCTCCTTTTGTGACAACTCCTTTTGATTGTTCTGTTTCTTTTGCAATAATGTAAAAATCTCCACCTACCAACCAGAATTCATCATTTGATGGTTTGATACACTCTAACTGCTCCCAAAGATCATACCTGCCAGCTTTAGAACATTTTGCATAAACTATAGTAACTAGCATTTCAATAGGGAGTAAGGCAGATTTCAATCTTACATGAAGAAATTGATCATGATCAAATAAAATAGAGCATTCTATATTTGCATCATGAGCGAACTAAATTTTTCCGGAGCAGTTGGAATAAATTTCTGAGAAACCCAACCTTTTGGCCATTAATGAACCATCTAGAGATATCATAGGATCAAGGATACCTACAAAGTTCAAATGGAATTGATTTTTCAAGTAAATCAATCTTCTAAGAGAAGAGGGATTCCCTATCCCCCTAATATTCCATATTATTCTTGACATTAATAAACTAATTTTTTGATGTCTTAGAAGCCTGAGCTTTACTTCTAGTTATCCTTTGAGGTAAAATAGAAGGATCTTTTTTATAAGCAATTGAAGAAACAACTTTATTCAGCTCAAGAGGAAATGAAGATGACCTTTTTAGATGACCCCTTCCTTCTTCATCAGAGATTGATTCCTCCATAAAAGATTTACTCTTCTCTACTCCCTCAAAATTCTCTTGCTGATCATGCATAGAAATTCCATCTGAAATATTCATATTCAGCTCCTGCTCAATTTGTTCATCATAATCTGCTATAACAGCTTCTCCAAATTCATTCGAATAACCCTCCATATGAACCAAATCATCTTTTTCTTGCAGGTCTACGATTTCAGTAATGCTATTACCTCTTTTTAACATATCTGACTCCATCTGTTTTACCCTCTGAACAGTCATAGCAAACTTTCTATTCTGCATTGGAATTTGTTCATCTTGCATATTTTTTATGCTAATTACATTCTCTACTGAGATGTTATTACCTTCCTCCTTATCAGCATCTAGCAACTCATATGAAAAATTATCATTAATTGAGTTAACCTTCCTGCTATTCACATTTGTATTCAAATCCAATCCCTGTTTCTCCATCTCCTTTCCATGCTCATCTTCCTTCAAAATAGCTAGAGATTGAAATTTATTATCTGCATTGTACTGTTCCTTGTGTTCTTTATTTTGATGACTAGAAGAATTATGTTTCTGTATCCAAGCTTGCCTATCTGTTTTATATCTTTCTGCATTTCTCAGACCATTCAGAATTTCTCCATTCCTTATATCAGAATCTTCCCTAATTTTTTGATTTTGTCTGTCGTTCAGCTCTTCCTTTGATGCCATAGTGACTGCTACTTTATTTCTCCAATCAGGTTTTGGATTATTACCATTCGCGTAACATTCATCAGAAGAATGGCCCAAATGAAGGCAGGAAACACAGTATTTTGGATACTTTTCAAAAATTACCTTTTGCAATCTCTTCTCCTTCCCAATTCCAATCCAAAATTCATTTATCATTGGTTTTAACAAATTAATTTCTACACAAATTCTCGCCATATACAACCTTGAACCATCCGCAGTAGCTTCATCAACCTTTATTGGCTTACCCACAATCCGAGCAGCTGAAAACAGAGAGTTTTTGTTGAACATATGAATGGGAAAGTCAGGTAGTTGTATCCAAACAGGAACAATTGAAGATTCAGCTTCATATGAGAAGTAGGGTGACCATTTAAATATTCTCAGTGGGATTCCTCCAATAAACCAAACACCTCGAGCCCAAACTCTTGCCATATCTTCATTCGATGTGAGATGCAAGAATATGTGACCCGATCGCAGCATTCTGATGTTATAATAGCTAGATAAACCTAGATTTTTAAAAGCTTGCAAAATTACTGAGAAACTAGGTTTCTTCCTGGAAAACTTTCCAATCAGCGCATAGCGATAGGTATCTGCCATAGACATTACCTCCTCATCGGTATAGAAAATGCCTGGTTTATTGTTATAGATCTTCATCTCCTTAAAATCTTCTCCAACCACATCGAAAGCTTTCTTGGATGTTCTTGGCGAAGATGGCCTCAAAACTGCTGCATACGAGATTTTTTGATCTGTCGCAGTATCCGGGATAGTCTGTGGCCCTTCTGGATGAGCGAGATTTGCATTCGATAGGGGAGGGAAGGACGATAGATCCGGCTCCGGCGGTTTGCTGGCACCGGTGGCCATCGCCGCTGTAGAGGAGCGCGCGCGAGCCCAAAGTCCCTAATCACTGTGTTAATAAGAATTTAGTTCTTAGGTTGATCAAAATTCCTACCATATTACAAATTATGTATACATACATAACATTCATAAAACATGCATGGTTAGGGTACATAGCATACATACATGTCATTCCTAAAGCATGACATACATACATAACATTCATAAAACATGCATGGTTAGGGTACATAGCATACATATATGTCATTCTTGAGAACTTAACCTAAACCAAGCCATAGATTAGGGACTTGGCCGAAAACCCTAGAGGGCCATAGGTCCTTAGAAAAATTTGCATAACCATGGTTAACCTCCAATACCTTACTTATCATGTCATAGGAACCCACTTGGACCCTTCATTGGTTTTAACCCCGAAGTCCAAGGCCTTATTCATGCTTGGCCGAAACCCTAGGGGAGAAATAACCCCTAGAAAATTCATATAAGTCTCCATTATCATCCATAGTCTATCATAGCAAAACATACCAATCATGCTTGAGGGATTAAAATTAATCCCTAGCCCTATACTTGATGTGGCCAAAACCCTAGATGGGTTTTAGGGCATCAAAAATTTCCCTAGATCATAATCTATGTCTTACATAACATCATGAAACATTTAAGAGCACAAAAGAAAATTTACATCATCCCTAAGCCCAAGCAATAGCCTTGGCCGAAACCCTAGGCTCCACTTCATGGTTTTTTTCCAACTTAAATCTTAAACAAACATCTAAATCTTGTTAAGCATCAAGAACAATCATACCACAGGTGAGAGGGGTCTTACCTTCCCTTATCTTGGATTAAATCCTTGGACAAGGAAGTAGGAAGGACCTTCTTGCCTCCAAACTTCTCCTTAGCCCTTGTAGTCTTGGAAGAGAAGCTAGATCTTCAAAAGAGAGTCTCCTTGTGGAGTTTTTTTTTCCCAAGGGAATGGGGTTTGGGGTTTTCGGCTAGGAGGGGAGGAAGAAGAAGAGAAGAAGGAAATGGATTAATGGAATGAGAGAAGAGAAAGGTAACTTCTCCTCTTATGCTTTTAATCCACATTAAGGGGGGTAAGTGAAGAGTCATGGTGTCTCTTCCCTTGATGGCTCCTCCTTCTTCCCAAGCCTTAACAAAAATCTACTTCATTCCCTCATAGCACTCCCTTGCTAGGTGAATTGGTTAGAGCATGCATGGTTGTACAAGAGGTCCAAGGTTCAATCCTTGGTGCATGCACTAATTTTCTATTTTATTTTTATTTTATTTCTCTATTATTCCGAAAATTCTTTAAAAATTCCCCCATAATCATGTTAATATTCCTTATTAAAATCTATTTATTTTATATTAAATTCTACCTAAATCCACTAAAATTATGGTACTAGAAAACCCATATAAGGCCCATTAGTACCTAGTTTCTCAATTTAAATGAGAAAATCATGGATTTCTAGGCTAAGGTTCGTACCAACACTTCTAGGTCCCTCGAAAAATTATCTAGACATGCTCAATATTTTAAAGAAATATTAAGAGAATTTTCCGAGTCGTTACAAAGTTGGGTTTACTTGGTTCAAAGCCTTCGGCAACTCCTACTCCAAGGCCCAGGTCCCTTGGGACATTTCCAATGGATTATCCACTAATCTCTCTACTTAAACCCCTAGGTAGAGTAGACGAATATAAGAAATAGGACCAATGTAAGACCCTACACTGTTTTAGCACAAATATATGAAACAAGGAGAATTGAAAAATTTTGTTACCCAACACTTTTAGAAGAATCTCGATCGGGATCGTGTGTAGGCGTCGATCTTCCGGCAGTGGTCAGACATAGTCGAGTTAAAGCAAGGTTGCAGCAAGAAGATGAGGAAGCAGAACGATGGCAGGAGCTCAAGCGTTAAAGAATAGAATTGATAAAAAAGCACTTGAATTTAAACTCCTTATATATGATATCTGAGATGCCTTGGTTCCAGCAAATGCTCTCTGATCTGAAGCCTGTATCATCACTATTTATCCTCTAGAAGTGCCTCAGATTTGAACTAAGCTACCTCAGTTCCCAACTGAGATACCTCTGACTGCTGAACTCTTATCTTTAGTGGCAGCTTCGCGGAGGCGCCTTCAGTTCCTTAAAAGCGCCTCCAGTCCCAACTGAGGTGCCTCAAGTATCGTACCTCGAATATTGTTCACTGAGGTTAAATTTTATAGTTTGAACCCTGGAAAATGTGTTAGTCTAAAACATGATATTTCCTGCAAAATAAGATTAGCACAAGTACAAAATATGGACGAAAGTTGTTTAGTATTAAATATACCATGTCTTCCTAAGACCAGTATTTAGTCAAAGCCTCAACTTAGAACTTCAAAATGGTTTTATGTTGGACCATACGTAAAGTCCCTTGCAGGGAGTCATCCTCACTGAAATTCACTCCTCCAGTGACATTCCTCATTTATGTGGGATCGATGAGATCAATAGGGGTGAATATTGTTCGATCGAGAGAACCGATAGAGGGGGGGATGAATATCGGAAATCGTTCGGATTTGAAAAGAGAATGCGTAGCGGAAGATTAAAATTAAAAGCACACAGACACAGGTGGTTTTACTTGGTTCGGAGCCTAGGTCGACTCCTACTCCAAGGCCCACGGTCGCTGACCGTTTTCTACAGGCAATTCTATAAGTGCACGAAAATCAGTTTACAGAAATTTTACAATTATAGTATAGTAACTTAAAGAAAAGTTGCTCATCGTTACTGACGCCCAATGTATTTTGAATCTTGGAGTGGAGGGACGTCGTCGGCTCGAGTTGGGAGGATTCTGGAGCAGTGCGCGGGAGCAGAAGAGCGTAGAAGCGTTGAAGAAAATTGTTGTTCGAGGCTTATGGTCGAGGGCCCTTTATATAGGGCCTGGGGGCGCCCGGGACGTCGGGGGCGCCCCCCACGTGTCGGTTGATCCGGCACAGTCTCGGTCAGCGTCTGATCCCTTCAAAATCGGGATCAGGTTTGACCGGGGCGCTCGGAGCGCTCGGGGCACCCGGAGCGCTCGTGGCGCCCGGAGCGCTCGCCCCGAGCGCTCGGGGCGCCCGCATTGACCGGGTCAAAGTTTTATTCCTTCGCTTCGCTGGCTTCTGGTTCGAGGCTTGCGTATGGGGGCACCAGGGACACTGGGGGCACCCGGGAGCAGCGGGGGCGCTCGAGAACACGGGGGTGCCCCGCTCAGCAGCTGTTCGAAGCCCTTCTTAGTTGCCTTATTTTGTATGCACCTTGGGGGCACCCGGGACACTCCGGGCGCCCTACTCAGCCATTGCCTCACTCCTTTGAGGCTATCTGAGCTGCAAACACATGTTCCTTCGGTCCTGCATCCAGGGTTAGTCCAAAACACAATAAAACAATAAATTATTAGATTATACAGCCTTAGCTGTCTTGGTTCTGACTTTGGGTCTCCAAAATGGAACCCTAGGTCTAACCGACGCCTACTGTTCCCTCGACGGGGAACGCGTCCTCACCTACTCCTCTCGGGAGAGTGTACCTGATGCCAACCGTACCTTTGGTTGGACTTTTGCCTGACGGTCCTTTGCCAGGTCTTGGATGCCGAGCTGTCCTTCGCCCGGTGCCTAGCATTCCTTCGCTAGGGCTTCAGTCCCAAGCTGTCCTTCACCTGGCGCCTAGCAATCCTTCGCTAGGGCTTGGATACTGGCAGTCCTTCGCCAGGTGCCTAGCAGTCCTTCGCTAGGGCTTTGTCTCTGCATACTTGAGTAACAACATTAGATCACACACAATACTTAACTTTGAATCCTTTGCCAATATCAAAACAAGGTTCGATATGGTTCTTCCTGCACCAACAAATATTGATTCGAAAAATATTTATTGGATTTAAGTAGAGTGAATGCAGCGGAAATGAAAAGTGCAAGTCAAAACAAATGCTAACTAGTTTGTTTTTACTTGGTTCGGAGTTTATAACGACTCATACTCTAAGGCCCACGGTCCTTGACCTTTTATGTTAGGTAATCTATAAGTTCGCAAAATGAAGTTACAAATATGCAATTCAAAATACAAATAAAAAATAATAAAATATACCAACAGCTTGAAGAAAATGAAAAGAAAGTGTGACGTTTTTTTTTGAAAGTGTGACGTTGTCGGAGTAGCATTTTGGTGCTTCTAGATTGCTTCAAAGAAGTGCACTTGAGCGTATATGATGTGAAAACTTGATCTGGAAAGCTGTGGCTCGAAACCCCTTATATACAAGCACTCGGGTACCCAAGTCCCCATAGGAGCTCCACCAACTCAGCGATTCAGCTGTGTCTTGATCTGTTGATGAAGCTAAATCTTATCCTTCTCGGGCGCCTAAGTGCTCTAGGGCACTTGTATTGGTGACGTAAGACGTCCAATTACCAGCCGCCAACTCAGCCTCGCCCAGGCTGAGTTTTAAGCACTGGGGCGCCTATGTACTCGGGCACCCGAGACCTATCGGACGCATGTCCTCTCGAGCTCCCGAGACCTCTCGTGCGCCCTAGAAGCTGCTGATCTTCAATATCTTCAAGTGCAACACAGGGTTAGTCTGAAATACAAATAAAATTTAATATATATGAAATAAAATGCATGATCGACAACCAGAGCTGCCCGATCCTGACTTTGGATTTTAAAATGAAATACTAGGTCGGACCGACGCCTACTTTTCCTTCTTCCGGGGAACACATCCTCACCTACTCCACTTTGGAGATGCTACCTTTTGCCAACCGACACTTCCAGTTGGACTTTTACTCGACCTTCAAAGCTTCTTAATCTCAAAACATCCGTCCCTTGACCCATCCCTACTTCTGTCCATTGTCCTCGATCAGCTAAGACTTCTGCCCGATCTTCAGGATCAGGTCTTTGATGGCCGACCCCTGGTCAGTTCTTCGATGCCTAGCCCTCGACTAGGACTTCATGCCTACTCCATAACCAGGACTTCGTGCTTAACCCTACAGGTTAAGACTTTATGACTAGGTAAACTATGACTTTCCTACACACTTAGTAACACATGTTAGATCACAAAACATACTTAACTTTGAACCCTTTGCTAGTATCAAAACCAGGATTGATCCGGTGCTTCCGGCACCAACAATTTACCTTGTGCATATTTACATAGTTCCTTAACCCACCAGGTCTTTATCTAATTGTCAAGTCCCACGGACCCAACTGGACTTCATGCTAAGTCTCCACCAACTTGAGCTTCAGCCAGTTGTTACGCCCCACAGACCCAACTAAACGTCTTGCTAGGATTCAACCATCTTAGACTTCAGTGTAGTATCAGGTCCTAAGCCTTTTATTCGTGCACACTCGGTATCAAGGTTAGAAAATAACACACCTAATTTTTTACTTATTTGTTATTCATCAAAACATAAGTTTGACCGTTGGTGCAAACTGCACCAACACAATTTGTTGATGATATAGTCAATGTAGGGTCGAACTTGATACTAGAGGGGGAGGGGGTGAATCACGTTACAAATTTAAAAATAAGAATATAATAATTAAAGCACTCGAATAAATCAGAGTTAGCATAGCAAAAATAAAGTTTACTAAAACTGATTCAATCAAGCGCCTGGGACCCCTCTTGTTGAGTCATGATCGACTGAAGTGGCACACGTGGGTTCGTCAATCCATATCACCTCCCAGGCGCTCAGGAAGGCATACAGGCGCCCGGGAAGGATAAGTTTTGGGAAGAAGTCTCGATGATCAGCAGCCAAGTCGGCGGTAACGTGCTTAATCTTCTTTACTTGTGTTGTCGGTATAAGTTTAATTTCTATTTTGCACTTTCATACGCATAATATTTGTATTCATTCTGGATTGATAGTGGATTGCCTAAAGTAAATGGTTAAGGCTGTTGGGCCTTGGAGTGGCAGTCGTTATAGACTCCAACCCAGTAAAAAAAGGTGTTAGTCGTGTTCTTTTTATTCTTACTTATTTCTACTGCGTACACGTTATTTTCTAAAGTCCGAATCTGAAATTTTTAAGAGTGGTATTAACCCCCCCTCTATCGCTCTCCTCGATCCTACATGTGCATCTATTTCTAGATGATTAACTCAACAAGAATACCATACTGCAATAACATACATACTTCTAAACTGTGATGAGGTTAAATCTTACATAAAACGAGTTGACTTCTCTAATCAAATAATTATTCCATTATGTTTATTTACTATCGCAATTGTCTTAAAATTATCTTCCATGATAGCTTGCATGAATAACAACTACAACTATAAAATTCATCAATGGGTGCAAAGGAAGTAGCTAAAAAGTTAGAGATGAAATTTGCATGATTGTTTTAAATCCATATAAGCTAGATAATTTTCAAAAAAAAAATCATCCATATATATATATATATATATATATATATATATATATATATATATATTAATTCCTATTTAATTTATATCATAAGTACTTTTATATGTGAAAGACAGTAGAATATTAATGTGCAAGATGAAAGGATAATGAAGCATCAGGACCCCTTCATAAAATAATAGTGTACTCTGTTACTATGTTAATGTGTTCAAATTCCATGTGGCACAACAGGATTCATGCAGATTAACCTATAATTTTTGTATTTGTATTAAATGATCTATCGACAACAATAACACAGAGTTTGATTACTATGGTAAACTTGACAATATAATAGAGGTTGAATATCTTGTATTACCTATGAAAAGGTGTGTGTTATTCAAATATTCATTGTATGATCCAACTCCATGAATAGGCACTAGAATACATGCAAACTACAATTTTGTTGAGGTTAATGCATATAAAAGGTTCAATAAGTTTGAACCATTCATTTTTGAGGTACAAGAGTATCAAGTTTTCTATCCTGAATATCCTATGAAGAGAAAAAGATCTAATGAATGGTTGGCTATTTGTCAAATAAAGCCTCGGTTGGCCATAATATCATCACTGCTCAAAATGATAATGCATTTCAGAATAACGAAGTGAAGAGATATTGAGTTGATTCACAACTTCAATCCACATCCTAATTACTTGTAGATATTAATGTCACTTGTGAGGAGATAGATGATGGAAAGATTTCTAATAGTGAGGAACTTGTTGAATTAATAGAGTCAGTGATGAGGACTTAGAAATGGTTAATGTTCATGATTCAAATTGTAATGCTTATTAAATATTAGTATTATTGTTTATCAAATAAGTTATGAGTCCATCTTATTTTTTACACATATCATCTTGTTAGTAATAATATTATGATATGTTGTAATATTATTTTGTAGATATTATCATGTCGGCAGTCACACCCCCTGGCCAGATTGTGATGAGGGTTGTTGGAGACTCTTAAGTATCTATATTATTAGTAATTGAAATTGATATATGAATTTATTTATAATATATTTTTCATACCTTAACTATTTTCATACAATTTTACTCCTAATAGTCATCGAATAGCGACATATATTAGTAGAAAATTTAAAGAATGAGTCTGCATGCACTTCTAGTACAATATGGAGGCAGGTAGACTAGGAGATTAAGGATTTCTATAACTTGGAATTTTTGGTAAGTAAATTGAATATGTTTGGTATTGTATCATATATCTATCATTTTTTACTAATTTATCAACTTATTATTGTAGAAAAAATATACCTAAGAGGTAGGTTAGGTGGCTCAATTTAAAGAAACTTAGGATGCTTATTGCAAAATTATACAAAGATCTTCTATATAAGTTAAGAAGTAAGGGCATGAGTCCAGCATATGTATTAAAAGAGATCTGGGTTGCATAGACTGCCACCTGGGCTGTAGAAAGGTGAAAGTTAAATTATGCAACTACTCGATCAAATAGAAATACAGAGTCAGGTGGCCATACTTCTGGATCCCAATTTATTATAAATTATGCTATCAATTTGGTAAGTTTAATTTAAATTTAGATAAGCAAATTTTAATTTGTTATTGAAGTAGTATAAATTTGATACTACTTTTTTTTTTTTATGTACGTGGGAATGTACTCTATAGAGACAACTCATTTATTGGGAGATGTTTAATATGACTCATAAGAAAAAGAATGACACAGTTATCGATACTTGATCTTGGCTCATAGACGTAAGAATATTATCTTTATTATATATAACTGTTATAATAATTAGTCATGCCGACATACTCGAGTATCGACTAATATCTTACAACTAGTATATTTCCGTCATAATTCTGTCACTATGATAGAATAATGACAGAATAGTGACAGAAATATCCATCCCTAAATGTGATTTTTTTAGTGACGTCTTAGTAGTTTTTCTCCACTAGTTTTCATTTTCATTATTTAGGGATAGGTGAGGTTCATTATTATGAAAGTCCTTTAAGTGTCAAGCTTGTTAAATACCAATTGTTGAGTCAAGTGTTATTCTTGTTCGTAGAGATTGACTCCATTATATATATATTTTTTGAGTAAGTTAGTGGAAACTTATTGAGGGTGACACACCAAACACGTCATAGGTTATGAAGTAGAAGAGGGTCTTCGAACCACATTATATCTTAGTGCCAAGTTGAGTGTTATATATATATATATATATACTCAACATTCTCAATAGAATATACACATGAGCACTCATGCTACTAATTTTTTATTTGATTTTATACTTGTGTGAGGAATCAATGATTTGGGGCACCATCTATCTCACCATCCTGCCTAGCCATTTAGATCCTACAACACTCACAATAACTTTGAGAAGGAAAATCTTTCTAGCTACTAGGATCGTCATAGCAGAAGACAATGCAATGGTGTAGCGGATCTTCCATTTTTTTCATTATGCCCAATTTCCTAGCAATGCTTCATAAAACCAAGATAACTTAATAAAATTAAAGAGGGCGAATTCAATTCATCATACACAGTGGGGAGTTGTTGAGATACAGATCTTTCTACTTTGTTCACACAATAAGTCATTCCTAACTTAGCATGGAGGTGAGTGGGGATGTGAACATAGATGACACCAATAGGAGAGAAACAGTGGTGAAAGTTATGAATTGCATTATTTTTTACTTTTTGAGATCTAAATCTAGGCCTATTTATTTATAGATTTAGATATTCTTAATTAACAATCGTTGAATCTCAACTAATTTGAAGACGGAATATTGTGAAATTATATAAAAGTTTCTAAACCTTTTAATAGTTTTAAAACTATTATCAAATCATTCTAAAATTATTTTCTACTTTAAATTAATTTCTACAACAACCATAAAATTAATTTAAGTTGAAATAATTTTAACTTTAATTTTAATTTGACCATTCAAACTTATATTGCATAAATTAACTATCAATTTTACAGTTACTATCTTAATCTACACGAATAAATTAACTCTTAATTTATTCTAATTAATCAACATAGTTAACACTTAATTATCTAATTACCTAGCCTGGATAATTAATACTTAACTATCCCTTGATACCTTTGCTCAAGCTACATACATCACATGCCCAAAGATTATACATTATATATATGGCTCTTTAATTATTATTATTTTTTAATTCAGGTATCCAACTCTTCGAACTGACTAATTCTAAACGTGATAGGCTGACTCCACGAATGATCTCCACCGGCCACTAGAGTAAATTCGGAAAGTACAAATCATCCTGGCAAACAACCCAACAACACTAGTGATTCGAACACCACGGGCATATGAGGTGTTCTACGTGAGTTTCAAACCCTCGTTACATGAGCACCCATCCTATATATCTCTTATCATCAGGCCATACCAGGAGTGATGTCTGGTTAAAGGTACTATCACTAAGAGCAACCTAATCATACGATCTCAGACATTCCCTTTCTGTGGTGACCAAACCTTCACATGTATTTACCATACATATATTTCATCAAACACATACAAGGTACAATACACATAGAACAAAATATAAATATTTCATTGAACAAGAAAATGAACAAATTCATAGTTTATACAACAACATCACATTATAGCTACTCCCTACATACTAGATACAAAGAATCTACTCCATTGCATGGAAGATACAATAAGAATATAAGAAATAAAGCAATCTACAACCCTTAGAAATGATTGAGAGAGAAGAGAAGATTTATCTATGTAGCATGGGTACTTCTCGGAGGAACTACTTTCTCCAGAGGTGGACGGATTATGGATGGAGGGGACGACAGTGACTCTAGGGTCTTCCCTAGGGGGGAGATCCCTTCTCTAACGAAATGGACAAAAACACAAATCCATGATAGTGAAAAGGGGAGGAAAAATCACGTTTTATAGCAGAGGGCACGACCTTCTGCTTCCTAGGTGGCATGGCCATGCGGTTTCTCACGGTTGTACCATGCAGATGGCGAATGGCATGACAGGGCCATGCCATTTGGCATAGCCGGGCCATGGCATTTGGCATAGCCTGGCCATGTAGGTTTTAATAATGAGGTTGTATAGGTCATGCGGATTCGTACTGCGATGTTGTTCTCCACTCGGCGAGGTCGGCACGATCATTCCATTTGGAACTGCCAGGTTGTGTACTTTGTGGCGGATAGGGCACGACCGTGTGACACACGATCAAGCCCACATGGTCGTGTGAGGTCACACGACCCCAAGATGTTTCTCGCTCTCCTTTTTCTCCATTTCCATTCTAAATTGCATCCTATCAATTAAAACAAAAGGCTACTAATCGCTAAACAAAAAAGAAGTACAGTAGCAAAGTCATATGAAATAGGGTACAATAAATTAGGTTATGCTTATGAAATATAAGTAGATGTGTGTCAAACATTGCATAAAATCATATATAATCAATGTATATCAATAAGTAATCAGCTGATAACACTATTTCAAAAAATAAAATACCAAAAAAATGATTGATCAACTCGACTAATCAACATCAGTTAAGTTAAGAAATCGACTGTTGTATGAGTCGAGGGAGGGACTCACCTATTGATATCATTGCAATGAACGTAAAATGTTTTGGATGAGATGGGAACTCAACTAATGTGGAAGTATTAAATTGATGAACAGTAACAATCAACTATTATGGTTAATGCTGAGTTGGAAAGAGTCATTTTGTAGATGAAACGATCAAATTCAATATAGCAATCGACTAATGGTGACTAGCAATTGACTGTAAGGGGAAATTAATTTTGACCTGAAGGCTATAAAATAAGGGTTTCATGGATGTTTTTGATGTTGGTTCTTGGTAGTTTTGGAGAAAAGTATTGCTGCATTTTCATACCTTAGGAATCAATTCAAAAACATTCAATAGCAAGCAAAGCAAAGATTTTGTTTGTAAATTATTTCATTTACATTATTCACATTTGTATATTTATCTTTGTTTTATTTTATGTTGTTGTGTAAAGAACAGGTTGTAAGAGTGTTCTCCGCCTTCAGAAGCTCTCTAGCAACGTGAAAGTTAGCGGAGCAACACTAGAACTAGGCTATAGAGTAGGAATCGGGAGTTTCGAACTACATGAATTAGTCTATCATTATGTTTGTATTTTCATTTATGTTCTATATTTTTGTTTCCACTATGTAACTCATTGTAGAAGAGCACACACAAACAATCGATCGAAGCGCTAGCGATGTCAATGGTCCCAACATGTTCAATACATCTATGACCCACTAGATGGAATGCCAACTTGAGAACCATGCATTCTCAATTGAATTCTATTATGCATAAATTTAATCCAAGTGGTAATGACCAAGTCTTCATATGATATATTCTCTTTTTAATCAAGGAGTGACAAGTCCTCTTTTGATTATGATAGGGATGAGCATCCCGAGGTGAACACGTGACACAGGAAAACTACATGGTAGGTCCCACCGAACCAGTGCCCCGAGGTCGGACCAGGGATTCGGATCCTAAGACTATCTCAGGAGAATTGAAAAAAAGCCCCCAAGGTCAGACCAGAAATCGGGCCCCCGAGACAACTCGGGAGAACGGAAGAAGATCCCGAGGTCAACTTGGGAGATAAGACTCCGAGACTGACTAGGGAGAGTGGAGCCGAAAGATCAACGTAGGGATAAGAAAGTCAGGCTTCAAGGACCCGCTCCTCCTTCCAGAACAGGAAAGTCATTAGGTAATTATTGTTCGCAATGCACGGTAATTAAGACCTTAATAATCACATTGGTCATTACCAAAAGAGAATAGCTATCATGTAACCAATAATTAAGGAACATGAAGGAGGACATGGGAACACGTGTGAGGAAGATATCAGGTATATAAGACACCACGTCACTCAGGTAAGGGGGTAAGCCTTCCAGAACTATAGCACTTTGATTCCTCATTATTCTCCTGAGAAGATAGAGTGCTGACTTGAGCGTCGGAGAGGGCTCCACAAGAATATCTTCCAGTGCATCCCCTTTACGCTCGTGTTAATCTCGTAGGCGTTGACATCCTCTCCCCGTCATCATCGTCGTGGGTTGTGCTTTGGTTACGTGGACAATAGATTACCTCAAATATCCTTTGCCCAAATATCAAAATATATGGTCACATGGACCATAGATTATATCAACAATCTCCCCCTTTTTGATGTTTGGCAATACATTTAAATAAGAAAAGATATATAGCAAACAAACATTCTAATAAACTAAACATACGTTGTCAAGGCTATACCTTGGACTGTTGGTACCCCAGTTAGTTTTGATGTGATCAACTAGGTTAAGTTAGGTCCTGTGCTTTCTAATCCCTCTGCTAAGTATGCAGGAGCTTAGGAACTGAGGAAGTAGAGCGTAAGACATAGCAGACGAGAAGAATTGTGCGAGGAAGTGAGCTGACGGGCTTGGTGCAATTTGAGGGGCGCGGAAGCTGTGGAAGAGTACGTCGGTGGATTGAGAAGGATATGTACGACGTCCGAGGGACAGGAAGCCGGGAGGAAGCATGCTCAAGGGGTGAAAGGCCAGAGTCGAATTCAGGTGAGCCTATCTCCGGTTGGCCAGAAATCACCTAGAAGACGAAGAACCAAAAGGAAGAAACTGTTGCTTCCCGCGCCAGGTGCCCGAGAGTCTAGGCGCCTGATAGGTATTAGGTGCCTCAGTAGAGGTGTTTCTGTGGATGGAGTGTAACGACCCGACCCATTTGGCGGCCCATTTGACGACCCACTTATTTTTCTTATGGTCGTCGACCGTCGACCGTGTCGTTACCTTACTAGGTCTTCCCACTCCTGGGCAGTAGATTTTTGCCTTCCTCAGGATTCGAACCCACCCTAGACCTAGGCTTAAGTACTAGTTCTGTATGAATCCTGGTAACCAATTGAGCCAGGCTCAATTGGTTACCAGGATTCATAAAGAACTACTACTTAAGCCTGGGTCTAGGGTTCGAATCTTGGGGAAGGCAAAAATCCACTGTCCAGGAGTGGGAAGACCTAGTAAGGTAACGGCACGGTCGACGGTCGATGACCATAAGAAAATAAGTGGGTCACCAAATGGGCCGCCAAATGGGTCGGGTCGATACAATAAAAAGGTAGAGATAAGTATAAATGGGTCGGGTCGTTACAATAAGTGGGTCGGGTCGTTACAATAAATGGGTCGGGTCGTTACAATAAGTGGGTCGCCAAATAGGCTGCCAAATGGCCCTTGGTATTCATTAGATGAGTATAAATACCCCCCCCCCCCCTTGTCAAAGGCTAGAGGGTGCATCTCTCTTCCTCTTCTTTCTTCCTCCTTGTCCATAACTCCCTAGTGGAGGTTCTTGTGCTTTGTGAACCATCCCAAGTTGCTAGCACAACTAAGGTGGTTCTTCTCCGAGGTGTAGATTGTGTTCATGTGGATACGCATAGAGGCACGGACACTTGAAGGTGCAAGAGATCTGGCAAACCAAAGGACTAGCGGGATAAGCGAAGGGCATGCGACAAAGGTATTCCTATAAGATAGGAATTGCAGATCACTTTGTATGAGTTTTTCTTTCGCATGGATCGCTCGAGGGATCCTATTTCCGTTGCGATTTTAAATGTTTTTACCTATAGATCCCTACAAGCATCTCAGGCACCCATGAGCGATCAGGCGCCTCAGCAGTCCCAGGTGCCCAAGACCTGGGACAAAGATTGGTCACATCTGCGGATAAGCACGCGCCCGATTCGATCCACGTGACAGGCACCCAAGAGCCTTGAGGCGCCCGAGAACCACCTATATAAAGGGCTTCACCCCTTTGCTTCAATATCAATTCATTCACTTATAAAATCTCTAAAGTCTAGCGTGCTTTTGTTGTAAGGCTTCTCCACCATAAGGAGATTTTTGTTGAGCGTCCACTGCCTTGGAAGCAACGTTCTTAGTTACGACCAAGTTCCTTTTTAAAAGATGAGTGCCTCCACTTTATTTTTTTAACCATCTATTCACCCCCTCTAGCCGGGCTAACCCGATCCAACATGGACTTATACTGCCAATGCATTTGCAAATGCAATGCAAACAATGCATGGGACTTATCACAAGGTTCCCCAACACCTAGCCTCCCCATGAGTTAAAATTTTTCATCAATGATTTTTTAAAACTTATCCAAGGCTCCCCTTACACTTAGACTCACCAAGGGATTTTTTAAGAACCTATCACAAGGTTCCCCCTATACTTGGACTTACCAAGGGCTCTTTAAGAACCTATCTCAAGGCTCCCCATTCACCAATACATGAGCAATAATTGCTCCCCCTTTATCTATGCTCCCCCTTGAGCTAGAATTTCATGCAAAAGTGTGTTTAGTTTCCCACTTAAATGTAACACTTCTCCCACTTTGCTATACATAAAAAAGAATTCCAATAATATCTCAATCATTGGATTCTTTACCCTCTAATGATAATAAACAATGAGTTTTAACCCCCCTTAAGATTATACACATGTTTGATATCATTAAGATACTTTTCGACTTTGCTGAAAATATTTTCAACATGTATCAGTTGACTGAGATAGATACCAATCAATTGATCTTGTCGAAAAAACCTTACAATAGCTTTCTCACTCTAGAAAATACTATTACTAGTCAACTGATACCCTAATATCAACCTTTCAGCATTTCTGAATCCAATTTCAGAAATTGGTTAATAATTTCATAATTCTCCAAAATTTTCAAAATTTTATGGAGAAATTTGTAGTACCCGTGTCTACTTGGAAAAAATACATTTAAAAATATACATATCTTGGATCCCAAGATTGACACAAAATCCAAGACTATCTAAATGGATCAAATGAACTTGATCTAAAATCCTAGTTTTGGCTTTCTCTTGATGTATTTGCCCATACCAACCCATAATGCATCCCTAGCATTGGTTTATATGGCATCTATACATCAACAACTAAATTTTCATGCAATATAACCCCCAATGCCATATTTTTTACATGAAACTCAAGTCATATGTGTCATAACCCAAGGATTGAGACTCAAATTAATCTCCAAACCCTTTAGCACACTTCATGGTTCATCTAGACTTCTAAGATATATCCTCCTGAGATTCATTGATCATGAGTCCCAAATTGACTTTCAGAGTTCCCCCTTGAGCTCTTAGCCTTAGTCACCTCCCTAGCTAACTCATCCACAATCACTAGGCTACACCGGTATACCTCTGGTCATTCATGACGTACAAATCGCACCTTCTTAACCTTGGACACCTTGTCCTTGGTTAAGTTCTTCTTTTCATTAACCTTAGACACCTTGTCCTTGATTAATATCTTTTTGCACATAAATGGCACTCCCTTGTCATTTTTGCAATTCTCCTTGCTATTGTAACACCTGAATTTTCAGAATTTTTCAAAATAAAAAAAAAGAAAAAGAAATCTTTTAAATGGTCAGAGTGAGGGATCAAACTTGCAACCCGCAGGTTCGGATTAAGTTCAAGTTACCAATCGTGTTAGTAATCCTTTAGTTAGAATATGGAATCGATATTAGATAATTAATAGTAAGCATCTGTTATGAGTGATGCTTCAACTTCTACTTAGTATATAAAGGAATGGAAGAAGAGAAAACCAAGAGTTTTCTCATTCTTCTTCTTCTATGCCGAAAACAAGAAAAGAACTAGGGTTTCTCCTCTTCTTTTCTTGTGCCCAAGATCCGGATCGTGTGAAGGAAATGGACAAGGAGTACCACGCTAGATCCTATGTCGGTATAGTGAGTTCTAAGCGTTAGGATGTAAGTTGATCTCTCACCTACAGTAAAAGTAGTTCTCTAGTGAGTTTTAAATATGATTTTCAAGTCTTTTGTATGATGTGATCCGAGTATAGCAAGACCAAGGTCTTGATTTGTCCAAACGCAAGGTTTTGGGATTTCGTCATGCAAGGTATTCGATACCGATGTTCTGAGTAAGACCAAGGTCTTACTAAGCCCAAGAACGAGTTCTAGGACTAAGAAATAAGATAAGAAACAAGACCGAGGTCTTGTTGTGTCCTAAAACAAGTTTTGGGAACATTACCTTTTTAAGTGCTAAGTTATACATTTTAAATACAAGCATGAGTACAAGTTAAGTATTTTACTTTGAAAGACCAAGGTCATTTTGGCATGTACCGAGCCGAGGCCCATCAGATCTAGGTGAGCTAGTAAGACGTCCTATTAGGATTCGGTGGCTAGCTACCCCGAACCTATTAGGGATGCGCACATTGGTACTATGTCAGGCCCAAAGGAGGATGTTTATTATTTTGAAGTATAAGTGTATAAGTTTCAAGTTTTTCAAAAGCATGGAATTATTTCAAGCATGATACACATTTTTCATTTCAAGCAAAGTTTCCAAATGCAACATTTGTTACAAGTGTATTCATGAGCTTATTCATTTTAAGCATAGCATTTTCAGTACATATGTTTAAAAGCAAACATTCTTGACCAAGAGCATGCTTGATATCGATTTCATATTTTTGTGAGATAGGTATCTACTTACTAAGCTATTTGCTTATAGTTGCATCCTTTTACTGCAGATAAAGGTAAAGGGAAGATGTAAGGCAAGGAGACTCAAGGATGGATGATTCATGTCAGTGGCGGCGGAATCGTGGAGTAGGATCCTTCGGGATGAGTATTGTTTAGCATTTAAAACTCTAAACAATAGAACTTTATGAGTATTTTCTTTTGAGTTTATGTTAGTAGTTTACTTCCGCAAAGACTTTAAGTTTGAGTAGTTAATTTGGAGTTTGAAATGCATGCAAATGGAGTATAATTATGGTTATTATGTTTGTGAGTTTATAATCTTGTTGTGTAGTTGAAGTAGAATGTATATATATACTTGAACAGTGTTTCTGAAAGCTGGAAACTGCAGTTCCAGGCGTATCAGTCGACTGATACAGGTATCAATCGACTGGTTGTGGGAATAGAAACATTCGGGCGAGTGAATCCCAGGTGCAGTCATCTTTCACCAGTCGACTGGAAGGATATCAGTTGACTGGTGCCAATGTAAAACAAAAAAGTGTTGTAGGGATGATGCTTAGTGCATCAGTCTTGCAACTAAGAGGTCTAGGAGTCAAATCCTAGCAAAGCCAATAAAATTAAAGTTTTTTTTTATTTTGGCTGGCCCAGCAGTAAAGTCAACGTAATGATCCTATAAGGTTAAAGTTAGAAAGAGAGGGTCATTACAAGTTTGGTATCAGAGCAAGTTTCGCCTTCCGCCACACTGACATCAAACATCAATCCTGCCTTCTACCAAGTAAGAAAGTGCATATGTTTAGTTTTTTCCAATACATGTTTTCAATGCATGTTTTTCAATACATGTCTTTTATATGAGTATGTGTAGGGACCGGGTGCATGTTGATATGGATGCGGGTTCGTAATTTTAAAATTAATTACGTGCAGCGGAAGGTTTAGCATAAATAATTTCTCTAAATCATTTAACCACACATCTAAGCATGCAATTTTATCTTATGTAGACATGATCATATATATTTAAAATTTTTGCAGAAACGTAAACTAATTTACATATTACCTCGCGTAACTCGAAGGAAGGGACGAGATCCAACCGTAAGCGTCCCTTGGAATCTCCGCCTCTATTCGCGTCCACGCCGAGTATCTTCGGGATGACTTTGCTAAGCCACGAGTTTTGTGTTCTCGAGAACTACTAGATTCTCCGAGAATGCGACAGGAAAAACCAAGAGAGAAGTCGGAAGACTAACCACAAAAGGATGGTCGACTGTGCTCCTTCTTGGGGCTGGTTGGCGCACGGCAAGAAGGGGAGAAGAGAAGGAGAGAAAGAGAGGGAGAGAGCTTATGCCTTCATCTCTATTATTCACCCCCAAGCCTTGCCTTGGGTCCTTTATATAGTGGCCTCTAAAGCATCAAGCCTCTCAAATATGGAATAACTTATTCCATCATGCCAAGTTTGATTTTATATCATAGTTAAAATCATATTTTAATTCATGATAAAAATCTTCTCTCCTATGGAATAAATTTCATTATTATGGTAAATCAATCCATGATTGATTTTATAAAATAAACCAATCCATGGTTCATTTTAATTTCCATGAAAAATAAACCAAACCTTGATTTATTATATAAAAATTTATATCATCCATAATTTTATAAAACAAACCACACTTGGTTTATTTTATAAATTGAACCAAAAACTTGGTTCTCTCCCATTGTTGTGGCCGGCCAAGCAAAGAGGATGGAGGCCCTCTTTGGCCGGCCCATCCAAGCCAAGCCCCAATGAATTAAACTTATTTAATTCATCTCTAAAGTCTTCAAAAGACTTAGCCATTTTACGCTTCCGATACGTCTCTGAAAAATTCAGATTCGACTTATCATTTGGCTCAACCAAACTTAATCTCTCTTGATTGGAAAATCCAATTTTCAACTTCTTTTAAATCCCTTGGATTACTCGTAGTGCGTGTGACTAAATAGGCTTTCAATTTATGTTGGCCGTCTATAATTAATCAATTATAGAACGATCATGAGTGGCACCTAGTAGTACATCATGATCCCCAATTAATCGAAAGATCAACAGTTGACCTCAGAAACAATTCTGAAACCCTTCATCAGCTATAATGAATCATGCCCCATTCCCTTCACCATCTTATACCCACTTGGTTCAGGACATGGTCTATGTGTGTCAGTCCCCACTAGGCTGACTACGTCACACCTAGCCCAAGTAACACTTTCTCGTCCTACGGATTCTAATTACTCTCATGTATTTAAGAGATTCATACACTGAACATGTCATGCTCTGGCCAGAGGCTTCGTGTAACAATCCGACGATAGACCTCGGGTATACATATCCTTGCAAGGAGTGGTGAATCCTTTGTAGGCTGCTCAAACATCTTCGGGCACTTCGGCTTATACCCAATCATCCTGGGTCCACACCTCCTTGGAGATGCTTGCTTAAGATGTTAAAGTATAAGTCTCCATGACCAAGATGACTTGAACACCGCAAGTCAAAAGAACATCGCACTTAAGCTTCAGTAAGAACTTCACTGACATATCTATATGTAGACTACCATATGAAGTTTTACAGCCAGTCACTCCAATGAACTAGCTCCCTTAACTAGCATTCATGTTTATCTCCAGACATCTCAATGTCACTAGCCAGTGAGAATCAGCTGATTAGAGAATAACCCATGCTAGTCTCAACAGAATTGATAGTGTCCGTATTTATGAATTCATCGACTAGGGACAATTTCAATACTTCACAATTGCACATGTAGAGATAATCACTAGTTATGAATTCATCACAAATTCTCTCATGCTGTGAATTGTATTGCGGGCATTCAGTAAATGAGTTTAAGATCTCAATCAAATACACAAACATGTATACTCAAATAGTGAATATTCATTTATTAAAATAAATGATTACAATTATAAGGCGATTGCCTTAGGACACTTCTCTTATTTCTCTAACAAACTCCCATTTGACCTAATGCCAATCGCTACGGTACCCAATACCACAGGCTCTAACATGACCCTCAAACTTGCTTTGAGGCAAGGCCTTAGTTAAAGGATCCGCTAAATTTCTTTCAGTGGGAATTTGCTCAATTTGTATATCATTCTTACTTATAATCTCTCTGATCAGATGATAGCGGCGAAGCACATGTTTGGATAGCTGATGAGACCTTGGTTCCTTTGCTTGTGCAAACTGGTATTGCTTCATCAATGGTTGGAACCACACCAAGTTCTGAGACAAACTTCTTAATCCAGACTACTTCCTTTGTTGTTTCCGAAGCTGCAATATATTCCGCTTCCGTGGTAGAATCCGCTACGGTGTCTTGCTTGGAACTCTTCCAACTTATTGCACCTCCATTCAAAATAAATACGTATCCGGACTGAGATTTGGAGTCATCCTTATCTGTCTGGAAACTAGCATCTGTATACCCACGTATTACCATATCACCTTCTCCATATATTAGGAACACATCCATAGTGTTTCTTAAGTACTTGAGGATTGTCTTGACAGCCGCCCAATGATCCATTCCTAGATCAGACTGGTATCTGCTTGTGATGCTCAGAGCATACGATACATCGGGCGTAGTACATAACATAGCATACATGATAGATCCTATCACGGATTCATAAGGAATCTTACTCATGCAAATCCTCTCGTCTTCTGTGCGCGGACACATAGACTTCGAAAGGTTGATCCCGTGTCTGATGGGAAGGTAACCTTTCTTGGATTCCGACATGCTAAACCTTTCTAGCACTCGGTCTATATATGTATACTGCGAAAGATCAAGCAACCGTTTTGATCTATGTCTATAGATTCTAATCTCAAGGATATAGGTTGCTTCTCCCAGGTCTTTCATGGAGAAAGTTTTGGACAACCAAATTTTAACTGGCTGTAAGACTGATATATCATTTCCTATAAGTAATATGTCATCGACATATAATACTAGGAATACGACAGCACTCCCACTAACCTTCTTGTACACACAAGGTTCGTCAGGATATTGTGAGAAATCAAACTCTTTGATTGTCTCATCAAAATGGATGTTCCAGCTCCTGGATGCTTGCTTTAGTCCATATATGGATCGTCGAAGCTTGCATACTTTAGTTTTATTAACCGATGTGAAACCTTCAGGTTGTATCATGTATACATCCTCAAGCAGGTTTCCATTAAGGAAAGCTGTTTCACATCCNCTATATGTAGACTACCATATGAAGTTTTACAGCCAGTCACTCCAATGAACTAGTTCCCTTAACTAGCATTCATGTTTATCTCCGGACATCCCAATGTCACCCAGCCAGTGAGAATCAGCTGATTAGAGAATAACCCATGCTAGTCTCAACAGAATTGATAGTGTCCGTATTTATCAATTCATCGACTAGGGACAATTTCAATACTTCACAATTGCACATGTAGAATAATCACTAGTTGTGAATTCATCACAAATTCTCTCATGCCGTGAATTGTATTACGGACTTCAGTAAATGAGTTTAAGATCTCAATCAAATAATTAATCATGTATACTCAAATAGTGAATATTCATTTATTAAAATAAATTATTACAATCATAAGGCGATTGTCTTAAGACATTTTTCTCATATCACTAACAAACTCCCACTTGGCCTAATGACAATCGCTACGGTATCCAATACCACAGACTCTAACATGACCCTCAAACTTGCTTTGAGGCAAGGCCTTAGTTAAAGGATCCGCTAAATTCCTTTCAGTGGGAATTTTCTCAATTTATATATCATTCCTACTTATAATCTGTCTGATCAGATGATAGCGGCGAAGCATATGTTTGGATCGCTGATGAGACCTTGGTTCCTTTGCTTGTGCAATAGCTCCATTGTTGTCGCAGTAAACCGGTATTGCTTCATCAATGGTTGGAACCACACCGAGTTCTGAGATAAACTTCTTGATCCAGACTGCTTCCTTTGCTGCTTCCGAAGCTGCAATGTATTCCGCTTCCATGGTAGAATCGGCTACGGTGTCTTGCTTGGAACTCTTCCAACTCATTGCGCCTCCATTCAAAATAAATACATATCTGGACTGAGATTTGGAGTCATCCTTATCTGTCTGGAAACTAGCATCTGTATACCCACGTATTACCATATCACCTTCTCCATATATTAGGAACACATCCTTAGTTCTTCTTAAGTACTTGAGGATTGTCTTGACAGCTGCCCAATGATCCATTCCTGGATCAGACTGGTATCTGCTTGTGACGCTCAGAGCATACGATACATCGGGTATAGTACATAACATAGCATACATGATAGATCCTATGGCGGATGCATAAGGAATCTTATTCATGCAAATCCTCTCGACTTCTGTGTTGGACACATAGACTTCGAAAGGTTGATCCCAATGCCTGATGGGAAGGTAACCTTTCTTGGATTCCAACATGCTAAACCTATCTAGCACTCGGTCTTATATATGTAGACTGCGAAAGACCAAGCAATCGTTTTGATCTATCTCTATAGATTCTAATCCCAAGGATATAGGTTGCTTCTCCCAGGTCTTTCATGGAGAAATTATTGGACAACCAAATTTTAACTGACTGTAAGACTGATATATCGTTTCCTATAAGTAATATGTCATCGACATATAACACTAGGAATACGACTGCACTCCCACTAACCTTCTTATACACACAAGGTTCGTCAGGATTTTGTGAGAAATCAAACTCTTTGATTGTCTCATCAAAACGGATGTTCCAGCTCCTGGATGCTTGCTTTAATCCATATATGGATCGTCGAAGCTTGCATACTTTGGTTTTATGATCCGATGTGAAACCTTCAGGTTGTATCATGTATACATCCTCAAGCAGGTTTCCATTAAGGAAAGTTGTTTTCACATCCATTTGCCATATCTCATAATCATAATGAGATGCTATGGCCAGGAGAATCCGAATGGATTTAAGCGTAGCTACTGGCGAATAGGTTTCGTCATAATCAATTCCTTGTTTCTGACGATATCCTTTTGCCACTAATCTAGCCTTAAAGGTAACAACATTACCTTCTATGTCGGTTTTCTTCTTGAAAACCCACTTGCACCATATGAGCTTAATCCCTTCAGCTGGGTTAACCAAGTCCCATACTTGATTTTTGTACATGGAATCCATTTTCGACTTCATGGCTTCAAGCCATTTATCCCTTTCTGAATTTTTTAGAACATCTTCATAACCGATAGGTTCGTCATCGTTAATGAGTAACACGTCGTTCGATTCACTTATGAGAAAACCGTATCTCTCTGGAATATTGCGTGTCCTATCAGACCTACGAAGAAGTGGTGTTGTTTTAGGTTCAACTATAGCTCATCATTATGAGTTATTGGTTGTGGGTCTAGACTAGGTGTCTCTGTAATGTCTATTAGAGTTTCTTGAACTTCTTCAAGTTCAATGCTACTCCCACTGTTTTCTTGTAAAAGAAATTCTTTTTCTAGAAATACAGCATGCCTTGAAACAAACACCTTTTTGTTCCAAGGGATGATAAAATTGGTAACCTTTCGTTTCCTTAGGGTATCCAATAAATAGACATTTATCAGACTTATCATCAAATTTGTCTGATACAGTCCGCTTTACATAAGCAGGACAACCCCATATCTTTAGGTGAGATAAATAAGGTTTCTTACTATTCCACGTCTCATATGGAGTAGTAGAGACTACCTTGGTCGGGACTCTATTTAGTAAGTAAACAGTTGTCTTAAGCGCATAGCCCCAAAAGGATTTTGAAAGAGTTGCATGATTCATCATAGATCTAACCATGTCCATCAAGGTTGGGTTACGCCTCTCAGATACACCATTATGCTGTGGTGTATATGGTGGAGTCCATTGAGACAATATCCCATTGTCCCTAAGATAATCTTGAAACTCTTGACTTAAGTATTCACCACCCCGATCGGATCGAAGTATCTTAATACTTTTGACAAGCTGTTTCTCTACTTCACTTCTGAACTCTTTGAATTTCTCAAAAGCTTCCGATTTGTGTTTCATTAAGAACACATACCCAAATCGTGAGTGATCATCAATAAAGGTAATGAAATAGCTATAACCTCCTTGTGCAAGGGTTGACATTGGTCCACATACATCAGTATGTATTAGACCAAGCAATTCTCCCACTGGTTTATCTTTTCGGAAAAGAGTAATTTGGTCATCTTGCCTTTTAAGCATGATTCGCATGTATCAAATGAACCAGGTTCAAATGATTCCAGAATTCCACATCGGTGTAATTTGGTCATGCGTTTCTTACTTACATGGCCAAGACGACAATGCCACGTATAAGAGTCTATTTGATTATCTATTCGAGCACGTTTGTTGCTAACTTCGATATTGAAAACGTCACCGGATAAATCTAACGTGTAGATACCATTGCATAAAGTTTCGGTCCCATAAAGAACACCATTTAAAGTTATGTAACAGCAATTGTTACTAAAAGTTAAATGGTAACCCTTTTCATTCAAGCATGAAATAGATACAATGTTCTTTATTAACGAAGGAACAAAATAACAATTATCCAATTCTAAGACAAGTCAAGTATGGAGCTTTAGCAAATATGTTCCGATGGCAATAGCAGCAATCTTTGCTCCATTTCCAACTTGCAAATTCGCTTCTCCCTTGACGAGTCTTCTTCTATTCCTTAGCTCGTGTATGTCATTACATATATGTGAACTACACCCAGTATCAAGTACCCAGGTGTATGAGGAAATAGAGTGACATTCAATAACAAAGATGCCTGAAGAGGATGGGGCATCGGATGCCTTCTTCTTCAAGGACTCAAGATAAACCTTGTAGTTTCTTCGCCAGTGGCCCTCCTTGCCGCAGTGATGACAAGTGCCTTTTGGTGCCTTTTCAGTCTTTTTGGCCTTTTTCTTCCTTCCCTTATTTTGTTCTTTGGGCTTCCTCTTAGATCCTTTCTTTGAGAAACCAACTAACAGTACCGTCTTCTTATCCTGCTTTACAGAAGGCTCTACAATCTTCAGCAGGTTAAGGAACTCAGGAATGGTAGTCTCTAGTTTATTCATCCGATAATTCATGACAAACTGTGAGTAACTCTTGGGCAAACAATGCAGAATTAAGTCAATACTTAGTTCGTGATCCATTACAAATCCGTGTGTGCCTAGTCGCTCAATGTACCCCAACATCTTCAACACAAACTGTGAAATAGAAGTGCCTTCCTGCATCTTAGAGGTGAAGAGGAGTCTAGAGACCTCAAACCTTTCGGATCTCGCCTGCTCGTCAAACAGCTCATGAAGATGGAAGACGATGGTATGAGCATCCATATGCTCATGCTGCTTTTGTAGCTCAGGTACCATAGCGGCCAGCATGATGCAACTCGCAAGTTCAGAATCGGCCACATGTTTCTGATAGGCCACTAACTGGTCTGGAGTTGCATCTTTAGGAGGATGGTTGGGAAGTTGTTCTTCAAGGACATAAGCAAACTTTTCTGTCTTGAGGACTATCCTCAGGTTTCGAAGCCAGTCCATGAAGTTTGGCCTAGTTAGCTTATTGGTGTCCAAAATGGAACGCAATTCAAAGAAGACATGATCAGGTGATTATCCTAGAAATACAAATTGAGGTTATGTGATGAGAATGATAAAGAATGCATCAATATACATTAATTAAATCCTATTTATTTTTCGAATTGAATAACTCTTTTAATCAATTCGGGAGATCGTAGGAACATCTCCAAATAGGTTGATATCCAACCATAGATAAGAACAACCATGGCTAGAATCCATCAAGTTATTCTTAGCTATGAAGGTAGGTAATTATACCGATTACATATTATACATATGTAACTATCACATTATGCTATCAACTAATTGAATGTTTGCATAAATCATTGGGTTGTTAACTCATTAACAAGTATGCAACAATATACATAGCACCCAACTGCACCTCTCTTTACATCGACCTTGACTGTGGCACAACAAATCGATGCTCCAAGCTTAAGGCTGACCCATTAATCAAGAAATAGTTTTAATATGGTTAGAGCTCATTCAACCGTTTAGCCAGGCTTGGATGTGTCCAACAACCAAAACTAAGGATTGACCTCTGACTCCAACTATATTAATCATAAACTAATTCCATGGTTTGAACATGTTGAGGTTTAAGCCGGGCATGGATGTGTCCATCAACCCAAACGAGAAACAAAACTCCGGTTCTAACCATATTAATGGAAGGTGTTGGCCTTAATATTTTGTAAGGGGTTTTGGGTCTCATCCTTTTCTTTTATACACATTCATGACATATAATTATGTAATATTCTAACGATTTCCTTAATAAAGTATGTATATGACTTAATTTATCAAGTCTCATTAATTGAATTAGGAACTGAATTTCCTAATTCTAATTTCATACTTTATTCAAGGAATTATTTTTGGGAAACAATTTCCTAAATTATCATAATCAATTTCGGAATTAATATGTTTAAGACTTTGATTTCTCTAAATCAAATCTTATTAAATTAAGAGACAGATTCCCTTAATTCAACCACATATTATTTTCATGAAAATCTTATTTAAGGAAATATACTCTATAGGAAACAATTTTCCTAATTAATTTTGGAGACAATAATATGTAAGAGCATCACCTCATAAATCAAATAAGGAAATTATCGTTTGAGAATCACCTCAAAATTTCCAAGATTTGATCACATATTTTATTTATGGAAAATTAATATCAATAACTTAATTTGGACGGCTCCCCGAGGCTCAATCCAAAATAAGAATTTGACAGTTTAAATTCAATTTAGGAAATTTAATTATAACAACTAACTTTAAATTGGACGGTTCCCCGAGGCTCAATCCAAAATAAAAAATTTTGTAAATAATTTAATTTCCAATTATAAATTTAAATGCCAATTAATATTCCCATAATTTGTCTAGACTTTCTTGAAAGAAAGTGTCCAAAATTGCGAGCTTTCCATAAATGGAAAGTTTCCAAAAATAAAAGGTTTTCAGAATAATTGTAAGTTTCTGGTACAAAGAAAACTTACAGTTTTTCAAAATTAGAAAATTTCCAAAATGGGAATTTCCAAAATTGGAAAGTTCCCAAAAATGGAGTGTTTTCACAATTATCATAAAATTTCAGAAACAGGGATATTTCAAAAGTTTACGAAATTTCATGATAATTTCCAAACTTTGAAATTCCTAAATCGAAAATTTACCATAATTGGAAAGTTTCCATAATTGGAAAATTTTCCAAAATTGAGATCATGACAAAGTTTTCCGCAAAAATAATAATATGATTATGTCGAACACAAACCTCGGCTCTGATACCACTGTTGGGACCGGGTGCATGTTGACATGGATTCAGGTTCGTAATTTTAAAATTAATTACGTGCAGCGGAAGGTTTAGCATAAATAATTTCTCAAATTATTTAACCACACATCTAAGCATGCAACTTAATCTTGTGTAGACATGATCATATATTTATAATTTTGCAGAAACATAAACTAATTTATGTATTACCTCACGTAACTCTAAGGAAGGGACGAGATCCAACCGTAAGCGTCCCTTGGAAGCTCCGCCTCTATTCGCGTCTACGCCGAGTATCTTCGGGATGACTTCGCAAAGCCACGAGTTTCGTGTTCTCGAGAACTACTAGATTCTCCGAGAACGCGATAAGAAAAACCAAGAGAGAAGTAATCACATTGAAAAACTCACTACCAAGGTTGGCCGGAATCACAATTCCGGCGAGAAGGAGGAAGATGACTTGCGCCCAATCACAAGGTGATGATGGCTGGAGAGGAAGATCGTCCCAACGGAAGAACTTCGTCGCCTCGGTGCTTCTCCTTGTGCTCACGTCAAGAAGAAGGGAGAAGAACCTTGTGGCCGGCCAAGAGAAAGAAGGGAGGAGAGGGAGAGAGCCCAGGCAAGAATACTTCGATTATTTTCCAAGTCTTGCCTTGGGTCCTTTATATAGTGTCCTCTCAACCATCAAGCCTCTCAAAAAAGAGACTTATTCCATCATGCCAAGTTTTATCATGTTGGTGCAGAAAGCACCCAAGTCGAACCTGAGTTTTGATAATGGCAACAGGGCTCAAAAGTTAAGTCTTACTTGTTATCTAACATGTTACTCTAGTGTGCAGGGTGAAAAGTCCTAGCGAAGGACTGCTAGGCACTAGCGAAGGAATGCCAGGGTAAAAAGTCCTAGCGAAGGACTGCTAGGCACTGGCGAAGGAATGTCAGGGTACTGAAGCCCTAGCGAAGGACTGCTAGGCGCCAGGCGAAGGGTAGCTTGGGACTGAAGACCTAGCGAAGGACAGCTAGGCACCGGGCGAAAGACAGCTTGGTATCCAAGACCTGGCGATGGACTGCTAGGCAAAAGTCCAACCGGAGGAGCTGGTTGGCATCAGGTACATTCTCCCGAGAGGAGTAGGTGAGGACGCGTTCCCCGTTGAGGGAACAGTAGGCGTCGGTTCGACCTAGGGTTCCATTTTGGAAACCTAAAGTCAGAACCAAGACAGCTAAGGCTGTATAAAACTAACAACCTACTGCTTTATGTTGTTTTCGGACTAACCCTGGATGCAGGACCAAAGGAACGAGTGTCTGCAGCTCAGAGAGCCTCAAAGGAGTGAGGCAGCAGTTGAGTAGGGCACCTTGAGTGTCCCGGGCACCCCCAAGGTGAACATAAAACAAATGAAGCAAAAGGAGCTTTGGCTGAATACTGGCGGGGGCCCCCAGCACCCAGGGCGCCCTGAATGCCCAGGGCGCCCCCAGCCACCAGGGCGCCCCGCGCCTGAAGTCAGCGATGAGGATAAGCCTCATCCAGCTGATACTCCCGCTGAAAAGGTCAGCCAGGCGCCCTCAGCTTCCCAGGCGCCCCCGTCAAGGACTTATCCCGATTTTGAAGGGATAACTCGCTGACCGCGAAGTGAGCGGATCACAGGCCACGTGGAGGGCGCCCCCGTGCTCTAAGGCGCCCTCAGAACCCTATAAAAGGCCTCGACCCCTCAAGCCTGAAGACAACTACTTCCAACGCTGTTACGTTCTTCTACTCCTGCGCTTCGCTCCAGAAACCTTCCAACTCGACACGAAAGCGCCGACGACGTCCCTCTGCTCCGAGAAACATCCGATATCGGACGTCGGTAACGAAGAACTGATTTTTCATTTCTGTTATACTATTACTGTACTACAATTGTAAACTTTTGTAAGAATCTTTGCGCGATTATAGAATTGCCCTCAGTAAACGGTCAACGACCGTGGGCCTTGGAGTAGGAGTCGACCCAGACTCCGAACCAAGTAAAAATCCCTGTGTTTGCAATTGTTCTTATTCCGCTGCGTACTTACTCTAATTCACTTCCAAAAATTTTTAACGATATTCACCCCCCCTCTATCGTGTCTCTCGATCCAACAAGTGGTATCAGAGCGGGGAAGTTCAAATTTGGTGCAACCACTAGTTTGAAAATTTTTTTGATTTTTTTTTAATTTCTTTTGTTTTTGTTGTTCGAATTTTTTTCGTTCTTCTCGTTGATCGAGGTTGGTGCAACACCCCTCGACAAATATTATTTTTCCCGCACTACTAATCCAAGACCAAGTCTTGGGACATTTTTTTGTTAGTTATTCCCTTTTAGATTAAATGGCCATGCAAGAAGGCTTCAGCACCGCAAGACCGCCCCTCTTCAGTGGAGAAGACTACTGGAAGAGCAGAATGGAGGTCCACCTGAAAACTCAGGTGGACATGTGGATAATCATCCAGTCTGGACTGGAGATTCCGAAGAACGCTGAAGGAGTACCGCAGACCTACTCAGAATGGGACAACGCTCTGAAGCGCAAAATTGAAGCCGATGCAAAGGCGACTCAGACCCTCCATTGCGGCTTAACAAAAGAGGAGCTGAACCGGGTAGGTCCTTTCAACAGTGCCAAGGAGCTGTGGGCAAAATTAATCGAGTTGCACGAAGGAACATCAGACACTTGGATAAGTAAGAGAGATCTGTTCCTGAACAAGCTGTATACCATCAAAATGACCGACAACGAAACGGCAGCGCAGCTTCACGCCCGAATCCAAGAACTTATGAACGGTCTACACACTATTGGTCACAAGGTCGAAAACCGTGACCTAATAAGGTATGCTTTAAATGCTTTCCCTAGAAACACCTTGTGGGCATCTATGGTAGATGCATACAAGGTTTCAAGGGATCTCTCAAAAATTAAATTAGATGAATTATTTTCTGAATTAGTACTGCATGAACAGACTAACTGCAATCTGGCCGAGAAAGGTATTGCCTTTTTTGCAGGTAAAACTGGAAGGACAACAAAGAAGAAGCCTCAACCTGAACCCGAGTCTAACTCAGACTCAGACTCAGAAGACGAAGAAGGAGATCGACCTAAGTTGGTCCGACTGGCCCGAAGCTACTATAAAGAATTGAAGAACCAAACCAACAGACGGAAAACAAGCCGAAGAAAGGACGAACCAGCTGAACCTGTAAATGACAAAAACAAGCCCAACGTGACCTGCTACGAGTGCAAGAAGAAGGGCCACTACAAGACGGA
This sequence comes from Boesenbergia rotunda, assembly GCA_024364735.1. Taxonomy (NCBI): domain Eukaryota; kingdom Viridiplantae; phylum Streptophyta; class Magnoliopsida; order Zingiberales; family Zingiberaceae; genus Boesenbergia; species Boesenbergia rotunda. Next base: position 241,634 of record JAGFNQ010004570.1, on the reverse strand, counting down.
GTGTCCGAACCTAAAGGAGACCAAGAAGACAAGAAGAAAGAAAGCACTCCAAGCAACCTGGGACGAATCTTCCTCAGAAGAAGAAGAAGAAGAAGAAGGCACCCCAGTCAAACCTACTAGCCCTGACCGCCTCAGAAGAAGTCGAGACCGAGTCAGAATCAGAACAGGATGACAGCAGACTAACCTTTTCAGAAGACGGCGAAATCAAGATAAGTGGTTTCAATAGAAGTCAGTTAAATGAACTTATTTCGTATCTTTCTCGAGATTTGGCGAAAGCTAAACTCCGAGTCGAATCCCTCCGACAGGAAGTAAAACTCCTGAAAGAGGGAGCTGACTCTAAACCCTTAACCGGGAAAGTTCAAGAAGGAACTCCTACTCAAGTTGAAAAACTTGAGAAAGAAAACTCCTCCCTGAAAACTCAGGTTAAGGATCTTAGATCAGCCTTAGAATGATTCACTTCTGGTTCCAAGAGTCTTGACATAATTCTTGGAAAGCAGAAATCAGTTCTAAATCGATCCGGACTTGGCTATAGAACCAAATCCCGACAAAGATCTTACTTTGCTGTACTGAATCAGTCCAGAAGTAAAGTTCAGGCATGGGTACCTAAACTGTACCTGAACAAACCAACTGGATCAAATCAGTATTGGATCCCCAAGGACAAGATTCACATCTTGCCTAATCATTACCGTGGCTTTAGTCCAGGGGGAGCCAAACTAAAAACTATATTTATTGGTAAATAGAATTTAATTCTTGATTGCAATTTGCTTGTTTGATTGTTTATTTAATTTTTGCAATTTGCCATGCTTAGACTTAGGAATGGTTAGCTTAAGGACTAAACAAACTTAACTGAAACTTGACAACATAGTATTGGGTGGAGGTGAGATGATAGTACGTTAGGGAAACCAATTCTAATAAGATCAAGTATACTTGGTCTCTTTAGACTGGTGAAACTAGCCGAAGCTACCGATCCAAAACCCAAACTAGTTATACCAGAACTTTTCAAAGATTAATTTTGAAAATGATATTTCATTAAACGGCTTTGTCAAGGAAAGGGTTGATGATCCAATAAGGCTACGGCCAAAGAAGGCCTAGTGCCTCGCCAAGACCTGGAAGCCAATTTTTGAATTTCAAATTCGAATTATTCTTTGTCAAATTCAAATCTAACACAAATTCTTAGTTAGGTATAGATTCAAACATTTCCTTTCAAAATAAATTTAACTGTTTTCAAAAATTAATTTAAGGTTTTCAAAATAAATAATAATTTTACTTATCAAAACCTGTCTCACAAAACCTATAAGGCTAACTTGATTGATAACCCTAGACTGGGTGAGACGACAAATTCAATGAAAATTTATTTGATAACTGCATTCTCTTCAAACATTTAGAACGGCACTGACTTAACGTTAGGTAAACCATGGTTAAAACAGTCAAATCAGGTCAAATCTGGTCAAGCAAGTCAAATCCGGTCAAATGCAATCTTTTAGGGTCAAAAACCACTCCTTAGGGCGCCCAAACCCTTGCGGGCGCCCCAAGGCTGGTCAAAAGCAGCTTTCTGCCACTGCACGCTGACCAGGGCGCCCGGGTGCTACTGGGCGCCCCCGTATAGCCATTCAAAGACATAAAGCTGCCAAAAGGCAGCTGCAGCCCTGCCAGGGCGCCCTCACCAGTCGGGGCGCCCTCGCCAGCCAGGGCACCCTCACGCTAAAGGGCGCCTGGAAATGCCCTATAAAAGGGCTTCATACCCCCTTCTTCTCTTCACACTCAAACCACTCCTCCCCTTCAACTCTCTACCTTCCAAGAGACCTTGCAAGCTCTCATCCTCAACCATGCCTCCCCAAGCTGCCCGGTATAATTTTCTTGCAATTAAGTTAATTCTTTTTAAAATTTTCTTTGATGCAATTCCTTCAAACTTTCTTTAAATGCATATTTTCTTCTCTTAGAAGACGCCGACCAAACCAGGCAGAACCCGGTACCCAACCCAGTCCTGATCCTAGGTTTCCGAATTTAGAATTGTGTAATAAGTTTGCTCGAACGACCTATAAGCCTATCAAAACGAGCTACTTAAATAGACAATTCTTCACCCAATCCTGTCCCTTAGCAATGAATGTCATAAACTTTTACCAACTTGACAATCTCGTATTCTGCACCCATCCAATCAATACATCCTTATGTGCAGAATTTTACAACAACATAATTAGACAGGATGGTCTCATGTTCGTCACCACTGTCCAAGGAATTCCCTTAACAATCACACCTACATTGCTCAACCGATTTCTAGGACTATGATTTTCGCAGTCCACCTTCTGTTGTTACCCTCCTAGGGAGCCTCCCTTTGATGCTCCCTATTCTCACATTACCTTAGATACGTTACACTCCTACTTCTTTAGGCAACCCCTGGCCAGACGATTTTAGTCTGTCGACCTATAGGTCCAGGACTACGCTCTATATAGAGTAGTAGTCCGATGTATTCTGCCATTATCTACTAGAGACGTCTCTACTATGCGACCACACTCCTTCCTCCTATATGCCTTGATTCATCAGCTAGACATCAACATAGGACTTCACTTGTTTCATGCTATCCTACATGCGTCCAGTGTTACCACGCAAGGGCGGGTACGCACACCCTACTGCCACATCATCACGTCCATCTTACATTACCACGGTCGGAACATCACCGAGGGAGAGATGGCCGCTTTGACCGATTACGATGAGATAGGCTATAGAAACTTCTCCCTAGCCGGTATAGAGGTGTCTGGTACCGGGGTCTTGTCCTAGAGACGTCAGAGAGCAGCTCCCCAGATCGACTCAGACGAGGAGGTTGAGGTCGACGTCGGAGATCTGGCAGCAGCAGCCCGAGCACACATAGACGAGCCTCCACCACCGACCCTCGACCAGCGCCTCACACAGATACATACGGAGATCCACAGTCTCCGAGAGGAGGTCGAGGCCTATCACGTCGAGCAGATGGATACTCGTAGAGCCGATCGAGAAGTGGCTGATGCACGATACACTGAGATGATGGCACGATTCCGATCATGGCATCCTGGCTCATCTGACCACCCTGGACCTTCTTCATAGTTAGACTATCTCTGCATTGTATTAAGTAACCAAAACATGACTTATGTTTGACTCTACTATACCTTTGTTTGACTAGTTAACCTATTCTGTTTGACTACTTATTTAACTTGAGTATCTGATCTTGGCTATGCTTGACAGAATAGGCTTAGTCAACTAGTGGTTCTCTTACTTAAAATCAGCTTTTTTTTGTACCTTTTAAATGGTTTTTAAAATCTGCCTTTATTCAATTTTGAAAAAACTTTTCAAAATAATTTTTTTTAGTTTTATTTTCAAAACTACCCCCTTCAAAACTAGGGCTTTTTCGCAAATGGACTTAGCCTAGGCCCTAACCCTAGAACTGCATGCACCTATAGATTTAGAAGCCAGCATCTCACAAGCACCTTAGGGTACTTTTGATTGATAACCTAGAATGGGTTGAGATGCTTAGGTCTTTGCCTTAATTCAAGATGCTTTAAGTCAGTGCATCTGCAGTAATTGGGGCACTAAATACAACTTATACAGTAATCAAGTTAAGTGACAAGTTTAGAAAATCTAACTTGAACAGAACACTTAACTTGACTAACCCTAGCAAAAACTACTATTTTATAACAGTTAGTAAGTAGCTAATCAGGTTAGACAGGACCCTAAACGAAAAATTAAAACTGATTTGATTGAGTTCATATCTTGAATTGGTTCAGTACAGCAAAATCATGCAAATATTTTCCTTTATGAAAGTTATTTCCTTTATGCAATTTAATTTCTGCTATATTTATCTGTTTTTGATATATGGCAAAGGGGGAGAGATAGGAAAGGAGAGAGTTTAAAATTTTTTCTAACTCCATCCTTTATTCAAAAAAGTACTAAGTTTCTCAAAGCACTTAAGTTTTCAAAAGGTTACTAAAGTACTTAAGTTCTCTAGCTTCTCAAAACTTTTCTAAGTACTTAAGCTTCTCAAAAATTTTCTAAGTACTTATGTTTTTCAAAATTTTCAAACTCTATCTTTAATTCAAAAAGTACTAAGTTACTAAATACTTAAGTTCTCAAGTTTTTAAAATCTTACTAAGTACTTAAATTTTCAAAATTCTACTAAGTACTTAAGCTTTCAAAATCTTACTAAGTACTTAATCTTTCAAAATCTTACTAAGTTCTTAAAGTTTCAAAATCTTATTAAGTACTTAAGTTTTTTAAGTTTTCAAAAAGGTGCTAAGTACTTTAAACTAACGGTTCTTAAAAGTTTCCTAAGTACTTAAAACTGAAGTTTTTCAAACTCTAAGTATTTAAAATTAAAGTGTTCAAATTTATCCAAGTACTTTAAAACTTAAAGTTTTCAAAACTTTTGAGTACTTTAAACTTAAGGCGTCAAAATTTTCAGTACTCAAACTTAAAGTTTTTGTAAATTCTTCTTAAAAACCTAAGTTCTCAAAATATTCTAAGTATTTAAAATCTCTACAAAGTATAGATTTTCCAAAGTACACAACGAAAATCATTTTTTTTGGAAAATATACTAAGAACTTTAAACTTAGAATTTACTGTCAAAACCCCACGAATTTTTGAAAAATCTAGGGGAGATTCCTTCCAGGGGGAGGGAACAAAAGGTAATTCTTATATGCTTTGATTAAAACTTAACTTTTTGAACCAGGGTTGCCATAAATCAAAAAGGGGGAGATTGTTGGTGTAGAAAGCACCCAAGTCGAACCTGAGTTATGATAATGACAACAGGGCTCAAAAGTTAAGTCTTACTTGTTATCTAACATGTTACTTTAGTGTGCAGGGTGAAAAGTCCTAGCGAAGGACTGCTAGGCACAGGCGAAGGAATGTCAGGGTACTGAAGCCCTAGCGAAGGACTGCTAGGCACCAGGCGAAGGGCAGCTTGGGACTGAAGACCTAGCGAAGGACAGCTAGGCACCGGGTGAAGGACAGCTTGGTATCCAAGACCTGGGGAAGGACTGCTAGGCAAAAGTCCAACCGGAGGAGCCGGTTGGCATCAGGTACATTCTCCTGAGAGGAGTAGGTGAGGACGCGTTCCCCGTTGAGGGAACAGTAGGCGTCGGTTCGACCTAGTGTTCCATTTTGGAAACCCAAAGTCAGAACCAAGACAGCTAAGGCTGTATAAACCTAACAACTTACTGCTTTATGTTGTTTTCGGACTAACCCTGGATGCAGGACCAAAGGAACGAGTGTCTGCAACTCAGAGAGCCTCAAAGGAGTGAGGCAGCAGCTGAGTAGGGTGCCCTGAGTGTCCCGGGCGCCCCCAAGGTGAACATAAAACAAATGAAGCAAAAGGAGCTTCGGCTGAATACTGACCGGGGCGCCCCCAGCAGCCAGGGTACCCCCAGCACCCAGGGCGCCCCCAGCCACCAGGGCGCCCCGCGCCTGAAGTCAGCGATGAGATAAGCCTCATCCAGCCGATACTCCCGCTGAAAAGGTCAGCCAGGGCGCCCTCAGCTTCCCGGGCGCCCCCGTCAAGGACTTATCCCGATCTTGAAGGGATAACTCGCTGACCGCGAAGTGAGCGGATCACAGGCCACGTGGAGGGCGCCCCCGTGCTCTAAGGCGCCCTCAGAACCCTATAAAAGGCCCTCGACCCCTCAAGCCTGAAGACAACTACTTCCAATGCTGTTACGTTCTTCTACTCCTGCGCTTCGCTCCAGAAACCTTCCAACTCGACACGAAAGCGCCGACGACGTCCCTCTGCCTGAGAAACATCCGATATCGACGTCCGGTAACGAGAACTGATTTTTCATTTCTGTTATACTATTACTGTACTACAATTGTAAACTTTTGTAAGAATCTTTGCGCGATTATAGAATTGCCCTCAGTAAACGGTCAACGACCGTGGCCTTGGAGTAGGAGTCGACCCAGGCTCCGAACCAAGTAAAAATCCCTGTGTTTGCAATTGTTCTTATTCCGCTGCGTACTTACTCTAATTCACTTCCGAAAATTTTTAACGATATTCACCCCCCCCCCCCGCCCTCTATCGTGTCTCTCGATCCAACAAATACAACATCCGATTTACTTCTTCAGTCATGTCTTCAAGGATGTAGAGACATGATACACCACCTTAGAGAGACTCGCACTGAGTCTCACGCTAGCTGCTAGGCGGTGGCGAGCCTACTTTTTGGCGCATTCGATCATCATTCTCACCCAGAGCGAAACTGACATTAAGGAAGAGACAACCGAGCCCAGAGACGTTCTCACCCTAGGGTGAATCCTCTCTAGCCCAGAGACGTCTGGAAGACTGGTGAAGTGGACAACCGAGCTAAGTGAATACAACATCCATTACCAGTCTCGAACTGCCATTAAGGCACAAGCCTTGGCTAACTTCTTAGCTAAAACTTTTGAGCCCCAAAGGGAGAGGACGTGGAAGGTTTATATGGGTGGAACCTCAACCAGCTGGGGAGCGGCATAAAGGTCATCCTCAAATAATGAGTCTGAATATGAAGCATTGTTGGAGGGGCTTCAGGCAACCAAGCAAGTTGGGGCTTCTTGAATAACGGTATACTCTAACTCTCTACTGGTGGCCCAACAGATATCCAGGCATTTCTATGTCTGAAGTGAGAAGTTGCGCGGTTACGCGGTCACCTTTGAGAAACTCTGGTTCTCTTTGTAAGAAGTTAACCTACAAAAGATCCCTCGAGCCAAGAATCAGAAGGCAAATGAACTGGCTAACATGCTCATTCATGGCCTGCACTCGACTAATCTCTCAAGTTCAGCAGCTCGCTCGCCCAGATGACCCAGCGAACTAGAGATCATCTTTCATTGACTATTTAACACGGAACGTCCTCCCTGAAGACCTAGAATAGGCCTGAGTGTTAAAAAGAAGAGTGACCCTATCATGCCCCCAGAGAGGAGCTGTTAGCCCGATATAAATCGGACAACACCTCTCCTATACGATGGATAATATGAAACCTTATACATACATAATATGACTTCCAAATGTTAGTGATATGAGAGAAGTGTCCTAAGGCAATCGCCTTATGATTGTAATCATTTATTTTAATAAATGAATATTCACTATTTGAGTATACATGATTGTTTGATTAAGATCTTAAGCTCATTTACTGAATGTCCGCAATACAATTCACAGCATGAGAGAATTTGTGATGAATTCACAACTAGTGATTATCTCTACATGTGCAATTGTGAAGTATTAAAATTGTCCCTCGTCGATGAATTGATAAATACGGACACTATCAATTCTGTTGAGACTAGCATGGGTTATTCTCTAATCAGCTGATTCTCACTGGCTGGTGACATTGAGATATCCGGAGATATACATGAATGCTAGTTAAGGGAACTAGTTTATTGGA
>JAGFNQ010004570.1:0-233570 GCA_024364735.1 Boesenbergia rotunda | reverse complement strand
ACTCCAGTGGTGGCTGAAGTTCCACCAGTCACACAGGAGACCCCTGCCGTGAACCGAAGACAAGAAGCATACCTCGTCCAGTGGCAGAGGCTGAAACCTAAAAGTTTCTCAGGCACGACTGAGCCCTGGGATGCCCAGGCTTGGTTCAAGACTTTAGAGAGCACAATGGAGCTTCTTGACTGGCCAGAAGTCGAGAAGGTCAAATGTGCATCCTTCTGCCTAACTGGAGATGCTCGTATGTGGTGGGAGCGGGTCAAGAGTAAGAGGATAGTCAACCAGATGAGCTGGACAGATTTCGAGCAAGAGTTCTATGAGGAGTTCTTCCACATGCGGGTTACCAACAAGCACTACGAGGACTTCATGGAGTTCAGACAAGGTAACCTACCAGTGGGAGAAGCAGTCGCGAAGTTCAACAGACTAGCTCGCCTCTGCCCAGAGCTAGTCAGCACAGAGAAAGAACGAGTCAGACTGATGCTCCGCATGCTGAACCCTGAAATAGCACTCAACGTGAACAGCGGGACGCACCGACCCCAGACCAGCGAGGAGTTGGTCAGTAGTGCTCTAATCTCAGAGCACTATCTGAATAGCATCAAGGCACAGCAAACACAGCAGAAGCCAGTCCTAATTGAGAACAAGACAACAGGAGGCCAGAAGCCTCAGCCAAATAACCAGAACTGGAAGAACAAGAACCACAAAAGGAAGCAGTGGCCTGGCAGCCAAAAAGGAAACCCAGAGAACAAGCAAGCTAGGTATCCACCTTGTCCTAAGTGTGGGAGGACCCATCTAGGAGCATGTCTTTTGGGTGTAACTGGATGCTACTCATGTGGACAAGAGGGACACAGATCCAAAGACTGCCCAAACAAGTTTAAGGTACTTCCTCAGCAGTCCGTACAGTATGGAGGCAAGCCTCAGTTACATTACATGCCTACTATACTGGAGGGACCTCAGATCAGTCAGGGAAGGTTGGAAGCAGCACCAGTTCCAACCAATGCCAGAGTCTTTTCCCTCACGAAGGAAGAAGCTGCCAGCGCCTCCACGGTCGTAACAGGTCAAATAATTATTTTTCAGCATTTAGCTACTACACTGTTTGACACTGGGGCGACCCATTCTTTCGTATCAGTACCTTTTGCTAGTAAGTTACAGGTGCCCGCAGAGAGTTGGGAGTCCAGATTCCTGACAACTCTCCCTTCAGGGGAAATCATGGAATCCACCCAGCGGCTCCGGGCTGTGCCAATCAAGATTTCAGATCGAGAGCTATATGTCGATCTGATAGTCCTTGCGATGCAAGACTTCGACATCATACTGGGCATGGATTTCCTCAGTAAGTACAGCGCTTCAGTGGACTGCCGTAGAAGGAAGGTGGTTTTCAGCCCAGAAGGAGAACCACCATTCGAGTTCCAAGGGGCCCCAAAGAGGAAGACTCAGAAATTCCTCTCAGCCTTGGCAGCCCACCAGATGCTAGAGCAAGGGTGTGCTGGTTTTCTTGCGCACGTAGTGGACTCAGAAGCAAAGAAAGAACTCAAGCAGGAGGATGTACGGGTAGTCTGCGAATATCCAGAAGTATTTCCAGAAGAACTACCTGGACTACCGCCCAACAGGGAGGTGGAATTTGAGATTGAGCTGGTGCCAGGTACCGGTCCGGTCTCAAAAGCCCCATATCGTATGTCTCCTGCAGAGCTGAAAGAATTACAAGAGCAACTCCAGGAGCTACTAGACAAGGGCTTCATTCGCCCGAGTCATTCACCCTGGGGAGCTCCTGTACTTTTCGTCAAGAAGAAGGACGGGTCTATGCGTTTGTGCATAGACTACAGAGCTTTAAACAAGGTAACTATCAAGAACAAGTACCCTCTTCCCAGAATTGATGACCTATTCGATCAGTTGAGAGGTGCCACAGTGTTCTCCAAGATAGACTTACGTTCTGGGTATCATCAGCTAAAGGTTAAAGAAAGTGATATCCCCAGGACAGCCTTCAGGACAAGGTATGGCCACTACGAATTTGTAGTGATGCCTTTTGGAGTGACAAATGCTCCAGCAGTCTTCATGGAGCTGATGAACCATATCTTCAGGGAGTATCTCGATAAATTCGTCATTGTATTTATTGATGATATTCTGATATATTCACAGACTCCAGAGGACCACGCTACACACTTGAGAATAGTGCTGCAAACCCTTCAGCAGGAGAAGCTCTATGCAAAATTCTCAAAGTGTGAGTTTTGGCTAGATCAAGTGACCTTCCTAGGTCACATTGTATCCAAAGAAGGCATTCAAGTTGATCCAGCCAAGATAGAAGCAGTCAGCAACTGGTGTAGACCCAAGAATGCCAGTGAAATCAGAAGGTTCTTAGGCCTGGCAGGATATTACAGAAAATTTGTGGAGGACTTTTCCAGAATAGCCTCTCCACTCACAGCCTTGACCAGAAAGAACAAGAAGTTTGAATGGTCAGATAAATGCGAGCACAGTTTTCTAGAGCTGAAAAAGAGACTGACCAGTGCTCCCATCCTGACGGTTCCAGAAAGTGACAAGGCCTTTGACATCTACAGTGATGCATCCAAGATGGGCCTTGGAGCTGTCCTCATGCAAGAAGGAAAAGTAATAGCGTATGCCTCCAGACAGCTCAAGGACTATGAGAAGAATTACCCTACTCATGACCTTGAGCTAGCAGCAGTGGTTTTTGCACTGAAGCTCTGGAGACACTACCTGTATAGAGTGCAGTGCAGAATCTTCACAGACCATCAGAGTTTGAGTACTTCTTCACTCAGAAGGATCTGAATATGAGGCAGCGCAGGTGGCTAGTGTTGGTCAAAGATTATGACTGTGAAATCCTCTACCACCCAGGTAAAGCTAATAAAGTGGCAGATGCACTGAGCAGGAAATCCTGTGCAGCACTGATGTCCCTATCATCACTGTCTCCACCACTTCAGAAAGAAATAAAAGATTTTGGAGTCGAGGTTATGATTGGGCAATTTTCTGCATTGACCCTAGAGTCAACCCTGCTTGTAGATATACAAGAAAAGCAAGATCAAGACCCAGAGATCCAGAAGATCAAGAAGGGGATCCAAGAGGCAGAAAATTTAGAGTTTCGAGTATCAGACAGTGGCATCCTCTACCTTGGAGACCGCCTTTACGTCCCCAATGACGAGGAACTGAGAAAGAGCATCTTGGAAGAAGCCCACAGTACTCCTTATTCGATGCATCCAGGTTCCACCAAGATGTATCAAGATCTAAGGAAAAGATTCTGGTGGGCTGGACTCAAGCGAGACGTGGCCAGATATATCAGTACCTGCCTGACATGCCAGAGGGTCAAGGCAGAGCACCAGAGACCAGGAGGAGTTCTACAGCCACTTCCCATTCCAGAGTGGAAGTGGGAAGAAATATCCATGGACTTTATCACAGGTCTTCCAAGAACCACCCATGGACACGATGCAATTTGGGTGATAGTGGACAGATTGACCAAGTCTGCCCACTTTCTAGCCATCAAGGTGTCGCACTCAGTAGAGCATTTGGCGCAGTTATATGTGAAGGAAGTGATCAGGCTTCATGGAGTTCCGAAGTCTATCATTTCTGACAGAGACGGGCGCTTTGTCTCTCACTTCTGGGAGTGTGTTCAGCACGCACTAGGCACCAGACTTAAATTCAGCACAGCCTTCCATCCCCAGACTGATGGACAGACAGAAAGAGTAAATCAAATTTTAGAAGATATGCTCAGGGCCTGTGCACTAGATTTTAAGGGCAGTTGGTGCAAGTACCTGTGTTTAGCTGAATTTGCCTACAACAATAGCTATCAGGCCACTATCAAAATGGCACCTTATGAAGCATTATATGGCAGGAAATGCAGATCACCCATATGTTGGCAAGAAGCTGGTGAGAAGAAAGAGATGGAGTCAGGACTAGGCAGCCAGACTGAGCTTATAGATGAGACCACTCAGGCTATCCAGACGATCCGCCAGAGGATTGAGACTGCCCAGAGTAGACAGAAAAGTTATGCTGACACACGCCGTAGGCCACTTGAATTCCAAGTTGGAGATTCAGTATTCCTCAAGGTCGCTCCTATGAAGGGAGTGATGAGATTTGGCAAAAAGGGCAAGCTAAGTCCTCGCTACATAGGACCCTACAAGATCATAAAGAGGGTTGGTAAGGTAGCATATGAGCTGGGCTTACCAGAGGATATGTCAGCTATCCACAGTACCTTTCATGTCTCTATGCTAAAGAAGTGTATTCACGATCCCAATCAAGTGATTCAGCCTCAGTCAGTGCAGATCCAAGAAGATCTTAGCTATGAGAGCAGACCGACACAGATAGTGGACAAAGCAGTTAAAAGATTAAGAAACAAAGAGGTGCCACTAGTGAAGGTCATCTGGCAGAGTCAAAAGCATGAGGAGGCTACTTGGGAACGTGAGGACAGCATGAGAGAAAGATATCCAGAATTATTCTAAGTTCGAGGACGAACTTTTCATAAGGTATGGGGGATTGTAACGCCCCAAAATTTCCATTTTAAGTCCTTAAAGTCCTTAGAACTATTTAAAAATGTTTTAGAAATATTCTAGATATTTTTAGGAATTTTTAGAATATTTTTATGGAATTTTCCGAGTCCGTTTAGTATTAAAAAAAAAGAAAAACTTTAAAGGGCAACAGGGGGGTTCGAACCCGCGACCACAGGTGGAGCAAGCCCTTAAGGGCGCGCGAGTGACCGGCTGGGCTAGGGTATCAAGCACAACAAAAGGTGGAGAGAAATAATTTTATAGAGTAGTTACGTTTTTTCATGAAGAGGTATTTAAACCCCGCTTAAGTCGCGTGAAACCCTTGGAGGAGAATTTTCGGCTGCGTGCGAGAAGGGGGCGAGGGAGGGGCGGCGAAAACAAAAGGGAACCTAGGTTTTCTTTCCTCCTCTCCTCTCCTAAGGGGCGCCGGCTAAGGGAATCTCAAGGGGGTCGGAGCGTTTCGTTCGTCTCGACGAGAAGAACACGTAGGCGCGGACGGTTCGTAGAGATCTCAAGTTTCACCCGAGCCCTAGTCGTCTAATTTCGGTTGTAAGTCCAAGAAATCAAGGTAAGTACTGCTCACCTGCAGTAAGAGGCGGTTTTCCGCAAGTTTTTCCCCGTTAGAAAGTTAAAAATGAAATTTCCCTTTTGTTTTTGATTTTGCATGCAATTATTATGTTGTTCTTCAGCTTAGTTTATTAGCTTGTGTAGCTAGATTTACAGAGTAAGAACGTTTTATTGTAAACAGTTATATAATTTATCTATGTACGAGTTATCTTTATTTTTGAGAGCAGACTTTTTAGAGATGACATAGTTGAGCTCGTAAAGGTCGCTATTAGAGTATATTAATGTGTTAATGTGTACTAATAGCTGTTCGTAAATGAGGTTGGGGTCCAAGAAAATTTATGAGAAAAGAAAAGAGAAGATGAAGATAAGAAAAGAAAAGGCCAAGGCCTTAAGAAATCCCCAAAAGTCAAGACTTAGGGATTTGGGCACACAAGGTGCTCGTGAAAATGTCAAGGCATTCAAGATAAGAAAAAGTAAGTATTTTATTTTCTAAGGCCAGTACCCGGCGTCCAAGGGCATCGTTAAAGAAATCCAGGTGTCCAATTCCAAGGTCTTGGCCCTGGTAGACCAAGGTCTGCTCTATTAGGATTGGTGGCTCGCTACCCCAACCTTTTAGGGAACGCGCATAAGATGGTACTTACGTCTTAAGTGGATCCAAGTGAGTATTATTTTCAAGTATATGCTTTAGCAAAGTTTTTCTAAAGTTTAAGGAAGTTTTCTAAAAGTTAAAGAAAGATTTAAAGTTAAAGAATTGCTAAAGTTTCATGTTAAGCCAAGAGAAAGTGAGTTAAGACTTATTAATGCTTGAGTATGCATGTTTTGAGTTATACATGTTTTGGTGTTTCTTTTAAGCATAAAAGTATCTCATGTGATTTCATATTGTTTAAAAAGCATGCCTGCACATTTCGAGATTTTGTGAGCTAGATAGTACTTGCTAAGCTTTATGCTTATTAGTTGCATTTCCTCTTACTGCAGGTAAAGGTAAAGACAAGCAATTCTGAAGGAAGGCGACGAGGCGGTGCTGAGTGACGTGTGTGTGGTGGCTGACCTTGGAGAGATCCTTGGGACGAGACAGTTTAGCTTATTTGAAATGCAATGTTTAAGATTTCCAAATTCCAAGTTATTGTGTTATGGAGTTTATTAAACATTTATGCTTCGGATAGTTTTACATGCTCAATTTTGTAGAATGAAGATTCCATGTCATTTCAATTAGTATGCATACTTTTGTGAATGCACTAGATGAGCAAGGGCATGAGTAGTTTAACATGTGGATACATTGCATTTTAGACTTATTCTTGAGTTTATTATTCCCTTCGAGACTAGGTCCTAATTGTGCTTAAAATGCTTGTAAATTCGGTAGAAAAGTAAGATTTACATTCTATGAAGTTCTAGAAATGTTATAGAATTTTATAAGTGGAGTTTGGATAGGGATGTTGCTAGTCTCCTTTTGAATTAAGTTTTGTTGCTTTAAATATGCTTAGAAAAGTTGCATTCATATTCCGTAATGCTTTAGTAATGTTATAGAACCCTGTGTGATGAGTTTAAATGGTTAGGATTGCTAGTAATGTACCATTGTATCATGCATGACTATTAAAGTCAGAATCTCATTCTTAGATAGATTAAATACAAAAAAAAAGAAAGTTCCGCATTTTTAGTCGTGCATTAGAGTCAAGAAGTAGACAAAGTAACGGTCCGTCAAAGGTAGAGAAGGCGGGTCGCTACACGGTTGGCATCAGGTACATTCTCCCGAGAGGAGTAGGTGAGGACGCGTTCCCCGTTGAGGGAACAGTAGGCGTCGGTTCGACCTAGGGTTCCATTTTGGAAACCCAAAGTCAGAACCAAGACAGCTAAGGCTGTATAAAACCAACAACTTACTGCTTTATGTTGTTTTTGGACTAATCCTGGATGCAGGACCAAAGGAACGAGTGTCTGCAGCTCAGAGAGCCTCAAAGGAGTGAGGCAGCAACTGAGTAGAGTGCCCTGAGTGTCCCGGGCGCCCCCAAGGTGAACATAAAATAAATGAAGCAAAAGGAGCTTCGGCTGAATACTGGTCGGGGCGCCCCCTGCAGCCAGGGCGCCCCGAACGCCCAGGGCGCCCCCAGCCACCAGGGCGCCCCGCGCCTGAAGTCAGCGATGAGGATAAGCCTCATCCAGCCGATACTCCCGCTGAAAAGGTCAGCCATGGCGCCCTCAGCTTCCCAGGCGCCCCCGTCAAGGACTTATCCCGATTTTGAAGGAATAACTCGCTGACCGCGAAGTGAGCGGATCACAGGCCACGTGGAGGTCGCCCCCGTGCTCTAAGGCGCCCTCAGAACCCTATAAAAGGCCCTCGACCCCTCAAGCCTGAAGACAACTACTTCCAACGCTGTTACGTTCTTCTACTCCTGCGCTTTGCTCCAGAAACTTCCAACTCGACACGAAAGCGCCGACGACGTCCCTCTGCTCCGAGAAACATCCGATATCGGACGTCGGTAACGAAGAACTGATTTTTCATTTCTGTTATACTATTACTGTACTACAATTGTAAACTTTTGTAAGGATCTTTGCGCGATTATAGAATTGCCCTCCGTTTAGGAGTCGACCCAGACTCCGAACCAAGTAAAAATCCCTGTGTTTGCAATTGTTCTTATTCCGCTGCGTACTTACTCTAATTCACTTCCAAAAATTTTTAACGATATTCACCCCCCCTCTATCGTGTCTCTCGATCCAACAAAGTCTTCTTCATGATCTACAAGGACTCCTAGGATGTGATAGATTTAGGGGGAGTCTAAGTCTAAAGAAAACTTTCTGACAAATATTTTTCGAAATCAGAAAATTCTTCTGACAATTATTTTTCAAAATTATTAGATAATTCTTTTGATTTGAATCAAACATTAAGACTCAGAGGAAGATCACTTGTAGTCAACAAGCTTCCTAGGACTAGGTCAAGTTTAGGAGGAGGTCAGATTAAAAGAATTATTGAACATTTCAAAATATTTTCATACACTGTATTTTCAAAATCCTTTTGAAAACATAAGTATTTTCTCTTTCAAAATACTATCATTTTAAATCATTTTTAAATCACTTTATGAAAATATTATACAATCACTTTAAAAAATTTATCCTTTTTGGCTTATAAAATCTTTTTGACTCGTGGAATCACTTTTGAAAATAATATTTACTTGAGTTTGGCGAATTTCCAGGACACTTAGGGAAATGTCCTTTTTGGCTTACAAAATACTATCATTTTAAATCATTTTTAAATCACTTTATGAAAATATTATACAATCACTTTCAAAAACTTATCCTTTTTGGCTTATAAAATCTTTTTGACTCGTGGAATCACTTTTGAAAATAATATTTACTTGAGTTTGAAGAATTTTCAGGACACTTAGGGAAATGTCCTTGTAGTTAACAAGGTTTCCTAGGATTGTGTCAGACTGGAAAAGAAACCAAGTCATGTAAAATATTGTGTTTTGAAAAGTGCAAAACAATATTTTTCAAAGTACTAATATTTTTCAAAGTACAAATATTTTTCAAAGTGCTAATATTTTTCAAAGTACTAATATTCTTCAAAGTACAAATATTTTTCAAAATACTAATATTTTTCAAAAGTGCAAAATATTTTCAAAATACTAATATTTTTCTAAAAGTGTAAAATCTTCTAAGTTCAAAATAATTTACTATAAGTACAAAATATTTCTTCCAAAGTGCACAAGACTTTTCAAAGCACAATATTTTTTGGTGTAATTGAAGTACTTAGTTTTTTTACTAGTACTTAGTCTTTTTCTAACAAAAAGGGAAGAGTTTCAAAAATGGTTTATCAAAAATGATATGCTTTCAAATGATTATACTAAGTACTTTCTAAAGGAAAAGTAATTTTTTTTAAATTTTCATTGTTGGTGCAAGTTTTTTTGTCGTTTTTTAGATGTATGACAAAGGAGGAGAGTGAGATTAAGTTAGAAATTTTTTTCTCCCAAAGGAATAGAGAGTTTAAATTAGAAATTTTGTCCCAAAGGATCAATGTTTGAATCAAAATTTTTTTTCCAAGGATCAAAATGTTTTTTCAAAGGATTAACTTTTTTCCATTTTATCCAAAGGGACTTTTCGTCACCTTGATACAGATTTCTTGACTAACCCTTACCTTGTCTAATATATCACTAACTTAAGTATATTGTTAAACATTGAAACACTAGAGGACATCACTGATGCATCTTGCACCAACAATCTCCCCCTTTTTGATGTTTGACAATATCATAAGTTAGATTGGGTCTAAGAGTTAAATCTAGGTTTTAATCCTTGGGAGAAATTGAAAAAATTTCTAACTTAAGCTCCTCTCTCCCCCTTTGTCACACATCAAAAAAATTACAACAAAACTTGCACCAACAATGAAAATTTTTAAAAAAATATGTAACTTCAGCCTTTTAAAATAATTGCTTTCCTCCTTTTGAAAATACTTATATAATTTTTGAAAGTGCAATTTTCAAAACTCTTCCCGTTTGAAAAACTATGTACTTTTTTATAACGTATAAAGAAAACACCAAGTACTTATATTGCACATGAGTTTCCCTAAGTTTGACACAATCTTAGAAATCTTATTGATACAAGAGAATTCTTATGTGTCTTAGGGATTTTCAATTTTTTGAGAATTTTGTTTTGAAAACATAATAATTTTCTTGATTTAGTTTCTTTTCCAATCTGACACAATCTTA
The DNA here is from genome assembly GCA_024364735.1 of Boesenbergia rotunda. Classification (NCBI taxonomy): domain Eukaryota; kingdom Viridiplantae; phylum Streptophyta; class Magnoliopsida; order Zingiberales; family Zingiberaceae; genus Boesenbergia; species Boesenbergia rotunda. Next base: position 223,834 of record JAGFNQ010004570.1, on the reverse strand, counting down.
GGAAACCTTGTTAACTATAAGGAAATTTCTCAAAGTGTCCTGGAAATTCTCTAAACTCAAGTAAAATTATTTTTAAAAGTGATTCCAAAAGTCAAAAAGATTTTCAAAATAAGCTTTTTGAAAATGATAGTATAATATTCTCATAAAGTAATTTTTAAGACAAAAAAAATATGATTTTAAAAGGATAGTGTTTTGAAAAGAGAATACTTATGCTTTCAAAATGATTTTAAAAATATACTGTATGAAAACATAATATTTTGAAATATTAATAGTTCTTTTAATTTGGCCTCCCTCTAAACTTGACACAGTCTTAGGAAGCTTGTTGACTACAAGTGATCATCCTCTGAGTCATAGGGTTTGATTCAAACCAAAAGATTTTTCTAATAATTTTTAAAAAAATATCAAAAAATAGAATCAATTTCTTTTGACTTAGACTCCCCCTAAATCTGACACATTCTAGGAGTTCTTGTAGATCATAAAGAAGACTTCCTATGTGTCTTTAGGGTTTATCAAAATCAAAAGAATAATTAAAATAATTTTTGAAAACATTTTGAAATGATAGTATTTGAAGAAGTATTTTTGGAAAAATCTTTTGAAGGACATAATAATTTTTGAAAGAAACATATTTTGAATGATAAGCTTAAAAAATATTTTTAAAGTGCTTTTTGAAATGAGGATATTTTTAAAGCACAAAGTATTAGAAAGATTTGAAATTTTGAAAAGAATAATTTCTGAAACGAATAAATTTTAAAATAACCTTTTTTAAAAAAAAAACTCCCCTGAACCTGACACCGTCTGACTTTACCTAAGTGTCTTATGGGATTTTAGTGTTGACCTAAAAGGTTTGTGTCTATGTGCGTAGGTTAAATAAATTTTGAAAAGATATATAAATTTTTGAAAACATGTTTATAGATAAACAATTAGGCAAGCATGAAATTCATAAAAACATTATTATGTTGAAACATTATTTTAAAAAATAGATTTTTAGAAAAATATCCTAAAGATTTTGAAAACATTTTGGAAAACATCTATCAATTAATTAGTCCTTAACATCTTACCGAATCTAAGTGTCTAAATACAAGCAAGCATGGTTGTCTTATAGGTGTATTGTGAGATGCTTGAATAATTTTTCTCAATTGATTTATAGACTAGTTGACCTTGAATTAGATTCGAGTTTAATCAATTTGTAATTTAAAGGCAGATTTTAATAATCGGCTTCCGGATCTTGGCGACGCACAGAGGCCTTCTTTGGCCATAGCCATATTGGATCATCAACCCTTTCCTTAGACAAAGTCTTTTAAAGAAATAATACCTTTATTTTACTCTTTGAAAAACTCTAGTCTAACTAGTCTAGGATGTGGCGAGGTAGCTTCGGCTAGTTCCACTTAGCTAGGCCAAGCTTCCCTAACGTACTATCATCTCACCCCACCCTGGTACTAGGTTAGGCAAGTGTCAATCAATCTTTTTCCTATCTAACCGTTCTAAGTTGAGCAGAAATGTAAACTAGCATGTATGACATGGCAGATACATATAAGAAAAAATGAACGAATGCATGTACATGCCAGTCATGCATGAGTCAAACAAGTCAAAACATTTTATTAGGTTCCTAATAATATACCAAATTCTCGATTTGATACATATCGTGTGAACCCGCGAATATGTCAACCCATTTTGACATATTTAATTTTATTAAATTGATTGTTGCAGTTAGATAAGATTTTATTTAATTTCATAATTAAGGGTATTTAATTTAAATTTTAGTTCGTGGATTGAGTTTGGATTAAGAGTTAATTGAAGTTTAAATTAAAAAAATTAATTAAAGTTGAAAAAAAAACTAATTAAGGTTGAAATTATTAAAAATTAATTAAGGTAAAATTAATTAAGGTTGAAATTATTAAAAATTAATTAGGGTTTATTAATTGAGGTAAAAATTAATTAAGATTGAAATTATTAAAAATTAATTAAGGTAAAAATTAATTTAAGTTGTTAAGAAATAATTAGCGTTAAAAATTGTTATGAATTAATTAGAGTTAAATTAATTAAGGTATTATTAGAAATTAATTAAGGTTGACGAATTAATTTAAGTTGTTAAGAAATAATTAGCGTTAAAAATTGTTAAGAATTAATTAGAGTTAAAATAATTAAGGATTAATTAGAGTTAAAATAATTAAGGATTAATTAGAGATAAAATAATTAAGGATTAATTAGAGTTAACATAATTAAATATTAATTAGACTTATGTTTGTTAAGAATTAATTAGGATTAAAATTAAGAGTTTAGGTTTAAATTATTAAAAATTAATGTTGAAGTTATTAATTAAAGATTAAATTGTTAACAATTTTGGGTCTAGTTGCATCAATTTCATTAATTCAAAAATATATGAATCATTTACTATTTCTTTTTCATTTAATTTTTCAAGTTTATCTAATACTTCTGCTTTGTTTGAGTCTTTGTGGACTTTATTAAATGTAGCATTGATTCTAAGAAATTCTTCTTCTTCCTCATCCTCATAATCAGAGTTATATTCTTCTACATCTTCATAGTAGGTTGAATAGTTTTCATGGTTGTTAATTAATGTTTCATAATTAATTTCAAGGTTATCAGAATTATTCAAGAAACTATTAATTAAATCTTCATTATTATCTATAGTTTTATCTTTAATATCCTCATAATTAATTTCAAAAATATCAGAATTAATAACAGTTTTATCAATATCATCAAAAATATTTTCATTCTTAACATTATCAGAAATATTAAAAATTAAAGGATTATTAATTTTAATTTCATCATTATCAACAATATTATGAGAAATATCAATTAAAGTATTATTATCCTTATCATTATCAGATAAAATATTGGAATTAATTCTAAAAATTGTTGCATTGATATTAAAGATTAAAGAATTAATCTCTGATATTTTACTATTGTCTATATTTGGTAATTGGTCATGCAATATATTAAGTTGATTATGTAAAAGTCTAATTTATTAGAAAAATTATCTAAATTATCAACATACTTGAAAAACTGTGCAGGAATTTCAGAAATTTCATAATTATTGTAATAATTGATTTTTCGTACCTTGGTCGGACACTGGTTCTTGTAGTGTCCATGCTTTTGACATCTAAAGCATTTGATGTTGCTCTTGTCCCTCCGGACTCCTAGCGCTGGTACCTCCTTTGCCACCGGTGGTGACGATCGAGTCTTACGAGTAGGACACTGGTTTTTATAGTGTCCTCTCTCCCTACACTTGAAACATGCAATATGGAACTTAAAATTTGACATAATTAAAAAAATATACCTGATTCACCCCTTGGCTCCCCCTCAACTGTTGGCGTCTTTGCTCCGTCGGTTGTTAGTCCGGTGAAGAGCAACCATGCTTTGATACCACTTGTGGGACCGGTGCTGTCGATAGAGGGGGGTAAATATCGACTCGAAAATTTTCTTCCGGAAACACATCGGAAACTTCGATGTTCATTCTAGACAAAGAGTTAGTGCGCAGCGGAAAATAGAAAGAATGAAAGACAAAACAACACAGACGACAAGCGGGTTTTTACTTGGTCCCAACCCCCCAGGGTCAGTACGTCCAAGGCCTAAACACGAGAAGTGTCCGTCCACTAATGGTCTCCTTTCCGGACTTTCCGGAGGTGGAGAACCCCGTCTTACAGTTCAAGTTTTACAAGCGAAAGATAGAGAAATTAAGTGCATAAAAATAAATGCAAACCAAACAGGAAGGTCGAAGACCCGGCCAATCTGGAACTCCGAAGTGCATCGCACTTCCTCTTGGAGCCTCCTTGGTCGTAGAGCTTCATCTCTAATGCTTTTTCTTCACTCAGAATGCTTAGAATGTTGTAGCAGATCTTGTTCTGAGTTGAGGCGTCGAAGCCCCTTTTATAGCTTCATCTCGAGCGCCCTAGAGCCTCTGGGGCGCCTCATTGGCGGTCAAAACTCATTCGGAGTCGTGAACTTCACGATGCTGATAAGATCAGCTATCCAGGGCACCCTAGACCATCCAGGGCGCCCGGATCATCCAGGCGCCTGGATGCATGGGGGTGCCCTGGTTCAATGGGGGCGCCCAAGAGCAGTTTTCCCAAGTCATTTGTTGTGTTTGCTTGCCTGCCTTGTCTCCAACTCTAGGTACCTGCAAGATACACAAACACAAGACAAACAAATATATAATTATAGCCTTAATGATTGGTTCTGACTTTGGATTTCTTGTGAAACCCTAGGTCGAACCGACACCTAGTGTTCCCTTCCCGGGGAACGCACCCTCGCCTAGTCCTCTCAGGAGAAGTTTGCCAACCGGCTCCTCCGATTGGATTTTTGCCCGATCTTCCGGATCAGGACTTTGGTGCCCAGTCCACGACCAGGACTTATTGCCCAACCCTCGGTCAGGTCTTAGGTGTCCAACCCTCGACCAGGACTTATTGTTCAATTCCACGAACCAGGACATTGTTAGATCGTGGCGCTTGCTAGAGGAGGGGAGGGGGGGGATAAATAGCACTTTTTCTCGAACTTTCTCTAGAAGATGGTTAGCACAATACAAAGAATATAATGAAAAATAAGAAATCCAATGCTAACTCAGAGAATTTACTTGGTATCCACCCCGAAAGGTGACTAATTCAAGGATCCACGCATAAGCACACTCTCCACTATGAAAAGCCTCCTTCAAGGTGGAGAAAACCTTTACAAGGTTGTCTTCATCCTCTTTACAAGATGGAATAGAAATCGAGAGGAAGAACTGAACACTTTTGGCACGAACAACACTTTGGTACACTTAAGGATCGTACCTTCCTTGTGCCCAAAAGTCACCCTTTAAATAAGAGTAAAGGATAACTCCACGAGTTGTCCAGCCCGACACCAGTCGACTGCCCCTGGGGCAGTCGACTGGTCTAGCCTTAATTGCTAGCCAACGGCTAACCCAACGGCTAGTTTTCGGGAGTATCAGTCGACTGCCCCTGGGGCAGTCGACTGGTCCAGGGTCTCAAACATTCTGTGAGTTTGAGAATTGGCTGGCAGTCGACTGCCTTTCTACCAGTCGACTGCCCAGCCTATACAATCTCTCTTCCTCACTCCGAACACCCTCCTTGACCCTCCTCCACGCGTGCCTTCAAGTACACTCCCCTGGCTCGCCCCTTGAAGTCTTCTTCCACAGGCTATCGTTCCTCGGATGCGCACACAAGCCTTCCCTTGGCTTGCCTCCATGCCACCCTTCACGTGTGCCCTTTGAAGTCCACTTCTCGGCTTGCCCTTGGAGTCCTCTTCCCTCGGCTCTTGTTCCTCGGATAAGTCCTCCATGTGTGATTCTCCAAATCCTGCAAACTCAATCACACATATCAAATAACAAAATAACACCCTAACCTTAAATCATGTTGACACACATATCAAAATCATGATCTTCCCGATCATCCTTAGGTCGATTGCCCCAGTAATCTCCCCTTTTTGATGTGTGACAACATGTTTAATTTAGGGATAAAACAACAACAAATAACAACAATTGAAAAGTAAGACATAGCAAGAAAAACAAGAGATAACCTCCCCCTTAACCTATGCCTTCTCTATTTTCAATTTTCATAAACCAAAATTAAACCAAAGTTAAGTTACAAACCTAACTTAAATCACTCATTCTCCCTCTTTGACACCATCAAAATGATTGCCCTAAGCAATACTCACCTATGGTATGAAATGAGAGAATTTCATATTTCTAAAAATTCTATAGCCAGGAGTATCAGTCGACTGCGACAGAGAGCAGTCGACTGATGCTCTGTCAAACAGAATTTTCAGCTTCTGAGTTGAATTTTAGAAACTCTCCAAAAATTCTAAAAAATTCGAAAAATTATAAAAGTTTGCAAGCATGTTTTATATGATATACTCTAACAAGGAAAAATATTAGTTCATGAAAAACTCAAATATGCTTGACTTTTTTACTAAAGTTTGAATTTCTTGAAAAACACTAACTTTGTATCAAGGTTTCAACTTAGTTTTGCAATCATATATGTTCCAAGCTTATAGCAAAACATATAAAACACAGAATGGTTTTCAAATGCTTAAAATGTCAACCATGATCTTTGAGCAAGATGTCCATTAATTAAACACTTGCTTTCCCCATTGTTGGTCTATTTTTCATAATTTGATACATCTAATGACCCAACACTATGTCATAAGCACAAATGAATCATTTGTATCATCCTAATAGATCAAGCACCACCTTCCTATTGTATTACCCCAAGGTCCATTCTATACTTCTACAAAACACATACCAAGGCCCCTTCTTAAGGATGTGAACTCCGCTTCGGGAAGAGGCTTGGTAATTATATCGGCAAGGTTTGACTTTGACTCAACATAGTGCAAATCTATGTCACTCCTTGCCACATGATCCCTAATGAAGTGATGTTTCACTTCATTGTGTTTTGTTCTAGAATGGTGAACCGGATTTTTGGTCAAGTTAATTGTACTTACATTATCACACAAGACTTTGACCTTGGAGTAATGTAACTCATAATACTCTAAGGTATGCATGATTCAAAGTAGTTGGGATACACAACCACCCATTGCCACATATTCGGCCTCCGTTGTTGATAGGGCAACACATGGTTATTTCCTACTACTCCAACTAACTAAAGATGACCCAATAAATTGACATCCTCCACTAGTACTCTTCCTATCTAGTTTACAACTCGCATAGTCCGAATCGGTGTATCCAAAAAGTTCAACATTTGGGGTTCTAGGATACCAAAGCCCGACATTAAGTGTACCTTTAATGTATCTTAAGATCTCTTGACTACCACTAAATGAGACTCTTTGGCACATGATTGGTACCTTGCACACATACCTATCGCAAATAATATATCGGGTCTACTAGCGGTTAGGTACAATAAACGACCAATCATGCTCCTATATTGTTTTGAGTCTACCATTTTACCTTCAAGATCACTATCCATTTTTACATTTGTTCCTATAGGGGTAGATGCTACCTTAGCATTTTCAAGACCAAATTTCGTAATGATTTTCCTAGCATATTTAGTTTGATACACATGAGTCCCTTCATTTGTTTGTTTAACTTGTAGGCCTAAAAAGTGTGGGGACCGATGCCGTCGATAGAGGGGGGTGAATATCGACCGTAAAAACTCTTGCAGAAACTCGTAGAAAATTCATCTTTTGGATCTTCGTTCTAGACTCAGAGTTAGTAGCACAACGGAAAACAAAACAGAATAATAAAAGACAACACAAAAATGCACACGAGATTTTTACTTGGTTCCCAACCCCCCAGGGTCAGTACATCCAAGACCTAAGCACGGGAACGCCCGTCCACTAATGGTCTCCTTTCCGGTCTTTCTGGAGACGGAGAAACCAGTCTTATAGTGCAAGAGTTACAATCAAAAGATACGAAAATTATGTGCAGAATAAAAAAACAAACCAAAACAAAGAAGGATAAAGACTCGGTCGATCTAGAACTCCGAAGTGGCGCGCACTTCCTCCCGGAGCTTCCTTGGTCGCAGAGCTTCGTCGTTAGCGCTTTTCTTCCGTTCGGAATGCTCAGAATGATCGTAGAAGTTGTGTATTGAGCTGAGGGGTCGAAGTTCCTTTTATAGGCTTCATTGGGGTGCCTGTGTTGAAGGGGGCGCCTCATACAGCTTGGTCAAGGCTTATCTCCGGGCCGAACTCGCAGCAGCTGATAAGGCTTTTGACCAGGGCGCTTGATCAAGCACTCTGATCAAGATCTGAAGGTTTCATCCCAATCAGAGCTAGATCACTTATCAACTCCCCCACACTTAAGCTTGAGCGTCTCGCGAAATCACTAAGTATGTATCCCCTAGATTTTCTTAAGCATAATTAGAAGCAAATGAAAAGAAATTACCTAGGGTTATCAATTCTCATAAATCTAAGCTCTATGGATTAGTATCTTATCCTTAAATCAACAACTTAGCCTTTTCATCCTTCATGAGTCATTGAGATGAATTTAAATCACTAGCCTTTCAAGGAAAATTTTGGTGGCTCTCTCCTTAAGTTCTAACTTGATGATGGAAGTGGAGCTCACTCAAACACACATGCTTCTTGCACTACCATAGGCTTGCTTGTTATCTAATCTCCACCATTATTCATGATTAGGATCAACATCTACAAAAGCCAGTGAAAACATGGAAAATGGTAAGAAATGGAATAAAAGCAAGAAAATAGAAAAATGGATGAAGTGGGAGACTTGGTTGCTCAAGAATGTTTTCAATGTGTTTTGCCCTCTTGACAGTCCTCTAGTGATCTCAAAAGTGTTGTGAAGTCAAACTTGAATAATTGCCTTTGATTTGGATGAAAAACCCTTCCTTGACCTCATTGTGCCAAGTTGTGCTATTGTGTGCCAAACTTGCTTTCTCCATTCTTCTTTCCTGATTTTTCCTCTTTTTCTTTCTCTCTAGTAAGGTCAAATATGTAATGGAACAAGGCTTTAATTCGGATGAGAAAAAACTTCACTTGCTTTCATGGTGCCAACTCAATTGTGTCCACTTGTTTCCTTGTTTTTCTCTTTTTTTTTCAAACTGTTGCTCTTTTCTTTTTCTTCTGCTCTTAATTCTTCTACTGGAGCATTGCAGATCAGATTTAAATCAGAAAACGTGAGAGATCAAGTAACAATTAAAAAATTAGATGCTCCACATACAATCCTCACTAAACTCCTCTTGTCATTCACTCTTGATACAAATCCTTCATGAGTTGGCACACCTCTTTATCATCAAAAATTTTTTTCTGTTTCAGATTTCAGCTCACGGCATCACCTTCAGAATCAAGAACCTGATTTCTCCCCAGCAGCTACACAATTTATCCTAGCTTCAAGTAGTAGTGGAGAATGCAATTGCTTCACTTGAGACCATGCACTACAAAATTTTTTCTGTTTTGATCTATCAATCCTAGCAGCCACTTCCTTCCAATTCTGATCAGTAAAGGATGCACTCATCACTCCTTGATGCATTTCCGAATTTTGTTCCCTGATTCACAGCCCAGAAAAATCAAATTCAGCCTCAAGTTGACACAAGTTCTGCTCAAAAACTGCACTACCAATCTGATTTTTTTCCGGCTGCAATTTTCAAACAGTCCTTCAAGATATTCATCACTTTGCAGCTTACACGGAATTAGCTTGTATCATTTCAGTAGCTATCCTTGCAATTCAGCTCAGAACTTCCGGCTTCTAATTTTTTTCAGCTTAAGCTCATCACAGAAATCTCTCCATTTAGCCAATTCAGATTTTGTGCCAATTGCGTGCCATATTCTTCCTTCCTGTTTCGAGTCTTCAGCTCCATGGAAATCAATCTTCATTTGGAACACTTCGGACCAGTTAACATCAGAGTTTGTATCAGAAAAAACCAGAATTTATATCAACAAACTTGAGACAATTCTGCTTTGGTTTCAAATTGATGATCTGCACTCCAATTGCGAAGTTGTACAGGTTTGTTTCAGATTTCTGCATTTTCTAGCTTGTATTCTTCATTCATCAGCTCTAAAATTCAGCTTTCGGCAAATTACAAGCAGTGCAGATTTTTCCATCTTCTTTTCAGCTTTTGTTCACCGGATTCACATTGACAACTTGATTTATTCAGCTGCAATTTAGATGATATTCAGCTGCGATTCAGATTGTAGCAGAGTGCACTTGATTTCCCTAGCAAGGTACAGCTGCGGTCCAAAACATTGCTGACCAAAAATAGCTTCATAAAGAAAAATTTTTCTCTTCACTTTGGCACATAAGGTTTTCATTTGCGTGCCACTTGAACTTGGACTTGCAGATTTTTTTTTTCATTGCCACTTGGATCTTCAAAGAATGATAGGGACTCTAGATGCTCCAATTACTTCCATCTCCCTTGCTCATTCTTGGCACCAAACTCACTCAAACTCATGCTTGGCACATGGAATTTACAGAATTTTATTTTTTCGACATGAATTGCCTCTTTGATATCAAGTATTTTCCAAAACACTAATCACTCCCCCACACTTAAATCTTTGTCCGTCTCGGGCAAAATAGCATTAGAAACATTCCAAACAAACAAGCCCATGAAAAGTGGGGTTAAGAATAGGAAATAAGGAAAGAAAAATAGATTAAACATGATTTTTGTCCAAAGTTGATATGGAAAGGGAAACAAATTGTTTAGCCTTTTTAAATGTGATCCAATCATCGAAATATGGTTTTGAAAGAACCTAAGCAAGTTCTAGAGTACAATAACATATGTGTGTCACAAATATAAGGCTAATTCTCACTAGGTAAAAATAATTCATCTCAAGTCCTCAGTTAAGAATCTAAAACCAAGTAGTACTCAAGCATCCAAGAATTTATCCATGAGCTCAAACCCTAAGTTTTAACAACCGAATTTAATTTATTTTCCAAGAGATTCTAAAATGCTATGGAATAGCCTAGAGAGATACATTTATTCCTAGTCATGCAAGAAAAAGTGACAAAAGAAATAACAAGGTATTTACAGTGACTCCTATTCATTCTACTTTACTCATGCATTTATTAGCGAGGACTCAATTTAAAAGTGAAAAATGCAATAAAAAAAATACAAGAAAGAACAATCTCCCCTTTATTTCTGGTGGACGGAGTCTATCCAGAAGTAGCCTCCATCGTGGTAGTGGAGGAAAATGGGTGGCTGAGAGAATTAGGACTCCCCCACACTTGAACTTTACAAAAATTTGCTCCGGAGGCCAAAGGCGATTTAGGTTCAAGATCCATTGAAAAGGTGGAGTGCTTCGAATTAAAGTACAATCAACTCCTCCTTCTTGATGTCTTTTAGAAGTCCTTCCAGGAGGTTGAAGTCGGTTCAGTTGGAGTACCCACTCCTGAAGTCTTCTGGACCCTGCAAAATAATGGAATACCTCTCTCAAGCGTGTAGGGTAAGAAGAAAATAAAATAATGTCAGTCTCTGCATGAAATGTATCCAAAACTGCATCATATCCAATTAAATCAAATTCTGGTATCTCAATGAATTTTTCATAAGTAATATCCTCCAAAGGTATATCAAGAAACTTATCACACCCCATGAAATCAACTTTTGGCACATCAATAGTATTTTCACAATTATTTCCTATCAAAAATGTATCAAGCAATGTGTCACAGCCAATGAAATCAATCTCAGATACCTCCATAAGTTTTTCACATTCAACTTCAGCATAAGATATTGCAAGGGATTCATCAAAATAAATAACATCAATTTCAGGCACTTATAAAAATTTTTCACAATTCATATCCACAAGAGATGTATCAAGTAATGCATTACGACCAATGAAATCAATTTTTGGTACCTCTATTGGATTTTCACAAACAATCTCTACACAAGGTATATCAATAAATTCATCATAACCAATAAAGTCAGCACTATGTACCTCGCTGAATTTTTCTAAACAAAGAGGAGAAATACTTACCTGGGCGTGCTGGAGAATACCTGGAGGTTCTACAAGAGTAGATGTATCCATGGCCTCCTCCTAATCATGTTCAAGCTCCACTTCAGGTTCAGGCTCTGGTGGACAATCAACTAAAGCAGGTGATCCTTGGGTGCTTGCTTCCACCATGCAAGTCCCTACACTTTCTGGTTCATCCTCTGAATCTTGTGGTGGTCCCTGGGGCTTAGTGCAATCCCCTATACCTATGGAATCATCTCCTATGCATTCTTCTTCTGCAATATCTGCAACAATAATATCGGAAAAATTTGGACCATCAATAACATTATCATCACAAAATAAAAAATGAGAAGGGTCCTGTAGTGTTTCAGAATCTTCTTCTTGAGCTGAAAAATTTGGAAGTGAATTTTGAATAGGAATCTCCGGAGGGATGCATGATGTAGGTGTCTTATATTTGATGATTTCTTCTTCTTCTTCCACTAAATTTGCAAGATCACTTGAAGAATGACTTGGCCATGCACTAGGGTCACCTTAAACTGATATAAAACCAACTCCGGGGCTCTCAAAATTAAAAGCATCTTGAGAATATAACTGTTCTGATCTTTGGGCTTTTATCTGATTCAAATCACTAGCCACTTGTTCCATTTGCCTTCCGAGGTTTTGAAGCTCTTGTTGAAACATTTGTTGAAATTGAGACTGTGGGGGTTGATAAAATGGTTGAACAGGCTGATTAAACTGCTGAAAAGTTGTTTCACCATTTGGTGGAGATGGCTGAAAATTATGATTCTGGAATTCTTGGATCTGAGGTTATTGTGGTGGTGAAAACTCAAATTGAGTGGGCTGAAAATTCTGGTTTTGTTGCTGGAAATTCTGATTAATGGGTTGTGAGGGCTGGAAAAATGGTTGGTTTTGAGGTGGAAATGTTTGAAACGATTGACAACCTCGCTGCCCTTGTTGATATGGCTGGAAGTGAGGTTGAAATTGATTATTTCCATGCTGAAAACTTGCAAAAGGCTGCTGGAAATTTTGGTTAAGATGCTGAAATTCTTGCTGAAATTGCGGTTGGAATTGTTGTGGTGGCTGGAATTGTTGTAAATGTGGCTGAAAAAACTGGTTTGGTTGAACTTGATGGAAGGGTGGTTGTTGAAAATTCTGATTATCTAAACACCCTTGCTGAAACTGAAAGTTTGGTTGCTGAAAATTCAAATGGGATTGCTGGAAATCTTGATTTGGCTGCTGGAATTTCTGGAGAGGCTGAAATTGGCGCTGAGGTGGCTGAAATGTAGGCTGAATCGGCCGCTGGTAAGTAGATGAATGAGCTTTATGTCTTTGTTGGTATTCCAACACCTTAAACACATTTTTTAACCCCACCAGTGCATCTTTGAGCTCTGTATAGTCCTCTGGTGAAAACATTTGGATTTTACAGCCCTGTCACACAACAAACAAGAAAAAATGGCAGCAACCGTATACAAAAGATAAAACAACAGAAAATAGAATCAAATGATATGCCCATAAGTACACAAGCAAAAAATCAAACAAATCAACTAGTTGCTTCCCCGGCAACGGCGCCAAAAATTTGACGGACCCGAAATACTAGATTAAATTGTCACGAATTGTGGGACCATCAGAATTTAGATATTTATAAATGTGCTGGAAATCCTTTTTGCAATCAAAATATGAAAACGTAGTAAAGGGGCCACAGGTCGTATTTTTCCTCGGGACTAGTTGATGTTGTGTGATCCGAGCTTGTATTTATGTGTCGTTAATGTTTTTGGGTTTCAAATAAATATTGGGGTTTGGGTTGCAATTCGGAATTGAAAACACAATGCAAAGGATCAACCAAAAGGATAGCTTACTATGAAACTTAACAAGTGATAGCCAGTTATAACTCAACCAAAAGGATCACTTACTCATCTAAAGCCCTTAAGCAATTTTTGGAAACTGATTTCTGATTTCAAAAGCAAAACAAATGCCAAGCAATGAAGCAACAACATCAAACGCGAGACAGACCACATGCAAATAATCTAAAACCAAATGGATACAAAAATCGTGCCATGATTTCACTTGCGTGCCACATGCAAAGAAATATGAAGTAAACTTGCTACCAAGAAGAAGGAACTTAAACTCAAATGCTAGAGTACATTGCAATTGGTGTTGAACTCCAGAGGTTGTAATTCCAGACTGAAACTCAGCTTGATACAAGGTGAAAGATTGAAATAGACTTGATACGCAAGTGGAGGATGCCTATGTGCCAAAACTGATGTTAATTTCTTAATCTATACTGTCAACCCAGAAATTAAAGCTGAGCAATTCAGTTTAGAACCCAGGCTATTAGGGAAGAAATATGCAAGACTTAATCCATTCAGAACACACAAAAATCAGAAATGATGTGCAGGGATTCAAATGACTGAAATTCTGAACATGAAAACATGGGATGCGGCAGCAACAGCATACAAAAAACACACAAGACAAGCTGAGATCAATTACAATAATTCACTAACTATCCACCTCTCTGATGAGCTGAAATTAGAATGCAAACATGAGCTGAAACAAGTGCAGAAATAATCTGAAGTTCAGCAACAAAATCAAATTGCAGAAATGAGAATTGATACACAATAAAGCTGATGCACTAACTCTGATACCAATGCTATTTAAATGGAACCAATTACAATGCAAATTCAGGAGATAAAACGATGCTATCTTGATACAAAATTCAGGAACATCAATAAAGGATCTGAAACGCAGAGATGCAGAATTGAAACTGAATTCTTTTCTTTTGCAGAAACAGAAATTGGCACACAGCAATACAGCTGAGTCCAATTTGCAGAATTGGATACCAAGGTTTTGGAAATGAAACAAACTGAAAGGTAAATTCAGAAGAAGCTAAAGGCAAGAACTGATATAAAGGAAGAAAGCTGATACGCAATGCTGTAAGTGAAAACAAACACAATAACTGAAAAATCTGATACGCAAGCCAAAAACAGGAAATAAACTGTGATTGAAAATGATTGTTCACTAACAAGCAATTAAATCTACTTAACTTACAGAATTGAAACTAATTTAAGCAGAAACGATTAAGTAAACAAAACTAAACAGCTGATACAAAAGTTCAGAATTGAAATTGCGGCAGAAAATGGAATTACAGCTACAAATCGAAAGTACAATAAGAAATCTAAACCCCAATCCTTCCCTAGCTCAATGTACTCCTTGTTCGTCACGCAAGGGTGAGCCTCAAACCCGTAAACTCAGCAAATCGATGGAAACAACCCCTGCGATTCAAATCCAGCTCAGCTTGCTCAAATCTGAAATTCCCATTCGGTATCCTTCAATTCAGCTGTGTCCGCGATTGATGATGAGTTGGGGATGATCCAAGCAATCTAGGGAACCCCTCCAGAAGCTCGGGTGGATGGAAATGGAGCACAACAGATCCAAAAGCTACATATGGCAGAGCTGAAGAAACCCTCATTCAGCTCTGTTTCTTGGGCAATTGAGAGCTGGAATTTCACCGAGAAGCTTTCCCACTGACCTAGCACATGATCTAAAGGAGAAATTGAAGTGGTCGCGCCTCGGATTGAAGAAAATCTGAAGAACAGCTGAAAAACTATCGAAGAAGAAGTGCGTTGCGGTGAATATGCGACGAGGAGGAAGCTGCGCAAAATTTTCCTTAAGTAATTAACATTGGACGGCTCAGATTGATTAGAGGAGATCCAACGGCTGATCTTGCTCTGATTTGATCCAAACTTTGACGGTGATGATCTGGGATCAGGATCTGCCTCGTGGTAGCTCGGATCCTCCAGATGTGCAACGGATGGTCCAGATCAACCAAATCTTTGAATGGACGATCTAGAGCCCTCCGAGCTTGATCCAACGGTTGATTTAGCTCTGATTGGGATGAAACCTTCAAATCTTGATCAGAGTGCTTCATCAACCCTAACCCTGGCTCGGATTGCTTCAGATGGTCCCAGATGGCTCAGATCTAGCCGCTTTTGAATCGGACGGCCCAGATTAATTCGAAACTTGATAACTCGATCTGGGTCCTCTTCCGACTCAAGTTTGACCCAGTATGCCCTAGGTCCATGAACCTTTCATGCCTACAAAAATATATCAAAAATTTAGTGGCCAAATAATCCAAATATGTGTAAATTTGCAATTAAGTCCAAAATAAAGGTAAGTTCTAAAACCTAGGGTAAAATCACAATTAAGCAAGTAAAATATGGGTCAAACATGGAGTTTAGCAATTAAAATAATCAACAAAATGGTACTTATCAGCGCCCTAGACATACAAGGCGCCTCATTGAACACAAGCGCCTCCTTCAATGAGGCGCCTGGTTCCATTAGGGCGCCCTGGTTGATGGGGGCGCCCTGGAGCCTATTTTCCAGCCACGTTGTGTGTTTGTTTGTCTGCTTTGTCTTCATTTTTAGGTACCTGCAAGATACATAAATACAAGACAAACACATATACAATCTTAGCCTTAACGAAATGGTTCTGACTTCGGATTTTTGAGAAACCCTAGGTCGAACCGACGCCTAAGTTCTCACCCCCGGGAACGCACCTCAACCTACTCCTCTCAGGAGACGGTTGCCACCCAGTCCATTCAGGTGGACTTTTGCTTAGCCTTCGATACTCTCGGATCTCAAGACGTTCGACTCTCGACCCGTCTGTAGTCCTTAGTCATCGCTCAACTAAGTTGCTCAATCCCTCGGACCAAGACTTCGTGCCCAAACCCTAGGTCCAGGACTTCGGTGCCTAACCCTCGGCCAGGACTTAGTGCCCAATTCCTCAAACCAGGTCTTCGGTGCCGAACCCTCGACCAGGACTTAGTGCCTAATTCCTCGAACCAGGTCTTCGTGCCTAATCCTCGATCAAGTCTTAGGTGCCCAACCCTCGGGCAGGACTTAGTGCCCAATTTCACGAACTAGGACTTAGTGCCCAGCTTCACTCACCAGGTCTTAGTGCCTAGCTTCACTCACCAGGTCTTAGTGCCCAACTTCACTCACCAGGTCCTAGTGCCCAATTCTTAGAACCAGGACTTAGTGCCTAGGTTAACTAGGACTTTTCTTCACTTTGTTACTCCTCTCTTTCACCCCTCCCTTGTTCAATGTATCACTGACTTAAGCATATTGTCAAACATTGAAACACTTAGAGGAGGACATCACTGATGCATCTTGCACCAACAAAAAGAAGGTCAACTCTTCCACAAGACTCATCTCAAACTCATTTTCCGTGCATTTAATGAACTCATGGAGAAATTCACTATTTGTTGACCCAAAGATAATATCATCAACATATACTTGGGCCACAAAGATGTCCTTATCCTTAAATTTTAAGAAAAGAGTCGGATCAATTGTACCTCTCCTAAAACCCTTGGATACTAAGAATGATGAAAGCTTTTCATACCAAGCCCGGGGAGCTTGTTTCAATCCATACAAGGCTTTTCTTAGTTTATAGACATGTCTAGGGTAATTTGGGTTTTCAAACCCGGGTGGTTACTCTACATATACCTCTTCCTTAATGACCCCATTAAGGAATATCAACTTCACATCCATTTGGTGAAGTGTGAAACCCATGTGAGCGGCATATGCTAATAAAATCCTAATAGACTCTAGTCTAGCTACGGGGGCATATGTCTCATCATAATCAAGGCCCTCTACTTGATTAAACCCCCTAGCAACCAACCTAGCCTTGTTTCTAGTTATCTTCCCTTGATCATCTAGCTTGTTCCTAAAGACCCACCTAGTGGTGACAATAGTACAATCATTGGGCCTAGGAACTAACTCTCATACCTCACTTCTTTCAAATTGATTCAACTCCTCTTGCATAGCTAGGACCCAATCCACATCACCTAATGCCTCATCAATGGATTTCGGTTCTAATTGAGAAATCAAGGCAATTTGACTACTTTATTCCCTAAAATAAGACCTAGTCCTCACCCCTTGAGTGGCATCACCCACTATTTGGTCAATGGGGTGATCTTGGTGATGCCTTAAGGGTCTAGAGATTATGGTTCATTGACTACATGATGCTCATCCTCTAGTGCACTTCTCTCTCCCCCTTATGCCTCCCAAATGTAGGTTTTGAATTTCTTGGGCAAGGGGTTGATTTCTTCTATGTCCTTATCAATAGAAGATTTCCTAGGGTAGGTTCTAGTGGTCTCATCAAACTCCACATTGGATGATTCCTCAATTACCTTGGTCCTTTTGTTATATACTCGATATCCCCTACTAGTGGATGAATACCCAACCAAAATCCCCTCATCCACTTTAGATTCAAACTTCCTCAAATCATCCTTGGTGTTCAAAATGTAAACCTTACACCCAAAAACCCTAAAATAGTGAACTTGTGGAATTCTCCCATTCCACAACTCAAATGGGATTTTTCCTAAAAACCTATGGATTATGACCCGGTTTTGGATGTAACAAGCGGTATTTACCGCTTCGGCCCAAAAATAGCTAGAAAAAGAATATGCATTAAGCATAGTCCTAGGGGCTTCTTGTAAGGCTCTATTTCTCCTTTCCACTATACCATTTTGTTGACGGGTGGGCATGAAAATTCATGCTTGTACCTATTTTCTAAACAACATTGTGAAAAGTTTGAATTTTCAAACTCCCCACCATGGTCACTCCTAATTCGGTTGATTTTAAGGTGTTTCTCATTTTCAACCCTCTTACTAAAACCTATGAAAATTTCGAAGATATCATCCTTATGTTTCATGAAAAATACCCAAGTAAATCTTAAAAAGTCATCTACAATAACCAAACAATATTTACTCCCTACCAAGGATGGAGTACTATGACAATCAAATAAGTCAATATGCAATAATTCTAAAGATAAAGTAGTGCTAGTTTAGGTTTTACCTTTGTGTGATGACCTAGATTGCTTACCCTCTTGGCATGCATCACACATCTTAGTCTTTTCGTACTTAATCATGGGAAGTCCCTTCACCAATTCTTTCTTGGCAACTCTTGCAATATTCTTCATGTTGATGTGCCCAAGTCGTCGGTACCACAACCATCCTTCTTCTTCTTTAGATATGAGACACTTAGTCAAATTGTTAGAAGCATAAGCAAGATTAAGATAGTAAAGATTTGCCTCTCTATATCTGATCCTGTCACGAAGTGAGTTGGACGCCCCTATGGCTGAGTGGGCCTCCGGGAAGAGCGAGGTCGCTGAGGTGGTCTACCGAGCTAGATTGCCTTTAGTCTGCAAGACAAAGACCGTTAGAACCCGCCGGGAAAAGTCCCGGCCAGACACTCCGATGGTCAAGTCAGTACTCGACGGTGGCAATGGAAAGCAATAGAACAGTATGAACTTGTACTATTGTGCGTACCTGAGAAATGCGGAGTGAGGAGGCTTATATAGCCGAGGAAGTTGACAGCTCCTGTCCCGCCTGCCACCTGTTGTCATATAGTGAGGACAAGGTGATGATGCATACTCAGAGGTGGCAGGATAAAGTAGCACATACTGTATTAAAGAAAGGGGCACTGTCAACTTAATGGCTGGTGCAGATAGACGCCGCTCGGCCTGACATCGATGTGGGTGGTCGCAGTACGGGGGGACAAGGTATGGCAGGAAGATCAATACCTCGGCGTGATATCTGTCGTTTGAGGCCAGAATGGCTTCAGTCCTGTGCCGAACCCGTACAGCTTCTGGTAGTCTGGTGCCAGGAGTGGCTGTGTCTGCTAGATCAAGCTAATACTAAAGGGCGTGGGCCACCACACGTCAATTTAGGGGCTTGGGTCTAAGCGACACCTACCTGGCGGGCCTTTGCAGCCCACTAACCATCTTCCTTCTGACTAGGCGCCAGGCTGCCGGGCCAGGCTACACGCAAGCTGGCCCGGGATCATAAGCATCCCCCTCAAGTCTAGTCGAAGGAGGCACGTAGTCCGACTGACTGGAACCCAACTCTGGCTCGAGCCTGGCGCACCCCTCTGAAATCGGGCGTATTTTCTCATTGATTTCTGCCTTAATGGCACGAGACTCGTGCCCCTAAGCCGTTTGTGCTTGCATACTGACGGATAGGCCCTTGCCCTCAGCGAGTGTTCTACCCCTGTATGTGTTCTGCCATCATGCACATCACCCGAGCCTGATCAGACGGCTATGGCGGGGTCACACGTTTCTCCCGGTTCCTCATCGAACGACCAACATCCCTCGCTTGTTCCCATAAGTTGGCCCTTTCTCTGCTCATGCTTCTCTGTGCGTTCAAAAGCCCACCTCGTTCTCCACCGTTTCGAGTGCTGCTAGAGCCCCGACAGATCTTTTTCCTCGACTTTCTTCTTCGGCGACTCCTTCTACCGGTCAGTTTCTTTTCTCCTTCCTATCTGATGGCCTCTCCTTCTCTACCTTGGTACTCCACCCTGATAACCGTCCTCACCACTCATGACCTGGAACAAATACGGTCGGACTTCATAATCCGCTCCGACCACCAGCTGCGCCTGTCGCAGTCGACTGATCGACCTCATTCCGCCCCTTTGGGCTATATTACTTTATCTCGAGACCACCTACAAGCCGGTCTCCGCTTCCCCATTCATCCTTTTCTTTCCGCCATCTGTAATTATTTTCAAATTCCCTTGCCTCAACTGGCTCCCAACGCCATACGTCTAATGTGCGGCTCAGTCATCATTTTTTCATTACTCAAGATTCCCCTGGAACCGGAGAATTTCCATTATCTTTTCTACCCCAAACAGCAAGAAGCGGGCGACTTCTTCTTCCAAGCCTGAGCCAAGGCTTCCTTCCTCCTGAATCTTCCCACTTCTAACAAGGGATGGAAAGAGCGTTATTTCTTCATTGGGTCCATCTCAGCCTCGAGCTGGCCCACAACTTGGATCGAGGGACTTCCTGTTTCCGAGGGCCTCCCCCGACACTATCGTACTTCCACAGCCTACCTGAATGTCACAGCTGAGCTAGAGGATAGACACTTTCACGGTGGCCATCTGCTAAAGGAAGGAATTCTCTCCACCTTCGGTCTCAGCCCCAGTCCGGTCCCTTCCCTGTCCTCAGTCGGTAAGTCTTACTGTGCCCTCCCCGCATACTCTTTAATCATGCCTGAGCTTATTTCATTCGCAGTTCCCATGCTGCGGTCTGCGGCTCTGAAGGAAGGCTTCAGGTTAGAGGAAGTCGAGCTGCAGACTCGGGTCGCCTCCGCGTTGGCTGCTCGGGGAGGCGCTCCTGCGGAAGACGTTTCGGCAGGTACAACTCCGACTGTACCAGAGTTGGCTCGCCCCACCTCCGAGATAGCCCCACCTACCAAACCCCGCGTTTCTTCCAAGCGTCGACGAGCACCCTCCCCAACAGGGGGCTCGTCTCACCCTTCTTCCTGCAAGCGTCTGGAGAAGAAAAAGAAGAGAGCAGCTCCCGACTTAGGAGCCCCTTCCACCTCCACTGCTATCATCCCCTTCGTGGCCTCTGCCATTGATCCCCTCACTATCGCACCCGCTGATGACTCCATCATCTGTGCCCAGAGCTAGTTAGCACAGAAAAAGAGATAGTTAGGCTAATGCTCAAGATGTTAAGGCCTGAGATAGCGTTAAAGGGGGGCTAGCGGTGTTAAGAGGCTGCAAACCTCCGAGGAACTAATAAGTAGTGCTTTGATCACTGAGCGCTACTTAAACAGTATAAAGGCCACCAGCAAGGTTGAACGATGAAGTTCTTAACAACCTTACCGTCAGGGGAAGTAATGGCCTCTACTGAGAGGCTAAGGGCAGTATCAATCTAGATTTCCAACTGAGAGCTCTACAGTGACTTGGTAGTCCTTGAGATGAAGGATTACGATGTTATTTTAGGAATGGACTCCTTGAGCAAGTATAATGCTTCTATAGACTGCCGCAAGAGAAAAGTCAAGTTCACCCCAGAAGCAGAACCTTCATTTGAGTTTATTGGAGACCCAAGGAGAAAGATAAATAGGTTCCTATCTACCTTACAAGCTCAGAGAATGTTAGAGAAGGGGTGCTCTGGTTTTCTAGCTCATATAGTGGATGCAAGTCAAGGAGAAGGATTGAAGAGAGAAGAAGTGAGGGTAGTCTGTGACTATCCTGAGGTGTTTCCTGAAGAGTTACCAGGACTCCCTCCCAATCGGGAAATTGAGTTTGAAATTGAGTTGGCCCCAGGAACCAACCCAATTTCGAAGACACCTTATCGCATGGCACCAGCAGAACTGAAAGAATTACAAGAACAATTGCAAAAGCTGCTTGACAAGGGTTTCATCCGCCCTAGTCATTCACCTTGGGGAGCTCCTGTACTGTTTGTCAAGAAGAAAGATGGATCTATGCAAATGTGCATAGATTATCGAGCTTTGAATAAGGTAACCATCAAGAACAGATATCCTTTGCCAAGGATAGATGATTTATTTGATCAGCTGAAGGGAGCCACAGTGTTCTCCAAGATAGATCTGCGATCAGGTTACCATCAGCTCAGAGTGAAGGAGAGTGATGTGCCAAGGACTGCTTTCAGTACAAGATATGGGCACTATGAGTTTGTGGTCATGCCCTTTGGAGTGACAAACGCCCCTGCGACGTTATGGATCTAATGAATAGAGTGTTCAAGGATTTTTTGGACAAGTTCGTCATTGCCTTCATTGATGATATCCTAGTGTATTCAAAGACTCGGAAAGAACATGAAGAACACCTGAAGATAGTGTTGCAAACCTTACACCAGAAGGAGTTGTACGCCAAATTCTCAAAGTGTGAGTTTTGACTTGATCAGGTGGCCTCCCTAGGCCACATTATTTCCAAGGAAGGTATTATGGTAGACCCAGCCAAGATTGAAGCAGTTAGTAACGGGAGTCAACCAAAGAATGCCAGTGAAATCAGAAGCTTCTTAGGCCTGGCAGGATATTACAGAAAATTTGTGGAGGACTTTTCCAGAATAGCCTCTCCACTCACAGCCCTGACCAGAAAGAATCAGAAGTATGAGTGGTCAGATAAATGCGAGCACAGCTTCCTAGAACTGAAGAAAAGATTGACTAGTGCTCCCATCCTGACTGTTCCAGAGAGTGACAAAGCCTTTGACATCTACAGTGATGCATCCAAGATGGGCCTTGGAGTTGTCCTCATGCAAGACGGTAAAGTAATAGCATATACCTCCAGACAGTTCAAGGACTATGAGAAGAATTACCCTACCCACGACCTTGAGCTAGCAGCTGTGGTTTTTGCACTGAAGCTCTGGAGACACTACCTGTATGGAATGCAGTGCAGAATCTTCACAGACCATCAGAGTTTGAAGTACTTCTTCACTCAGAAGGATCTGAATATGAGGCAGCGCAGGTGGCTAGAGTTGGTCAAAGATTATGACTGTGAAATCCTCTACCACCCAGGTAAAGCTAATAAAGTGGCAGATGCACTGAGCAGGAAATCCTGCGCAGCACTGATGTCCCTATCATCACTGTCCCTACCACTTCAGAAAGAAATAAAGGATTTTGGAGTCGAGGTAATAATTGGGCAACTTTCTGCATTGACTCTAGAGTCAACCCTGCTTGTGGATATACAAAGAAAGCAAAGTCAAGACCCAGAAATCCAGAAGATCAAGCAGGGGATCCAAGAGGCAGAAAATTCAGAGTTTCGAGTATCAGATAGTGGCATACTCTATCTTGGAGACCGCCTTTGCGTCCCCAATGATGAGGAACTAAGAAAGAATATTTTAGAAGAAGCCCACAGTACCCCGTACTCTATGCATCCTGGTTCTACCAAGATGTATCAAGATTTAAAGAAAGGATTCTGGTGGTCTGGACTCAAGCGAGACGTGGCCAGATATATCAGTACCTGCTTGACCTGCCAGAGAGTCAAAGCAGAACACCAGAGACCAGGAGGAGTTCTGCAGCCTCTTCCCATTCCAGAGTGGAAGTGGGAAGAGATATCCATGGATTTTATCACAGGTCTCCCAAGGACCACCCATGGACACGATGCAATATGGGTGATAGTGGACAGATTGACCAAGTCTGCCCACTTCCTAGCCATCAAGTTATCGCATTCGGTAGAGCAATTAGCACAGCTGTACGTGAAAGAAGTGATCAGGCTTCACGGAGTTCCGAGGTCGATCGTGTCTGACAGAGATGAGCGGTTCACCTCCAATTTTTGGAGGTGTGTTCAGGACGCCCTAGGCACCAGACTTCAGTTCAGCACAGCTTTCCATCCCCAGACAGATGGACAAACAGAGAGAGTAAACCAGATTTTAGAAGACATGCTCAGGGCTTGTGCATTGGACTTTAAAGGTAGTTGGTGCAAATTTCTGTGCTTAGCTGAGTTTGCCTACAACAATAGCTATCAGGCCACCATCAGGATGACACCTTATGAGGCGTTGTATGGCAGGAAATGCAGATCACCCATATGTTGGCAAGAAGCGGGTGAGAAGAAAGAGATGGAGTCAGGACTAGGCAGCCAGACTGAGCTTATAGATGATACCACTCAGGCTATCCAGACGATCCGCCAGAGGATTGAGACTGCCCAGAGTAGACAGAAAAGTTATGCTGACACACGCCGTAGGCCACTGGAATTCCAAGTTGAAGATTCAGTATTTCTCAAGGTCGCTCCCATGAAGGGAGTGGTGAGATTTGGCAAGAAGGGCAAGCTAAGTCCTCGCTACATAGGACCCTACGAGATCCTAAAGAGGGTTGGTAAGGTAGCATATGAGCTGGACTTACCAGAGGATATGTCAGCTATCCACAGTACCTTTCATGTCTCTATGCTAAAGAAGTGTATTCACGACCCTAGCCAAGTGATTCAGCCTCAGTCAGTACAGATCCAAGAAGATCTTAGCTATGAGAGCAGACCGACACAGATAGTGGACAAAGCAGTTAAAAGATTAAGAAACAAAGAAGTGCCACTAGTGAAGGTCATCTGGCAGAATCAAAAGCATGAAGAGGCTACTTGGGAACGTGAGGACAGCATGAGAGAGAGATATCCAGAATTATTCTAAGTTCGAGGACGAACTTTTCATAAGGTATGGGGGATTGTAACGCCCCAAAATTCCCATTTTTAGTTCTTAAAGTCCTTAGAATTATTTAAAAATGGTTTAGAAATATTCTAGATATTTTTAGGGATTTTTAGAATATTTTTATGGAATTTTCCGAGTCCGTTTAGTATATAAAAAAAAAGAAAAACGTTTAAGGGCAGCCGGGGGTTCGAACCCGCGACCACCAGGAGACCAGGAGCGCGCGCGACCGGCTGGGCTAGGGTATCAAGCACAGCAAAGGATGGAGAGAAATATATTTAAGGTGTAGTTAGGTTAATCCGCCCCATAAGTATAAATAGGTAATTAAAGAGAGAAGTTTTATTTCTCTCCTCTCCAAACCCTCACGCCGACCTCTCCTCTCTTGGGCGAAACAACACCAAGCTCTAGGGGGCCGGCCAAGGCTCTCCTCCAAGAGATCTTCCAATATTCGGAATCCCCGCGACGAGAGGAACGCGTAGGTGCGAAGAATTCTCCGAGATCTCAAGTTTCTCCCGAGCCCTAGACGTCAATCTTGGTTGTAAGTCCAAGATATCAATGTAAGTACTGCTCACCTGCAGTAAGAGGCGGTTTTTCCGCAAGAATTTCCCTTAAAAGTTTTTAAAAGAGATATTTACTTCTTGTTAAGATTTTTGCATGTAATCTTAGTTCATTATATGCTTATATATTTTATTGAGTGCCCTATATGAGATTAGGGTCCAAGAAAAGCTATGAGAAAAGAAAAGAGAAGATAAAGATAAGAAAAGAAAAGGCCAAGGCCTTAAGAAATCCCCAAAAGTCAAGACTTAGGGATTTTAGCACGCAAGGTGCTCGAGAAAATGCCAAGGCATTTACAGATAAGAAAGAAAAGAAAGAGAAGCTATTTTATTTTCTAAGGCCAGTACCCGGCGTCCAAGGGCGTCGTTAAAGAAATCCAGGTGTCCAATTCCAAGGTCTTGGCCCTGGTAGACCAAGGTCTGCTCTATTAGGATTGGTGGCTCGCTACCCCAACCTTTTAGGGAACGCGCATCAGATGGTACTTACGTCTTCAGTGGATCCAAGTGATTATTATTTTCAAGTATATGCTTTAGCAAAGTTTCTAAAGTTTAAAGAGTTTTCAAAAAGTTAAAGAATAGCTAAAGTTTCAAGTTGAGCCAAGAAAAGTAAATTGAGATTTATTAATGCTTGAGTATGCATGTTTTGAGTTATACATGTTCTTAGTTTTCTTTCAAGCATATAAGCATCTCATATGAATTTCATATTGATCAAGAAGCATGTTTGCACATTTCGAGATTTTGTGAGCTAGATAGTACTTACTAAGCTTTTTGCTTACTAGTTGCATTTCCTCTTACTGCAGATAAAGGTAAAGGCAAGCAATTCTGAAGGAAGGCGACGAGGCGGTGCTGAGTAAAGTGTGTGTGGTGGCTGATTTTGGAGAGATCCTTGAGACGAGACAATTTAGTCATTTGAATTACAATGTTTTAGTTTATTCAAATTTCAAGTTCTTGCTTTATGGAGTTTAGCGAACATTTCAGCTTTGGATAGTTTTACATGCTCAATTTCTTAGAGTAAAGATTCCATGTCGTTTCATTTAGCATACATATCCTTATGATTGCATTGGATAAGTAGAAGTGTGAGTAGTTTGAAATATTGATACTTTGTTAGAGAAATAGATGCATGTGCCAAGATAGTAGTAATTTCCCTTTGAATCAAGTTTTTATTGCTTAAGTATGTTTAGAAAAGTTGCTTTCTCATTTGATAATGCCTTAGGGATGTTTCAGAATTTTGTGTGATGAGTTTCAATGGTTAGAAGTTAAGTTTGGTACAAACTCTAGCTTAAAGTCTATGTAGATTTTTCATAACTTGCTAAATTCCGCAAAAGTCCAAATTTCAAGTTTATGGATTCGTTTTGATTGGCTAAATTGTTTAGAAAACTGGCATAGAGTATAGAAATGGTGTCATGATTTTATATGGCTCGAAACTATATGATTGGTGGGCTTTTGAAGCAAGTTTCGAAACCTGAATTTTCAGATTTCAGGCTTATCAGTCGACTGGTACAGTATCAGTCGACTGATACCCGTAAGCTGAGTTGGGCGAGGCAAGTTTCAATAAGTATTTTCTTACGAGTTTTTGAGAAAGAAAGTGTGACATGGTATCATGCATGACTATTTAAGTTAGAATATCATCCTTAGATAGATTAAAAAGAAAAAAGGATTTCCGCATTTTTAGTCGTGCATTAGAGTAGAGAAGTAGACAAAAGTAACGATCCGTCTAAGGCAGAGAAGGCGGGTCGCTACAGATTCGTATCCTGATTTCTGACGGCTGCATTACTGGTGATCGAACGTATCACTGGTAGAATGACGCATCGAGCAACGAAATGTCTATCATTAGTCATGGACACCTCGGGCGACGAGTATCTTTACGTTGCCCACCCACTTCTATTTTATTGCTTCTTGATATTCCCCCACGATGCAATGAAGGATGCCCATTCAATCTTTCGATTTACCGAGGTATTCTGTGAAAAGACGAGATCGCTCGCCTTCCCCTATATATAGGCGGGGATTACCAGGGTCACCTTCCACCGAAACATCAGCGAGCCTGAAATCCTCTTCAGTTGTCCAGCCAATCTTTCAATATGTCCACCAACTCGTCCGAGGAACTATTCTCCTTAGAAAGACCTCATACTTACTCAGATGACTCTTACTTCTCTTCCTCGAAAGATATAGATTGGGAGAATCTTGACAATATGCTCCTCCCGAATACCCCTCTCATGACGAGGGTCTTTACGACCACCACATCCCTCTGCAAACCTACCTCACGTAAGGGGAAAGAACCGGCTAAGGCAAGGCCGACTTTCCGTATGGAGGTCTCCGATATGGATGACCTACCCTTGAAGACCCAACGTCAACTGCTTCGGTCGGCTGATTTTCCATGTTCACATGGTACTGCCACCCCTCCCCGCCGAGCGAAGTGAGCCAAGGTGTCGGCTTCTGCAGAACCTGCTGTCGCGGCTCCTTCTTTTTCCCGTGTGACCTCCCTTCTGGAGCTCACCCATTCTCCGCCCGTGCACGAGGTATCTCTTCCCCCGCCGGCTCGCGAGGTCGCCCTTCCTCAGTCGGGAGCTTTTCCTCTGGTGCCTTCTTTTGCTGAGGGAACTAGTGTTTACTCCCCTTTGACAAGGGCAGTCTCCCCGAGCGCCACAACTCGCGGGGCTTCCTCTTCTTCTACCTCGTGGAGGAGGGTTTGGATGTTCGCGCCAGCGAGGCATCCGAAGGAAGGCGTCCCTACTATTCTTCGCCCTACGACCCAGGGCGGTTCTGTATGCCGACCGGCTGGCAATACTGGCTTGACTAATGTTGGAGGGCTACTATCAGACAACCCCTGTCCATGCCAATGCCAGCCCTGGGAGGCCCTTTGAGTGCATTCTCACGAACCTCTCCCAGATTATGGGCCTCCGTTGGTGACGATGCTGCTGTTAGCTCTCCTGGGCCAGTCTCTCCAAATGCCACCACCCACGGGGCACTAGCTAGTGACTCGTGTTCGAGGAGCGGTTTAGACAAGGAGTCTGAAGCTCCGTCCAGGCGAGAGCCTGGAAACTCTGCTCAGGCGAGAGCGCATAGGCCAACTCAAGAAGCCTCGGCCTATAAAAGATGTTGTTGTTGGATCGAGAGAACCGATAGAGGGTGGGTGAATATCGAAAAATGTTCGGATTTAAGAAATAGAGAAATTACGCAGCGAAAATTAAAACAAACAAATGCAAACACCAAGTTTTTTACTTGGTTCGGAGTCGCGTTCGGCTCCTACTCCAAGGCCCACGGTCGTTGACCGTTTACTGCGGGCAATTCTATATGTCCACAAAATGGTTTACAAATAGATTTACAATTGCAGTATAGTAAACACAAAAAGGAAATTGCTCTTCGTTACCGACGTCCGGTGTGGAATGTTTCTCGGAGCAGAGGAACGTCGTCGGCGCTTGTATCTCGAGTCGGGAGGTTTCTGGAGCAGAGCGCGGGAGCAGAAGAGCGTGGTTGCGTTGAATGAATTCAGTGTTGAAGCCTTGGGGTCGAGGGCCCTTTTTATAACGCCTGGGGGCGCCCGGAACGTCGGGAGCGCCCCCCCACGTGTCAGCCGATCCGAGTTCTTCTCGGTCAACTCTGATCCCTTCAAACTCGGGATCAGATCTTGACTGGGGGCGCCCGGGACGCTGGGGGCGCCCAGATTGACCGGGTCAACTCTCATCCATTTGGCTTCTCGCTGGCTTGCTTCGTTGGCTTCACCTGGGGGCGCCCGGGAGCACGGGGGCGCCCCGCCCATGAACTGCCGAAGCACTCTTTTTGCTTAGTCTGTTTTGTGTTGCCCTTGGGGGCGCCCGGAACACTGGGGGCGCCCTGCTCAGCTGCTGCCTTTCTTCTTTAAGGCGTTATGAGCTGCAATGACTCATTCCTTCGGTCCTGCATCCAGGGTTAGTCCAAAACAAGTACAAAGCAATAGAGTATTAAGTTTATACAGCCTAAGCTGTCTTGGTTCTGATTTTGGGTCTCCCAAATGGAGCCCTAGGTCGAACCGACGTCTACTGTTCCCTCGACGGGGAACGCGTCCTCACCTACTCCTCTCAGGAGAATTTACCTGTTGCCAACCGGCTCCTCCGGTTGGACTTTTGCCCGGCAGTCCTTCGCCAAGTCTTCAGTTCCAGGCAGTCCTTCGCCTGGTGCCCAGCTGTCCTTCGCCAGGTCTTTCGTTCCAGGCAGTCCTTCGCCTGGTGCCTAGCAGTCCTTTGCCAGGTCTTTGACTCCTAGCAGCCCTTCGCTAGGTGCCCAACAGCCCTTCGCTGGGTCTTAGGGTTCCGATGCCTAGCAGTCCTTCGCTAGGTGCCTAGCAGCCCTTCGCTAGGACTTAGTCCCCTAGCAGTCCTTCGCCAGGTGCCTAGCAGCCCTTCGCTAGGACTTTTCCTGCACACTTGAGTAACATTATTAGATCACAAATAACACTTAACTTTGAATCCTTTGTCAATATCAAAACAAGGTTCGATATGGTGCTTCCTACACCAACAATCTCCCCCTTTTTGATTTATGGCAACACAATTCAAAGTTAAGTAAAAACTTATAATAGTTAAGAAAGAAGGTTAAGACCTAATGAAATATAGCAATTCTGAACAGTCTAAAACCAATGTAATTTGAATGGAAAAAAAATTTCTGAACAAAAAAATTTTTTTTCTCATATTCCCCTTGAATAATTGTATTATAAAACACTTAACTTAACTTTGACCTGTCCTCCCCTTTTGACATATATCAAAAACAAACATGGGTGAACAAGGCTTCTAATAGAGAGTTTTTGAGTTTGTGTAAAACTTCTAAGTTTTTTTGACAAAGTGTTTTTAAAAAGCATTTGCATAAAAACTTTTTACATTTAGACAATTTTGAAAAGCTTTGTAAATCTAAATTTTGTTTAAAAAAGCTTTTATTTACTAGGCTTTGGAAAAAGGAATTTTACTTAGGCAAAATTTTGAAGCCAAATTTCCCCAAAAAAAATTCAACTTTGAGAATTGGGAAAAAATTTGTTTTAAAATAATTTGCACACTTAGACGAATTTGCTTGGAAATACATTGTGTATTTTGTAAAACTTCTAGACACGTTTTTCACCAAAAAAAATTCTACTTAGAAACATTTGCCAAAATTTAAAAAAAAGTTTTGCTCAGACAAATTTTGTTTACTAAGAAGAATTTTACTTAAGAAAAAAACATGCACTTAAAAAATTTTGAAACACTTAGAAATGCTTAGAAATTTTTGAAGCACTTTAAAAAAATTAAACAAAATTTCCTTTCTCTCCCCCTTAATGTGAAATTCTTCTCCTTATGTTTTAGACCATTTCTAAGTTAAAAAAAAGGTATTTTGTAAAACTTCTGAGTATCACAAAGGAAATTCTTAATTAAGAGCAACTCGAAGTTTTCAATAAAGTTTCTTTAAAAAAGAAAAAAGTTTAAGGAAGAACTTTTTCTACTCTCCCCCTTAGCCATATATCAATAAAGAACTCTTGAAAAATATATTGTGAAAAACATTTAAAATTTGTGTATCAGAGCTCATGGGTTTTGAAAACATAAATGTTAAAAATGATAATTTTTAATTAATAACATTTTGAAAGAATGAAGAATTATGCTCAAAAAAATTAGAATTGGAGTCAAGTGTATATTTTCATTGAGTCCATGCATGACAAAAAATATTTAATCAATAAGCTTACTTGTTTTGAACATTTTAAAAACTGCAAGTACTTTAAAAGATATTGAGCTTTTTGAGAGATGCAAGTACTTTGTATCTTTTAAAAAATATAAGTCACTTTGAAAGATATTATGCATTTTTTGCAAATATAAGTATTTTTTTTAAAAAAACAAATTGAACCTTTTTGGAAAGTCTAAGTGAAGTTTTTGAAAACTATTAGACTGTGAAAAATATGAGTAATATTTGAAAGGTATTATGCATTTTGAAAACATAATATTTTACTTGACTAGGTTTCTTTTCCAGTCTGACACAATCCTAGAAAACCTTGTTAAATACAAGAATATTTTCCTAAGTGCCCTGGAAGTTTTTCAAACTCAAGTAAATATTATTTTTAAGCAGAATTTTGATAATTCAAAATGATAGTACTTTGAAAATATATGCTAGTACATTTTGAAAAATGTGTGAATTTTTGAAGACACAATATTTTACTTGACTTGGTTTATCATTCAGTCTGACACAATCACAGGAAACCTTGTTGACTACAAGGATATTTTCCTAAGTGTCCTGGAAATTTCTCCAACCCAAGTAAATATTATTTCAAAGATAATTTCATAAGCCACAAAATTTTGAAAAATAAAATAATAGTATTTTGAAAGAAAAAATTATTTAAGTTTTCAAAAGGATTTTAAACTTGCAGTGCATGAAAACATATATTTTTGAAAATGTTTAATAATTCTTTTAATTTGATCTCCCCCTAAACTTGACCCAATCCTAGGAAGCTTGTTAACTACAAGCGATCTTCCTCTGAGTTTTAGGGTTTGATTTAAATTATAAGAAATATTTAATAACATCAAAACAAATAATTACCAAAAGAAATTTCAGAAATTCTTCTTTTGACTCAAACTCCCCCTAAATTTTACACATCCTAGGAGTCCTTATAGATCATGACGTGGACCTTCCTCTGTGTCTTTAGGGTTTATTAAAATCAAAAAAATAATTTTGAATAACCTTCTAGATATGATAACTTTTAAGGAGATAAATTTTTAAAACCACAACTTGAAATGAAGATAATTTTTAAAGCATAAGCCCCCAAAAAAATTTGAAATGATAATGGTTTTTCAAAGTAATATACCAAGGTTTTTGAGCCAATTTTTGAAAACCTTATTTTGAGATGATAATAAGTTTTAGAGTATAAGGTTTTTGAATAATCTGAATTTTTCGAAAAAGATTAAGAAGGCCCTGTATCCGACACAAACTGACTTTTATCTGAGATCCTTAAGGGATTTCAGTGTTGACCAGGTTTGACTATGGTGACCATGTTTGACTCAGTTGACTATGTTTGACCAATCAATAACTAAATCAAACAAGCCCTAGATTCTATTTAAAATGAGTCTATTGTGATATTTAACATGAAATTCAATATTTTGAAAAAAAGATAGAGATGAAAAAGTAGGGTACAGTAAACTGAAATAATTTGACAAATAGAGATAATTTTGAATAACTTTTGAAAACATTTTTTATTTGAAAGGATAGTGATTTATGCTTTTAGGTCCTAGATGTCTCACCCAGTTCTACGTGATCAAGCATGTTAACCTTATGGGTTTTGTGAGATAAATATTTTAATTTTGAAAGCATGGTTTATTAATTTTGAAAAATTTGTTATGAATCTAAGATTAACTGAAAATTTGTGTTAGATTCGAATTTGACAAAGAGTAAATTGAATTTGAATTTCAAAAATTGGCTTCCAGGTCTTGGCGAGGCACAAGGCCTTCTTTGGCCGTAGCCTTATTGGATCATCAACCCTTTCCTTGACAAAGCCTTTTAGTGAAATTTCATTTTCAAGATTACTTTTTGAGAAATTCTGGTCTAACTAGTTTGGGTTTCATTTTCTTGTTTCAATTTTCTGAAGTTTGCTTTAATTAAGTTACATGAATCAATCACATTATTCAAGGTAAATAACGGATTTTCAAATACTATAAATTTACCTTTGTTGATTGTTTGTCCGGCATTCTTGGTAGCTCTTTTATCTGTGCATTCACTTTTGTAATGCCCGAACTCCTGGCACTTGAAGCATTGAATGCGACTTTTATCCTTTCGTGCTTTTGGAACTGATTCCTTTGTCGCCGTCGGTGGTGTCGTTCGAATCTTACGAGTAGGACACTCACTTTGGTAGTGCCCTCTCCCCCTGCATGTGTAACAAATTACATGATTTTTAAAATCTGATTTTACACTTTTACCTTTGGTTCCTTATTGGGAATCTCCCCCTTTATTCTTGCCGCCTCGAATCTAGGCTCATCTTTTGATTTTGTGTCTGAGTCGGACTCGGGTACTAGTTGAAGCTACTTCTTTGGTGGTTCTTTAGGATTTTTCCCTGCAAAAGAATTTACACCTTCCTCGACCATTACAGTATCTGTTTGATTATTTAATTCTAATTTTGAAAAGAATTCAAAATCGGTTAGTTAGAAAATTTAATTCATAATCTTGCTGATTTCGAAAATCCGGAGTATTACTCCAATTGTGACCTTACTTAGACAATTGTTTGTTTTAATTATGTGTTTCTTTTTATTTTTGTATTTTTTTTTGTTTAGAATTAGGATTGGTTAGTATAAGGACTAAATCAGTTAATTGAAATTTGAACAACATAGTATTGGGTGGAGGTGAGATGATAGTACGTTAGGGAAGCCATCTTGGCGGAACTAGCCGAAGCTACTTCTTTGGTGGTTCTTTAGGATTTTTCCCTGCAAAAGAATTTACACCTTCCTCGACCATTACAGTATCTGTTTGATTATTTAATTCTAATTTTGAAAAGAATTCAAAATCGGTTACCGTCTCAGTCAATTCGTCGTCTGATTCTGGTTAGACTTTGGATTCGGGTTCAGACTCTGATTCGGCTGTTTGTGCTTGGACCGAAAGGGCAAGATAACTTACCTGATCTTCTTCTTCATCTGAGATCTCTTGATGAAGGTCAATCAGTTTTTCCCAGATTTCTCTAGCACATCTGAAGGATCCGACCCGCTTCAATTCTTCATTGGTTAGGCCACATTGTAGGATTGCAGTAGCCCTTGCATCTGTCTCGATCTTCCTCAGTGTTGGTTCATCTAGTTTGTCCCAAGTGATCGATGTTCCTTCTTCTGTGGGGAATGTGAACCCCGTTTGGATTATCAACCATAAATCCAGATTAGCCTTCAGGTGGGATTCCATTAGATTTCTCCAGGAGTTGAAATTTTCACCAGAGAAGAGCGGTGGACGGGCACTGTTCCATTCTTGGTTGGCCATTTAGTTTGTACCTCGTACACAAAAGAAACAAAAAAAATGTACCAAGACTTGGTCTTGGATTAGTAGTGCGGGAGAGAGAAAAAACTAGCTCAATAAAAGTGTTTGCACGAATTCCGAGGTAAAATAATAATAAAATAAAATAAAAATTAATGATAAATTTTGAAAATGTTGACTTTATCAATTTTGATTAATGATGAAAAAGTAAGAATTTACTGTTTGGAAAAAATTTTGCTTAGCAAGAATTTCGAGAAAAAATAATAATTAAAAAAAATTATGACAAATTTTTAAAAATGGTTCGTTTTATCAATTCTGAGTAATGGTGAGAAAATAAGAATTCAAAATTGAAAAAGGCGTAAGAATATTTTAAACACACCTACAGATATTATTTATTTGAAATAAAGATCGGGTGGTGTTGCACAACTTCGATTAACGAGAAAAGATTAAAAAAGATAAAATAATTTTGAAAATCCGAAAAACTCTCAAATTGGTGGTTGCACCAAATTTGAGCTTCCCCGCTCTGATACCACTTGTTGGATCGAGAGAACCGATAGAGGGGGTGAATATCGAAAAACGTTCGGATTTAAGAAATAGAGAAATTACACAGCGGAAATTAAAACAAACAAACGCAAACACCAAGTTTTTTACTTGGTTCGGAGTCGCGTTCGACTCCTACTCCAAGGCTCACGGTCGTTGACCGTTTACTGCGGGCAATTTTATATGTGCGCAAAATGGTTTACAAATAGATTTACAATTGCAGTATAGTAAACACAAAAAGGAAATTGCTCTTCGTTACCGACGTCCGGTGTGGAATGTTTCTCGGAGCAGAGGGACGTCGTCGGCACTTGTATCTCGAGTCGGGAGGTTTCTAGAGCAGAGCGCGGGAGCAGAAGAGCGTGGTTGTGTTGAATGAATTCAGTGTTGAAGCCTTGGGGTCGAGGGCCCTTTTTATAGCACCTGGGGGCGCCCGGAACGTCGGGGGCCCCCCCCACGTGTCAGCCGATCCGAGTTCTTCTCGGTCAGCTCTGATCCCTTCAAACTCAGGATCAGATCTTGACTGGGGGCGCCCGGGACGCTGGGGGCGCCCGGATTGACCGGGTCAACTCTCATCCATTTGGCTTCTCGCTGGCTTGCTTCGTTGGCTTCACCTGGGGGTGCCCGGGAGCACGGGGGCGCCCGGGAGCATGGGGGGCGCCCGGGAGCACGGGGGCGCCACGCCCATGAACTGCCGAAGCACTCTTTTTGCTTAGTCTGTTTTGTGTTGCCCTTGGGGGTGCCCGGAACACTGGGGGTGCCCTGCTCAGCTGCTGCCTTTCTCCTTTAAGTCGTTCTGAGCTGCAATGACTCATTCCTTCGGTCCTGCATCCAGGGTTAGTCCAAAACAAGTACAAAGCAATAGAGTATTAAGTTTATACAGCCTAAGCTGTCTTGGTTCTGACTTTGGGTCTCCCAAATGGAGCCCTAGGTCGAACCGACGCCTACTGTTCCCTCGACGGGGAATGCGTCCTCACTTACTCCTCTCAGGAGAATTTACCTGTTGCCAACCGACTCCTCCGGTTGGACTTTTGCCCAGTAGTCCTTCGCCAGGTCTTCAGTTCCAGGCAGTCCTTCGCCTGGTGCCCAGCTGTCCTTCGCCAGGTCTTTCGTTCCAGGCAGTCCCTCGCCTGGTGCCTAGCAGTCCTTCGCCAGGTCTTTGACTCCTAGCAGCCCTTTGCTAGGTGCCCAGCAGCCCTTCGCTGGGTCTTAGGGTTCCGATGCCTAGCAGTCCTTCGCTAGGTGCCTAGCAGCCCTTCGCTAGGACTTAGTCCCCTAGCAGTCCTTCGCTAGGTGCCTAGCAACCCTTCGCTAGGACTTTGTTTCCTGGCAGTCCATCGCCAGGTGCCTAGCAGCCTTTCGCTAGGACTTTCTCTGCATACTTGAGTAACTTTATTAGATCACAAGTAACACTTAACTTTGAATCCTTTGCCAATATCAAAACAAGGTTCGATATGGTGCTTCCTGCACCAACAGTTGCTTCCGTTTTTCTTTTCTTTGATTCTGACTCTTGCCGTCTTTCTTCGCTAGGCGGCGCGGCCAATCTGGAACCTTGAGGAATTGATTACGCTCAAGACCCAACTTTTTGAAGCACGCCACATCATCACCAATCTCCGGGCTGACCTGAAGGCAATGAGGAGGAGCGGGCTGCTTGTGCTGCGGAGATTGGTAAGCTTCAACAAAGGCACAAAGTCCAAGCATCCGTACTGAAGGCAATTCAACGGCGCATACAGCGCCTCAAAGGATATGCCGACTCTCTACTCCAGGGCAAGTCCCAGAAGAGGACCAGCCGAGCTCCGCGAACTTATTTTCCTTCGCTGGAGAGGGGCTATGCCTCGGTTTTGTAATAGCTTTTGATAATGAGAATGTCGCCTCTTTTACATTCCTTGTCTTTGCGATGTTTAAGTGTTAAGAATCTAAGCAGCATTACTAACTCGAGTGAGGGCTCCCTAGCCTAGGTATGCTTCGCTGAATGTATATGCGAGTCGCGCGAGTATGATGCCTTCCACTCGGGTTGGCCACTCGGGCCCGAACCAACCTTACTTTGCGATTGTCGGAATGGAACACTTAGGCATCATAGCAACTTGAGCGAAAGCGAGTGATCCGTTATTCGCCGGGCGCATGAGGGTTAATCGGTTGGAATTGTCAACTTGGACAAGTCATGGTGTTGTCGCCGAGTCACGGGCCTTGTAAAGGCTCGTCATGATGCTTTCGCTTGGGTCCCGTTTAGAGAGTAGCCAAGTTAAGGAGATGTTCGAGAGATGCTCTTGCTTTAGGACTTCAGGAATCTGGTGCATTCGGTCGGGCGAGACTCAGGGAGCGTGGGCCGCCACGCGTCCGATTGAGGGCTGATTCGAGGGATGAATGTATCTCGTGAAGAGGTGAGAGTCTGGACACTGACTCAGGCCGATTCTCAGGAGCGTGGGTCGCCATGCGTTCGATCGGAGACACTGAATCGAGTGGGGCGTGGAGGCTGGTCCACTTATAACTTGCTAGCGAGGCAAGAGTTTTGCGCACACGGTCGGGCAGGACTCAGGGAGCGTGGGATGCCACGCGTCTTACTGAGCAGCCGAGCCACGGGATAAATAGCACACATGGTCAGGCAGGACTCAGGGAGCGTGGGACGCCACGCGTCTTACTAAGCAGCCGAGCCGCGGGATAAATGGCGCACACGGTCGGGTAAGACTCAGGGAGCATGGGCCACCACGCATCTTACTGAGCAACCGAGCCGCGGGATAAATAACACACACGGTCGAGCAGGACTCAGGGAGCGTGGGACGCCACACGTCTTACTGAGCAGCCGAGCCGCGGGATAAATGGCACACACGGTCGGGCAAGACTCAGGAAGCGTGGGTCGCCACGCGTCTTACTGAGCAGCCGAGCCGTGGGATAAATGGCGCACACGATTGGGCAAGACTCAGGGAGCGTGGGACGCCACGCGTCTTACTGAGCAGCCGAGCCGCGGATAAATGGCGCACACAATCGGGCAAGACTCAGGGAGCGTGGGTCCCACGCGTCTTACTGAGCCACCGAGCCGCGGGATAAATAGCACACACGGTCGGGCAGGACTCAGGGAGCGTGGGACGCCACGCGTCTTACTAAGCAGCCGAGCCACGGGATAAATGGCGCACATGGTAGGGCAAGACTCAGGGAGCGTGGGTCGCCATGCGTCTTACTGAGCAGCCGAGCCGCGGGATAAATAGCACACACGGTCGGGCAGGACTCAGGGAGCGTGGGATGCCACGCGTCTTACTGAGCAGCCGAGCCGTGGGATAAATGGTGCACACAGTCGGGCAAGACTCAGGGAGCTTGGGCCGCCACGCGTCTTACTGAGCAGCTGAACCGCGAGATAAATAACAAACACGGTTGGGCAGAACTCAGGGAGCGTGGGACGCCACGCGTCTTACTGAGCAGCCGAGCCGCGGGAAACATGGCGCACACGGTCGGGCAAGACTTAGGGAGCGTGGGCCACCACGCATCTTACTGAGCAGCCAAGCCGCGGGATAAATGGCTCGAGAGTCTGGAGCATCTGCGAGCGGGGTGAGGACTGTATTTTTCCACTTTTATGAGTGCTTTACATTTACACTATAACTTCTCATTCGGCAGCCCGATAGGGCTGAAGATGGATCGCGCTCCAGGGTCGATCCAACCTTTTCCCCTTCTCGTTCTCTAAGTAATAAGCACCCGAAGCGAGCTTCTGAACGACTTTGAAGGGTCCTCCCTGCCGAATCGAGAAAGTACGATAGAGGGGGGGGGTGAATATCATAAAACGTTTTTGGATTCGTACAGAGAATAAGCAGCGGAAAATAGAGAAACACACATGCGAACTCAAGCGATTTTACTTGGTTCGGAGTCGCGGTCGGCTCCTACTCCAAGGCCCACGGTCGTTGACCGTTTACTGCGGGCAATTCTATATGTGCGCAAATGTTTACAAAGAAATTTTATAGTTGTAGTACAGTAAACAGAAAATTAAGCTCTTTCATTACCGACGCCCGGTGTGGATTGTACTTCGGAGCAGAGGGTCGTCGTCGGCGCTTCAATCTCGAGATGGGAGGTTTCTGGAGTAGAGCGCTTGAGTAGAAGAGCGTATTGGCGTTGGAAAGTTGTGTTCAGAAGCCATA
Source organism: Boesenbergia rotunda (assembly GCA_024364735.1). Lineage (NCBI taxonomy): Eukaryota > Viridiplantae > Streptophyta > Magnoliopsida > Zingiberales > Zingiberaceae > Boesenbergia > Boesenbergia rotunda. The sequence goes on along the minus strand of JAGFNQ010004570.1, from coordinate 185,405 downwards.
GGGGTCGAGCCCCTTATATAGTGCACCTGGGGGCGCCCTGGACGTTGGGAGTGCCCTCCACGTGTCTCCCGATCCGTAAAGCCTCTATCCGAACTCGGTCAGCCCTTATCCCTCCAGGATCGGGCTCGAGGTTTGACGGGGGCTCCCGGGAAGCAGGGGGCGCCCGGGTTGACTCAATCAGCTGGCTTCTCGGCTGGATAACCTCTATCCGCTTCGTGGCTTGAGACCAGGGCGCCCAAGGCATCCGGGGCGCCCGGGAGCACGGGGGCGCCCCGCCCAGTGAGCTTTTGAAGCTTTACTTGCTCAGCTTGTCTTGCCTTCACCTTGGGGGCGCTCGGGACCTCCGGGGCACCCTGCCCAGCTGCTGCCCCTCTCCTTTGGGGCGTTCTGAGCTGCAGAAACTCGTTCCTTCGGTCCTGCATCCAGGGTTAGTGCCACACAAAACAAAGCAAGAATGTTAGTGGGTCTTACAGCCGTAGCTGTCTTAGTTCTGACTTCGGGTCTCCCAAATGGAGCCCTAGGTCGAGCCGACGCCTACTGTTCCCTCGACGGGGAGCGCGCCCTCACCTACTCCTCTCAGGAGAGTTTACCTTTTGCCAACCGGCTCCTCCGGTTGGACTTTTGTCTGATGCACCTGACCAGGTCTTCATGCCCACCTTCCGAGCAGGTCTTCGGTGTCCAGCCCCCGGCCAGGTCTTAGTGCCCAATTCCTCGAACTAGGTCTTCGGTGCCCAGCCCTCGGTCAGGTCTTAGTGTCTGATTCCTCGAACCAGGTCTTCGGTGCTCAGCACTCGGCCAAGTCTTAGTGCCCAGTCCACGACCAGGACTTATTGCCCAACTTTATGTCAGGACTTAGTTGCCCAGCCCACGGCTAGGATTTATTGCCTAGATTACCTAGGACTTTCCTGCACACTTGAGTAACTTTATTAGATCACAAATGATACTTAACTTTGAACCCTTTGTCAATATCAAAACAAGGTTCGATATGGTGCTTCCTGCACCAACACTCCCCACTGCGGCTCCAGGTTACTTACATCCCCAACAGGCTTGATCCTCTTCCAGACAAGGTCTCCCCTTGGAATGCTCTCGGTAGTACCTTCCGATCATACTTCTGTTTCATCTTCTGCCGATACGCGAACATTCGAGCGGCTGCTTTGTCTCGGATTTCGTCGACCAAGTCTAGCTCCATTCGCCTCCTTTCCAAGTTATTTTCATCATAGGCCACCTGCCGATCTGACTAACATCCGACTTCAACCGGTATGACTGCTTCACTCCCATAGACTAGCTTGAAAGGTGTGCACCCCGTTCTCTCTTTGATCGTGGTCCGTGGAGCCTATAGGATACTCGGGAGCTCATCTACCCACGTTTCTGCCAACATGATCTAGCTTAGTCTTTAACCCTTTAAGGATCCCTCGGTTAGCCACTTCCGCTTGACCATTGCTTTGGGGATAGGCTACAGAAGTGAAGGATTGCTTGATGCCGTACTTCGCGCACCACTCTTGTATCTTTCGACCCTGGAACTGTCTTCCATTGTCCGACACAAGTTTGTACGGGATTCCGTATCAGCATAGTATGTCTCGCCATAAGAACTTCATGACCGCCTGCTCGGTGATACGCGATAGAGCCTCCACCTCTATCTATTTGGAAAAGTAATCGACGGCCACCAGTAAATACTTCTTCCGGGCTGCGGCAGTCGAGAATGGTCACACGATGTCCATGCCCCACTGATCAAAAGGACATGAGACCGCCGACGCCTTCATAGCTTCTGTAGGTCGATGTGGTAGGCAGTGATGCTTCTGGCAAGATAGGCAGGTGGTGACCAGCTCGTTGGCATCCTTCTGCAAGGTTGGCCAGTAATAGCCTGATATTATCGCCTTCCGAGCCGTCACGCGAGCCCCTACGTGGTTTCCACAGATCCCCAAGTGAATTTCTCGCAGCACATAGTCGGCATCCTCCTCGTCCAGGCACTTGAGTAGGGGTCTGGAGAACGATCTTTTGTATAGCACGTCGCCGACCATGGTATAACGAGCTATATGCTTCTTGAGCCATCGAGCTTCCTCTCGGTCGGTTGGCAAGACTCCCCTTGTGAGGTAGGCGATGATTGGGGTTCGCCAGTCATATTCCAACTCCAAGTCAGCTTGCCTCTCTATTTGCATGATTAGTAGTGCCGGGCCTCCTGGTTGGGGGAGCACCCAAGAGCCGACTAAGCTGGCTAGCTTAGCCAATTCGTCCGCCTTAAAGTTATCCTCCCGTGGGATCTTCTTTACTTACACTTCTTTGAACTCGGCCTTCAGCTTCTCATAAGACTCGATGAATGCTTGCAGTCGATCACTGTTAACCTCAAATCGCCCAACCACTTGCTGTATCACCAGTTGGGAGTCAGAATAAAGCATCACCCGAGTCGCTCCCACATGCCTGGCAGCCTGTAGTCTTGATATGAGGGCCTCATACTCAGCCTCATTATTCGTGGCCCGGTACTCCAGCCAAACGGACAAGTGCATTTGCTGTCCACTCGGGGAGATCATCAGGATGCCTATCCCACTCCCCGACCGGGCTGCCGAGCCGTCCACATATATCTGTCAGGCTTCTTCAATCTCATCAGCATGTAGCTCACTTAGAAAATCAGCAAGGGCCTAAGCCTTGATAGCTGGCCGAGGCTGATACTGAATATCATATTCACTCAGCTCAGTGGTCCACTTAATCAACCGGCCGGATGCTTCAGGATTGGAGGCCACTCGACCCAAGTTGTTGTTTATCAATACCACGATAGGGTGTTCCAAGAAATAAGGTCGGAGCCTCCGAGCGCCCAACAACAGCACATACATTAACCTTTCGAGTGTCGTATATCGACACTCGACTCCTTTTAATAGGTGGGCAAAAAAGTACACCGGGTGCTGCTCAGCCTCTTCTTGCTTAACCAAGACCATGCTGATCGAGTCAGCCGATGCAGCCAAATAAACATACAGTGTCTCCCCGACCTCTGGCTTGGCTAGCACAGGTAGCTCAGCAAGGTAGACCTTCAGTTCTTCGAACGCCTTGTCACAGTCGGCATCCCACTGGAATTTGGTGGCCTTGCGGAGGGTTTTGAAGAAAGGCAACCCTCGCTCAGCCGATCGGGAGATAAATCGAGACAGGGTTGTGATTCGCCTTGTGAGCCGCTGTTCCTCTCGGAGATTTCTGGGCGGGGGCATGTCTAGCAGAGCTTTGACCTTGCTAGGGTTAGCTTTGATGCCCCGCTCGATCACAATGTATCCTAGGAATTTTCCACTCCAGGCGCCAAAAAGACACTTGGCCGGGTTCAACTTGACCCATATCTCCGCAGTGTCTGGCATGTCTCTTCGACGTCGGCCACCAGGTCTTCGGCTCGAGTGGACTTGATAAGGATATCGTCCACGTACACTTCAACATTCCTTCCGATCTGGGATCGGAAGACTTTGTTCATCATACGCTAGTAGGTGGCTCCAGCATTCTTCAACCCGAACGGCATGACGGTGTAACAGTAGGTACAGTCTGTCGTAATGAAACTGACTTCTCTTGGTCCTCTGCAGCCAAGGGCACTTGGTGATACCCCTGGTACGCGTCTAGCATGGAAATGAACTCACTGCCAGCTGTCGAGTCCACCATCTGGTCGATCCGAGGCAAGGGATAGCAGTCCTTCGGGCAGGCCCTGTTGAGGTCCCAAAAGTCGATGCAAATCCGCCACTTATTGTCTGGCTTGGGCACTAGCACCACGTTGGCTAGCCAGACCGGGAACTGCACCTATCGGATGTGCCTGGCTTCCGTCAGCCTCTCGATTTCAGCTCGGATCAGCTTATTTTGCTCGGTGCTGAAGTCCCGCTTCCTCTGCTTCACGGGTCGAGCATGTGGATACACATGGAGGTGGTGCTCCGCCACCTCCGGTCGAACACCTCTCAGTTCTTTGACTGACCAGGCGAAGACATCTTGATTTTGAGCCAAGCACTCCGGCAAGGGCTTCTTCAACTCCTCGGGCAGTCCTGCTGCAATCTTGACTCGAGTGTCCTCCCTATCTGGGAGGAGCTGCACCTCTTCCTTATCTTCATGCAACTCAGACCAAGGGGAGACTTGAACCATGTTGCAGTCAGAGAAGGGGCGCGGAGCCTTGCGGCTTTCTACCTGGACATCATCCACGTAGCATCTCCGGGCCACTCTTTGATCGCCCTTGACTTCTCCCACCTTGTCCTCGACTGGGAATTTAACCTTCAGGTAGAAGGTGGAGGCGACAACCCAGAACTCATTGAGGGTTGGTCAACTCAAAATGGCGTTGTAGGACGAGGGAGCGTCTACCACCAAGAACGTGGACCACCGAGTCCTCTTCAGTGGCTCCTCGCCCAAGGAGATGGCCAGTCTGATTTGGCCGATAGGCTAAACCTGATTCCCCGTGAAACCAAACAGCGGGGTCGCTACCAGGTCCAGCTGGGACCTCTCGATCTGGAGCTGGTCAAACGCTCTCTTATAGAGTATGTTGACCGAGCTGCCCGTGTCCACTATGGTGCGGTGGACTTGATAGTTGGCGATGACGGCTGTAATGACCAGCGCGTCATCGTGTGGGACCTCCAATCCCTGCAAATCCTGGGGCCCAAAACTGATCTGAGGCCCCTCTGCCTGAGCTGAGTTGGTGTCGACCTGGTGGATCTCCCGTCGACGCACCTGTGCCTTCCTGGCACGGTTGGAGTCTCCTCCCGTCGGTCCGCCCGAGATGACATGTATACCTTCTCGGACGACATTCTGCTGGTTAGCTTGTTCTTCGTCCGTCTCCTCGCCCCTAGCCTGGTTCCCTTGCGGGAAAAGATTGCGAGCAGCTGGGGGGTTTTCTCACAATTCCTAGGCTACGAGGTCGACATTTGGGCTGCCTCAACCTGCGCCCCGTCCGGGAGGCGTTTGTCGCCCCCGTCCTCTAGGGTCCGGGGCTCGGCCCTGACCGGCTTGATGGCACTCCTCGGTGGCATGGCCGTGGCTCTGGTGGAAGGTGCATTATAGCCTCCATCGGGCAGGGAAACACCCTTGGGCCACCTGCTGTACATGGCGCCGCTCCACGCCCGCATGCTCGGCGAGCCCACGTGGGCTGCGGATAGGTCCCCCTGGGGGCCTAGCACCCTGAACGGGGTGGGGAGGTGCCGAGGCGGCCGACTCCTTTCTGCGAGCGGCCTGCGCCTCCTCCAAGTTGATATATTTGACAGCCTTGCCAAGAAGGCTGTCGAAGTCCTTCGGGGGCTTCATGATCAGCGAGCGGAAAAACTCCCCATCCTGTAAGCCCTGGGAAAAAACGCTGACCATGACCTCCTGGGTGGCAGTTGGCACGTCCAACGCCACATCATTGAACCTCTTGATGTAGGCCTTGAGGGTCTCCTTTGGACCTTGCTTCAAGGCGAACAAATTAAGGCTCGTCTTGTGGTGTCGTCGACTGCTAGCAAAGTGCTGCAAGAACACTCTTTTGAGCTCCTCAAAGCTCATAATCGACCTCTCGGGGAGCCAGTCGAACCACCTCTGGGCTACACCAGAGAGGGTTGTCAGGAAGGCTCGGCACTTGACGCCTTCCGGATACTGATGAAGCATAGACGTATTATCAAACTTCGTCAGATGCTCCTCCGGATACGTGGCTCCTGCATACTCGGGGACGGTAAATAAACGAAGGTGGTGGGGCACTGGGTCTTCCAAGATGCAAGGGGCAAAGGGACTACGTGCCAACGCAGTTGAGGCAGGATCAGCTGGGGCCTTTCCCTTGTTCGGTCGCCTCCCACGCACCGGATTGGACACTGAGGCTTCTGCTGACACAAAATGGGCCTCTTCCCCCTGGCCTCGAGGGACGACTGCAGGGGGAGGCGCAGAACCGCCCTCAGGCCGAGAGGGCCTTCCTTGTCCCCCCGAAGGCCGATGTGCCACCGGCTCCGGGCCCTGAGGCCCCTGACTGTCGACTTGTGAGGGCCTTTGAGAAGCCCTCTGAGCTCGCGTAGTGATAACCACGCGTGTCGTACCATGAGTATCAAATACAATTAAAGTGTCGAACTCCTCTAAACTAATGTAGTATAGAGTAACTCGAGTCGTCTCTCTCAAGGAATGTAATGATAGGTTAATAAATCTTAGGATCGTATGTTATTGCTTTTGGATTTTGGATATTAACTGGGGTTTGGATTTGGAAGCTAAGACTACGAAATGAAATAGCAAAGCAAGTATGAAATCTAGTTCTAATTAATGAAAGACAATGTAGGTAAGGAAATCTAATTTAACCTAACTACAATTGCAGAAAAGAAAAGGGCAACTTGAAATAAAGCATCAACAAAACTAAACATGGAACAAAACCTACAGCATTAAAGAAATCTAATCTAACCTAACTTAATTGCATTTAAATGAAGATCAAATCTAAATCTAGCATTCAAATGAAATCAACAAACTTAAATGCATCAATTAAAACCTAACTAATGGAAGACACATTTCATCGAACACATGTTAAGCATGAAAGAATTTAATCACAGTACGTGCAATCCAAACATAGGGAATCAAGTTTAATACAAGCATTCATCATCCAACACATAACATTCAACTACATTAAACCAATCAACCCAATCTGATGAAGGCTGCCGGAAGTGACTGTGAAGAACAAGTTGCTAGCTAATAAGAAGAAGTGCTGCCGAATCTGATGAAGGCTGGATGAAGGAGCTGCGGCCAAATGCGGCTTGCATGACTCCTCTTCTGCCCTAGCGTGAGGTTGGTGGCCGGCGGCAGTGAGATGATGAGTCTAGGGTTCCCGGATGAAGCTTGCATCCAGATGAAGAGGAGAAAAGGTGAGAAGGTTGTGGAGAAGAAGAAGATGGAAGGTGAAGGAATGGAGTCCAGCCGGCGGCTGTGAAGAAGTGGACCGCCGGCGGTGAGGGTGAGTCGGGGTGGATGATTCCCTTTTTTTTGCCGATCTCAGGTTCCCCCAGGAGCTCGATCGAGAGTGAGATGTGTGAGGGTAGAGAGACGCCGTCGAGTGGATCGGGCTCCTTCCTTTGTGCGCGTGGGTTCACAGGTCAGCCCCTTGAGTTCGGCCCAAAGCTTGGGTTCAGCCCGACCTTGGTTTCTTCAGCCCAGACCCAGCTCTTCTATTCAGCCTAGCACTTCTATAGATTTCAAGGGCTCTAATTGCTTCATGTCTTGGCATCTCAAATACCTTATCAACAAGGTTAATGATTCCATCATTAATAGCACAATAAATTTTGGAACTCTCTTTCAATACCAAAGCGAGCGCATATTGCACAACGTAGTTGTTAATAGCAGCTACTTCTAGCTTGATCCAAGCCTTGGTCCAAGGTCCATCTTTAATTCCCTACAAAAATTATAAAATAATGCCAAAATTTAGAGGAAATTATACTGAGCTCCAAAAATAGATCCTAATCGTAAAATATGATATAAACTTGATTTAAACGTACGAGAGGATAAAAAAATGCTAAGTAAATGAGCAAATATAATGGCATAAAATGCTAGTTACCACACCCCACACTTAATTCTTGTACGTCTCGAGCAAGCAAACAAAACTAAAAGAAAACAAAATATCTCCCAAACATTACATCCCCTATCGATACTTTAAAAATAAAAAAAGAAGGTTACTTAGGATCATTAAGTTTCAAGAATCCATGTATTTATGGTTCCAAATCTCACATAAGTCAAAAGGCATGGTAATTTCAATCAACTTGAATAAACTAAGCATGACAAAAACCTCACAAGATGGATATATGCACTGATGCTCACAAAAATAACAAATATGGAAGTGGAGTTCTCTCAAAGCATGCATGACATTGCACTACCATATGCTTGCTTATTTTCTACTTCGCCACTACTATCGCATAAGTACACAAATCAAGAGGACTTTTCAATGAATGATGATGGAACCACGTGCTAACAAGAGAACAAGAATGGTAGATAACAAAAAAAAAGATCACAGAGAATATGAGAGCATTGGGGTAATCAACATGACGTATACCATCAAATAATATGCCAAAATAAAAAATCTCACCCAAACATTCAACACTCAAAATTCTCCTTGTGTTTCTCTCAATAATAATATCAAATGAGTATTCATCAAATTTTTTAGGAAAATATTCCTTCTTGTTCATCACTAACAAAATCCCGAATGCTTGAGATTTTTTTTCCCACTCTCTTTAATTTTTCATTCTTTTCTCTTTTTTCTTCTTTTTTCCACTTTTTTTTTTCATTTGTCATTTTTTTTGTTTTTTTTTCACAGAGAGATTTTTTTCAACAAGCATTCGTCCATACACACTTGTCTTCCCCCCACACTTAAAACTTGCCTCAGACAATGTAACAAAGCATGATAACATCTAAAACTCACAATAATAGAGGCTAATAATAGACAAATAAAAATGTACTCATCATGCAATCACCCCATGCTCTCATCGCATGCTCAAGGAAAGAATAAGCTAATAAAGATATGACAGTGAGAATATACTGACAATGAGAAGATCTGACAAAGGAAGACAATGAAACATGAAAGCAATAGGTGAAATGCTCACTAGTAACAATGGCAAAGTAGAGGGAAAACTAAGAGATCAACAAGAAAGTTTGCCTCCATCATATTCATATAAGCTTATGCTAATGTAATTTCAAAAAGAATCAAAGCAAGTTCTAGAGTGTCAAGTATCACAAATGCTATCACACATAAGAGGATTAATGATAAGCATGGCAATATCCTCACTAGGTGAACAATAAAATGACATGCTTAATCTAACAAGATAGAGTCCATCACCACAACAAATGACTAAATGCAATTAATGTCCACAAGCATACCAAGGAAACCAAAACTCAATAGTCAGACTTAACCATTTTTTATGATTCTCAAAGCATAATAAAGGGACATGTAGGGAGATACGACTGGAAATCAAGCAAGGTTTATTCAAGACCAAACAAAATGCAGAATGAGGAAGCAAAGCATGAATGCAAAGTATAAAAGCAAACAAACATGCAAGTATAAATATAAAGAAAAATAAGAAAAGGAACAAACTCCCCTTTATTCCTAGCGGTTGGAGTTGGTTCAGGAGTAGCATCCATCCCGGTAGTGGTGGAGTTTGGGTAGTCGAGAGAGCATTTCTCACGTGATCACTGTCATAGTGCACTACTCCCCCACACTTCAACTTCGCATAAGTGTGTTCCGGTGGCCGGAGATGATTAAGGAACAAAACCCACTTTAGAGGTGAAGTGCTACGAGTCAAAATAAGAGCAACTCCTCCCTCTTGATGCTTTTTGGAAGTCTTTTCAGGAGGTTGGAGTCTATTTAGTTGTAACACCCACTCCAGAAGTCGTCGGCAACCTGCAAAACCATGAAATACCTCCCTCACGTGTGCAGGGTAAGAAAAAGATGAAATACAATCAGTCTCTATATAAAATGTTTCAAGAAATACATCACATCCAATAAAATCAACCTTAGGTACCTCTATGAATTTTTCTAAAAAATTAGGAGAAATACTTACCTTGTCTTTCTGAGAAATACCTGAAGGTTCTACCAGAGTGGATGTAACTATGACCTCCTCCTGGTCAGGTAAAGGCTCCATCTCAGGTTCAGGTGCTGGTGGAAATACAACTAAAAGAGGTGATTCTTGGGTTCTTGCTTCTACCATGCAAGTCCCTACACTTTCATGTATATCCTCTGAATCTTCTGATATGTCACTCAATGTAGGTGATCCCTGGGGCTCAGTGCAATCCCCTACACCTATAGAGTCATCTGCAACTGGAAATGAATCAGATTCAACCTCCAACTCAGCTGTCTCTGTAGCTAATACATCCTCTGCCTCATTTGAACTAGAATATCCTCTCTGAACATCAATCTTGGTCCCTGCAGTCTGCATTTGACTAATGGTGGAGGATATCTGTCCAATTGGTCGCTCTATGTTCTGAATGGAAGCATCAGTCCTACTCTGATACTGCTGAAATGGAGCGTTAAATTGCTAAAAATCCCTCTCAAATTACTGCTGAATCTAAGCGCTAAGCTGCTGAAATTGAGTGTTAAGCTGAGCACTAAATGTTGGATCGAGAAAACCGATAGAGGGGGGGTGAATATCGGAAATCATTTTTCGGAAATTTTTAGAGCAAGTACGCAGCGGAAATTAAAAATCACAACACAGAGACACAGTCGATTTTACTTGGTTCGGAGCCTGTGTCGACTCCTACTCCAAGGCCCACGGTCGTTGACCATTTACTTTGGCCAATTCTATATACGGCGCAAATAGTTTACACAATTTGATTACAAAATAAGTGCAGTAAATAAAAAACCGCTCTTCTTTACCGACGTCCGGAGTAGATCGACTTTTTCGGAGCAGCGGGACGTCGTTGGCTCGAGTTGGAAGGTTTCCGGAGCAAGGCGCGAGAGCAGAAGAGCTTTGAGACGTTGAGTGAATTAATGTCTTGAAGCCTTGGTCGAGGGCCCTTTATATAGGGCCTGGGGGCGCCCGGGACGTCGGGGGCGCCCCCCACGTGGCCTTTGATCCGCCAAAGTCTCGGTCAGCGTCTGATACCTTTATCTTCGGGATCAGCTTTGACCGGGGTGCCAGGAGCGCTCGGGGCGCCCGAATTGACCGGGTCAAAGTGTTATCTGGCTTCGAAGAGAGCTGCTTCGACAGTTGGTGCTGGGGGCGCCCGCAGCGCAGGGGGGCGCCCGCAGCGCAGGGGGGCGCACGGAGCGCAGGGGGCGCCCGGGAGTTGTACTGTTTGATGCTGCTTTTTACTTGTGTGTTTTGTGTTCACCTTGGGGGCGCCCGGGACACTCCGGGCGCCCTGGTCAGTTGTTGCCTCACTCCTTTGAGGCTCTCTGAGCTGCAGACACTCGTTCCTTCGGTCCTGCATCCAGGGTTAGTCCAAAACACAACAAGACATTAAGTGGTTAGTTTATACAGCCTTAGCTGTCTTGGTTCTGACTTTGGGCCTCCAAAATGGAACCCTAGGTCGAACCGACGCTTACTGTTCCCTCGACGGGGAACGCGTCCTCACCTACTCCTCTCGGGAGAATTTACCTGATGCCAACCGTTCCTCTGGTTGGACTTTTGCCTGACGGTCCTTTGTCAGGTCTTGGATGCCGAGTTGCCCTTCACCCGGTGCCTAGCATTCCTTCGCTAGGGCTTCAGTCCCAGGCTGTCCTTCGCCTGGCGCCTAGCAGTCCTTCGCTAGGGCTTTTGACTCTGGCGTTCCTTCGCCAGTGCCTAGCAGTCCTTCGCTAGGGCTTTTTACCCTGACATTCCTTCGCCAGTGCCTAGCAGTCCTTCGCTAGGACTTTTCCTGCACACTAGAGTAACTTGTTAGAAAACAAGTAAGACTTAACTTTTGACCTCTGTTGCCATTATCAAAACACAGGTTTGACTTGGGTGCATTCTGCACCAACAATCTCCCCCTTTTTGATTTATGGCAACCCTAGTTCAAAAAGTTAAGTTTAAGCAAGCATGAAAAGGTTAAATTTTGTTCCCTCCCCCTGGAAGGAATCTCCCCCTAGATTTTTCAAAAATTCGTGGGGTTAAAAAAACTTTACTTGTACTTTGAAAACTTAAGTTTTAGGTACTTAGAAATCTTTAAATAACTTAAGTTAAAAGTAATAGGAGAGTTTTTGAAGCATGATTTTACAGTACTTAAAAAGTTTGAAGCTTTAAGTTTTAAGGTACTCAAAAGTTTTGAAAGTGTTAGCTTAAGTACTTAGTAAACTTTGAAACACTTTAGTACATTTGGAAAACTTAAGTACTTAATAAATAAAGTACATTTGGAAAACTTTAAGTACTTAATAACTTTGAAAAGCCTAAGTACTTAGTAACATTGTACTTATACAGTTTTGAAAAACTTAAGCTTAAAGTACTTATAGAAGTTAAAAAAAATTTGACAAGCTTAAATAAGAAAATTTTGAAGGGCTTGAGTACTTAGCAAAATTTTGAAAGCTTAAGTAAAAATTTTGAAAGCTTTAAGAACATAAGTACTTTAGTCAATTTTGAAAAGCTTAAGTATTTTTGAGAATTTTTTGAATAAAGGATAAGAAAATACTTCTTGAATAAAGGATAAGAAAATTTTTGAAAACTTTTTTGAATAAAGGATAAGAAAATTTTTGAAAACTTTTTTTGAATAAAGAAAGTTTCTTTTTGAATAAAGAAAATTAATTTTTGAATAAAGAAAATTAATTTTACTCTCTCTTTTCCTATCTCTCCCCCTTTGTCATATATCAAAATAGATAAATATAGCAGAAATAAGATTGCATAAGTAAGATTTTGTTGTACTGAACCAATTCATAATTAGACAAAACTAAATCAGTCAATTTTCTCTGTAGGGACCTGTCTAACCCAATTAGCTACTCACTAACTGTTAGAAACAGTAGTTTTTGCTAGGGTTAGTCAAGTTAAGTGTTTCTGTTCAAGTTAGATTTTCTAAACTTGACACTTAACTTGATTGCTGTGTAAGTTGTATTTAGTGCCCTAATTGCTGCAGATGCACTGACTTAAAGCATCTTGAATTAAGGCAAAGACCTAAGCATCTCAACCCTTTCTAGGTTATCAATCAAAAGTACCCTAAGGTGCTTATGAGATGCTGGCTTCTAAGTCTATAGGTGCATGCAGTTCTAGGGTTAGGGCCTAGGCTAAGTCCATTTTCGAAAAAGCCCTAGTTTTGAAAGGGGGTAGTTTTGAAATAAAAATAAAACTAAGTCGAAAATAAAAACTGATTTTGAAATTAAGTAAAACAGTTTTTCAAATTCTATTTTTAGAAACAAATTTTTTAAATCAAGTAGAGCAGAAAAAAAATAAAGTTAATCTATTCTACAGAGCACAATCCTAACTGCCGAATTGACAAGAAACCAGTAATCATAAGCTAGTCAACATAGAATAAAGCAGGTACTCAAGGTTCAACACAGTCATACAGTCAAACACAAGTCAACCCTACTGAGTAGGGGCAGTCAAATAGGTTCTAGTACAATACTAATCAAATCTAGGACGAGGGACCGGGATGATCAGATGGGCCAGGCTTCCATGAATCGAATCGTGCCATCATTTCAATGAATCGTGCATCAGCCACTTCTCGATCGGCTCGACGAGCGTCCATCTGCTCTATATGATAGGCTTCGACCTCCTCTCGGAGACTCTGAACCTGTGTCTCTAAATGTGTCACTCTCTGGTAGAGTGTCGGTGGAGCGGGCTCGTCGATGTGTGCCCGGGCTGCTGCTGCCAGATCCCCAACGTCGACCTCAACCTCCTCGTCTGAACCGATCGGAGCCCCGGCCTGCTGTCGTCTCCAACTCAGAACCCCGGTGGCCGATACCTCTAGACCCGCTAATGAGAAGTTCCTAAATCCTATTTCGTCAAAGTCGGTCATAGCGGTTATTTCACCCACGGTTATGTCACGACCGTGGTGATGAAGGAGAGAAGTGATGATGTGACAGTATGAAGTGCGTACTCGTCCTTGGGTGTTGACATTGGACGCATGTAGAATAGTATGAAACATATGTAGGCCAATGTCTATATCAAGGTGATGGACTAGGGCATACAGAAGGAATGTATAAAAGGGTCGAATGGTCCCGAGATCTCTAGTAGAGAGTGGTAAGATACAGCGGACCAGGACTCTATACAAGGCATAGTCCTGTGCCTGAAGTTCAACAGCTTGGAATCGTCTATTTGCGGGGAGTCCTTCCCTATAAAAATAGGAGTGGATGGTATCTAAGGTAATGTGAGAGTAGGGAGGATCAAATGTGGATAGCAGCAAAATGTGGACTGAGAGGGTCGCAGTCCAAGGAATCGATTCAACAAAGTAGGGGTTATAGACAGAGGTATCCCTTGGACAGTAGTGTAAAACATAAGATTATCTTGTCGAATTATGTTGTTGTAAAATTCTGCACATAAGGATTCATTAATGTTATGAGTGCAGAAGACAAGATTATCTAATTGATAGAAGTTGATGATATTCATCGCTGCGGGGCATGATTGGGTAAAGAAATGCCTATTGAGATAGCTTGTTTTAATAGGCTTGTAAATGGTTTGAGCAAATTTATTACATAATTCAAGGGTAGGGAATCTAGGGTCAGGACTTGGTTCGGCACCGGGGTTGGCCGGGTTTGGTCGACGTCTTCTAAGTTAAGGAAATTAAAAGAAGCATGAGGATATTGCATTAAAAAATTTAAATGCAATAATAAAAAAATAAAATTATACCGGGCAGCTCGGGGAGGCATTGTTGAGGATGAGGACTTGCAAGAACTCCTTGGATAGAAAGAAGTGAAGAAGGAGGTTGATTTTGGTGTGGGAAGAGAGGGGGAATTCGGGTGCCTTATATAGGCAAGTCAATGGGGGCGCCCGGGAGCTTCCGGGCGCCCCGGTCAGCGCCATTGCCAAAGGCAGTGGCTTTTGACTGGTTGGGGGCGCCCAGGACAGCCCGGGCGCTCTCATACAGGCTACTTTGCAGCTTTTGCTGCATTGAGAGTGATGGGGGCGCCCGCATCGTTTCGGGCGCCCTGACTAAAGGTCAGAGTTGGCTTTTATCAAGAAAAGGTATGGGCGGGGCGCCCGGGACACTCCGGGCGCCCGGAATAGTATAGGTAAAGACAAAATTTTGTCTTGTCATCATTTGACCATGGTTTAATCAGTTTGACCATGGTTTGACTATGTTGACCATGGTTTGACTATGTTGACCATGGTTTGACTATGATCTTAAATACAAGATTATTTCATACTATAGGTATCAAAAGAATTTTCAATTGGGTCTTAATCCTACTGTCTCACACAGTCTAGGGTTTTCAATCACGTTAGCCTTATAGGTTTTGTGAGACAGGTTTTGATAAGTAAAATTATTTTGAGAATTTTGATTAATTTTGAAAACAATTAAATTTTGAAAACTTAATTAATTTTGAAATTTTTGAAAAGATGTTTAAATCTACAAATAACTGAAATTTTGTGTTAGATTCGAATTTGAATTTCAAAAATTAGTTTCCAGGTCTTGGCGAGGCACTAGGCCTTCTTTGGTCGTAACCTTATGGGATCATCCACCCTTTCCTTGACAAAGTCTTTTAATGAAATTTCATTTTCGAAATTATTCTTTGAAAAATTTCTAGTCTAACTAGTTTGGGTCTTGGATCGGTAGCTTCGGCTAGTTCCGCCAAATTGGCTTCCCTAACGTACTATCATCTCACCTCCACCCAATACTATATTGTCAAGTTTCAGTTAAGTTTGTTCAGTCCTTATACTAACCATTCCTAAATCTAAGCATGGTAAATTGCAGGAATTTTAAATAAACAATCAATCAGGTAATTGCAATCACGAATTAAATTCTTATCTAATAATGAATATTGTTTTCAGTTTGGCTCCCCCTGGACTAAAGCCACGATGATGGTTAGGCAAGATGTGAATCTTGTCCTTGGGGATCCAATACTGATTTGATCCAGTTGGTTTGTTCAGGTATAGTTTAGGTACCCATGCCTGAATTTTACCTCTGGACTGATTCAGTACAGCAAAGAAAGATCTTTGTCGGGATTTGGTTCTATAGCCAAGTCCGGATCGATTTAGAACTGATTTCTATTTTCCAAGGATCATGTCAAGACCCTTGGAACCAGATGTAAATCGTTCTAAAGCTGATCTAAGATCCTTAACCTGAGTTTTCAGGGAGGAGTTCTCCTTTTCAAGTTTTTCAACTTGAGTAGGAGTTCCTTCCTGAACCTTCTCGGTTAAGGGTTTAGAGTCAACTCCCTCTTTCAGGAGTTTTACTTCCTGTCGGAGGGATTCGACTCGGAGTTTGGCTTTTGCCAAATCTCGAGAAAGAAATGAAATTAGTTCACTTAATTGACATCTATTGAAACCAGTTACCTTAATTTCGCCGTCTTCTGTAAAGGTCAGCTCGTCGTCGTCCTGTTTTGATTCTGACTCAGTCTCGACTTTTTCTGAGGCGGTCAGAGCTAGTAGGTTTGATTGGGGTGCTTCTTCTTCTTCTTCTGAGGAAGATTCGTCCCAGGTTGCTTGGAGCGCTTTCTTTCTTCTTGTCTTTTTGATTTCCTTTAAGTTTGGACATTCTGTCTTGTAGTGGCCCTTCTTCTTGCACTCGTAGCAGGTACATTGGGCTTGTTTTTGTCATTCACGGGTTCAGCTGGTTCGTCCTTTCTTCGTCTGATTTTCCGTTTGTTGGTTCGGTTCTTCAGCTCCTTATAGTAGCTTCGGGCTAGTCGGATCAGCTTAGTTTAATCTCCTTCTTCGTCTTCTGAGTCTGAGTCTGAGTTAGACTCGGTTTCAGGTTCAGGCTTCTTCTTTGTTGTCCTTCCAGTTTTACCTGCAACGAAAGCAATACCTTTCTCGACCATATTGGTGTTAGTTTGTTCGTGCAGTTCTAGTTCGGAAAACAATTCGTCTAATATTATTTTTGAAAGATCCCTTGAGACCTTGTATGCATCTACCATAGATGCCCACAAGGTGTTTCTAGGGAAAGCGTTTAAGGCATACCTTATTAAGTCACGGTTTTCAACCTTGTGACCTATAGTGTGAAGACCGTTCATCAACTCTTGGATTCGTGCGTGGAGCTGGGCTGCTGTTTCGTTGTCGGCCATCTTGATGGTATAGAGTTTGTTCAGGAACAGATCCCTCTTACTGATCCGAGTATCTGATGTCCCTTCGTGCAGCTCGATCAATTTTGCCCACAGCTCCTTGGCACTGTTGAAGGGGCCCACGCGGTTCAGCTCCTCTTTCGTCAATCCGCATTGAAGAGTCTGAGTCGCTTTAGCGTCGGCTTCGATTTTTCGTTTCAGAGCGGTGTCCCACTCTGTGTAGCTTTGAGGAAGTCCATCAGCATTTTTGGGTATCTCCAGTCCGGACTGGATGATGATCCACATGTCCACCTGAGTTTTCAGGTGGACCTCCATTCGACTTTTCCAGTAAGAAAAGTCTTCTCCACTGAAAAGTGGAGGTCTGGCGGTGCTGAATCCCTCTTGTATGGCCATTTGATCTGTAAAAGAAAACTAACAAAAAAATATCCCAAGACTTAGTCTTGGATTAGTAGTGCGGGATAGGGATAATAAAATATAAAAAAAATTTGGTTAAAAAAAAATTCGAATGAGAAAAAGAAATAAAAATCCGAAAAAAATTTCAAACTGGTGGTTGCACCAAGTTTGAACTTCCCCGCTCTGATACCACTTGTTGGATCGAGAAAACCGATAGAGGGGGGGTGAATATCGGAAATCGTTTTTCGGAAATTTTTAGAGCAAGTACGCAGCGGAAATTAAAAATCACAACACAGAGACACAGTCGATTTTACTTGGTTCGGAGCCTGTGTCGACTCCTACTCCAAGGCCCACGGTCGTTGACCGTTTACTTTGGGCAATTCTATATACGGCGCAAACAGTTTACACAATTTGATTACAAAATAAGTGCAGTAAATAAAAAAAACCGCTCTTCTTTACCAACGTCCAGAGTAGATCGACTTTTTCGGAGCAGCGGGACGTCGTCGGCTCGAGTTGGAAGGTTTACGGAGCAAGGCGCGAGAGCAGAAGAGCTTTGAGACGTTGAGTGAATTAATGTCTTGAAGCCTTGGTCGAGGGCCCTTTATATAGGGCTGGGGGTGCCCGGGACGTCGGGGGCGCCCCCCCACGTGGCCTTTGATCCGCCAAAGTCTCGGTCAGCGTCTGATCCCTTTATCTTCGGGATCAGCTTTGACCGGGGCGCCCGGAGCGCTCGGGGCGCCCGGATTGACCGGGTCAAAGTGTTATCTGGCTTCGAAGAGAGCTGCTTCGACAGTTGGTGCTGGGGGCGCCCGCAGTGCAGGGGGTGCCCGCAGCGCAGGGGGGCACCCAGAGCGCAGGGGGCGCCCGGGAGTTGTACTGTTTGAAGCTGCTTTTTACTTGTGTGTTTTGTGTTCACCTTGGGGGCGCCCGGGACACTCCGGGCGCCCTGGTCAGTTGTTGCCTCACTCCTTTGAGGCTCTCTGAGCTGCAGATACTCGTTCCTTCGGTCCTGCATCCAGGGTTAGTCCAAAACACAACAAGACATTAAGTGGTTAGTTTATACAGCCTTAGCTGTCTTGGTTCTGACTTTGGGCCTCCAAAATGGAACCCTAGGTCGAACCGACGTCTACTGTTCCCTCGACGGGGAACGCGTCCTCACCTACTCCTCTCGGGAGAATTTACCTGATGTCAACCGTTCCTCTGGTTGGACTTTTGCCTGACGGTCCTTTGTCAAGTCTTGGATGCCGAGCTGCCCTTCGCCCGGAGCCTAGCATTCCTTCGCTAGGGCTTCAGTCCCAGGCTGTCCTTCGCCTGGCGCCTAGCAGTCCTTCGCTAGGGCTTTTGACTCTGGCGTTCCTTCGCCAGTGCCTAGCAGTCCTTCGCTAGGGCTTTTTACCCTGGCATTCCTTCACCAGTGCCTAGCAGTCCTTCGCTAGGACTTTTCCTGCACACTAGAGTAACTTGTTAGAAAACAAGTAAGACTTAACTTTTGACCTTTGTTGCCATTATCAAAACACAGGTTTGACTTGGGTGCATTCTGCACCAACACTAAATTACTGAAAACTCCTCTCATATTGTTGAAGAAGTTGAGTGAAAAAGGGCTCCAAAGTGAGTGGAAACTCCGGACTTTGTTGCTGAACCGATGTGACCATGAAGGCGTAGGATCATCTTGGAATGTCTGTAGGTTCTGATATGCTGGATATTGCTCAGTAAAGTGACTTTGTGTATCCTCATACCTGAAATATGACTGATCCCTCCAATTAGGATTGTAGGAATTAGAAAATGAGTTATACCTATCTGACTGTTGGGGTTGAAAGTACTGAGTCGGGTAATTGCCCTAGTCATTATTATAGGTGCCAGGAGCTGGATCATAGGTATCTTGATATTGATGCTGGGAATGCAGGGGTTCTTGAGGAAATCTAGCAGTCTTTTGGATGAGGTGACATATAGCAGCTGGATGCGATGGACTGCCACAATTAGTGCATATGTGTTCCACTCGCCCAATTTCCAAATTGTGATATTCATTGAAGCCTCCAAATTGTTGAAAGTAGAAATCCATGTTGAACTGAAAGAATTATCCTGGTCTTACACTGAAACACTCATAAACAAGATTAGAAGACTCAGGAGCATATGATATCAAACACATGAATGTATGAACATTAAAGCACATGACAATTTTTTTATTTTTTATTTTTTTAAATTTTGTGGAAAAATAGGGAAACAATCCTAAAATTATCAAACACCACTACACTCCCCGGCAACGGCGCCAAATTTGATAACCACGCGTGTCGTACCACGAGTATCAAATACAATTAAAGTGTCGAACTCTTCTAAACTAATGTAGTATAGAGTAACTCGAGTCGTCTCTTTCAAGGAATGTAATGATAGGTTAATAAATCTTAGGATCGTATGTTATTGCTTTTGGATTTTGGATATTAACTAGGGTTTGGATTTGGAAGTTAAGACTACGAAATGAAATAGCAAAGCAAGTATGAAATCTAGTTCTAATTAATGAAAGACAATGCAAGTAAGGAAATCTAATTTAACCTAACTACAATTGCAGAAAAGAAAAGGACAACTTGAAATAAAGCATCAACAAAACTAAACATGGAACAAAACCTACAGCATTAAAGAAATCTAATCTAACCTAACTTAATTGCATTTAAATGAAGATCAAATCTAAATCTAGCATTCAAATGAAATCAACAAACTTAAATGCATCAATTAAAACCTAACTAATAGAAGACACATTTCATCGAACACATGGTATGCGTGAAAGAATTTAATCACAGTACGTGCAATCCAAACATGGGGAATCAAGTTTAATACAAGCATTCATCATCCAACACATAACATTCAACTACATTAAACCAATCAACCCAATCTGATGAAGGCTGCCGGAAGTGACTGTGAAGAAGAAGCTGCTGGCTAATAAGAAGAAGTGATGCCGAATCTGATGAAGGCTGGATGAAGGAGCTGCGGCCAAATGCGGCTTGCGTGACTCCTCTTCTACCCTAGCGTGAGGTTGGTGGCCGGCGGCGGTGAGATGATGAGTCTAGGGTTCCTGGATGAAGCTTACGTCCGGATGAAGAGGAGAAAAGGTGAGAAGGTAGTGGAGAAGAAGAAGATGGAAGGTGAAGGAATGGAGTCCAGCTGGCGGCTGTGAAGAAGTGGACCGCCGACGGTGAGGGTGAGTCGGGGTGGATGATTCCCTTTTTTTGCCGATCTCAGGTTCCCCCAGGAGCTCGATCGAGAGTGAGATGTGTGAGGGTAGAGAGCCATCGTCGAGTGGATCGGGCTCCTTCCTTTGTGCGCGTGGGTTCACGGGTCAGCCCCTTGAGTTCGGCCCAAAGCTTGGGTTCAGCCTGGCCTTGGTTTCTTCAGCCCAGACCCAGCTCTTCTATTCAGTCCAGCACTTCTATAGATTTCAAGGGCTCTAATTGCTTCATGTCTTGGCATCTCAAATACCTTATCAACAAGGTTAATGATTCCATCATTAATAGCACAATAAATTTTGAAATTCTCTTTCAATACCAAAGCGAGCGCATATTACACAACGTAGTTGTTAATAGCAGCTACTTCTAGCTTGATCCAAGCCTTGGTCCAAGGTCCATCTTTAATTCCCTACAAAAATTATGAAATAATGCCAAAATTTAGAGGAAATTATACTGAGCTCCAAAAATAGATCCTAATCGTAAAATATGATATAAACTTGATTTAAATGTACGAGAGGATAAAAAAAATGCTAAGTAAATGAGCAAATATAATGGCATAAAATGCTAGTTATCACGTAGCCATGAGAACCTCGTCTTCCTCGCATGAGACCTCCACAGTGACCGGGTTGGGGTCTGTCATCTTCACTTCCGATCAGGCTGCTGGTGTCCCTCCTTCTAACGCCAAATTTGATCATGTCGCGAAGTGGGTTAGACGCCCCTACGGCTGAGTGGGCCTTCGGGAAGAGCAAGGTCGCTGAGGTGGTCTACCGAGCTGGATTACCTTTAGCCTGCAAGACAAAGACCGTTAGAACCCGCCGGAAAAAGTCCCCGGCCAGGCACTTCGACGATCAAGTCAGTACTCGACGGTGACAATGGAATGCAATAGAACAGTATGAACTTGCACTATTGCGCGTACCTGAGAAATGCGGAGTGAGGAGGCTTATATAGCCGAGGAAGATGACAGCTCCTGTCCCGCCTGCCACCTGTTGTCATATAGTGAGGACAAGGTGATGATGCATACTCAGAGGTGGCAGGATAAAGTAGCATATACTGTATTAAGGAAAAGGGCACTGTCAACTTAATGGCTGGTGCAGATAGACGCCGCTCGGCCTGACATCGATGTGGGTGGTCGCAGTACGGGGGGATAGGGTATGGCAGGAAGATCAATACCTCAGCGTGATATCCGTCGTTTAAGGCCAGAATGGCTTCTGGTAGTCTGGTGTCAGGAGTGGTTGTGTCTGCTAGGGCCGACTGAGGGCCTATACGGGTACCGACTGGGGCACTAAGTAACGAGGTTGGCTGAGGGCCTATGATGGTGCTGACTGGGGCACTAAGCGATGAGGCCGGCTGAGGGCCTATGGGGGTGCCGACTGGGGCACTAAGCGATGGGGCCGGCTGAGGGCCTATGAGTGTGCCGACTGGGGGCACCAAGTAATGCCTCCGCCGATTCGGGCTTACCCCCGGAGCGTGGGCCGCCACGCGTCGGCGGGGAGCCAAACTTGGAGGAGTGTTAGAGCATGAACATCTAACTCAGGATCAGGCTAATACTAAAGGGCGTGGGCCGCCACGCGTCAATTTAGGGGCCTGGGTCCGAGCGACACCTACCTGGCGGGCCTTTGCAACCCACTAACCATCTTCCTTCTAACTAGGCGCCAGGCTGCCGGGCCAGGCTACACGCAAGCTGGCCCGGGATCAATATCCTTCTAGCATAATACTCTCGGATCCATTTTGCTTAATTAAACACTTTCTTGCATGAAACTCAATCCTATATCTCGCATCACAAAGTAGTCTTACACTAAGTAAATTAAACTTCATTCCCTTAATTAAAAGAACTTTGTGGATAATGATTGTAGGAGATACCTCAATGGTGCCCCTACCAATTATTTTGAGTTTTCCACTATTTCCGAAAGATACGGTGCCTTCTCTTAGATAGCTGATAGTGGTGAACTTGCTTACATCTCCGGTCATGTGCCTTGAACACCCGCTATCCACTATCTACATTTTTTAGGCATCCTTCACCTTCACCTAAGCAACACGAAAAACATAAACTTTTGGTACCCAAATATTAGTTCCACAAGAATCATTTAAATACTTCTTTAATACCCAAGCCTTCTTTGCACTTCCCTTAACCCCTTGTCTCCTAGAGGCACCCTTTCTACCCATAAGTGAAACAAAAGCTACCTCCTTGGTTTTTGGCCTATAACCTATCCCGACTTTGTTATACACGACTCTTTGGCTATTTATTATCATATCAAGGTTGTTAGAGCCAACTTGAAATTTCCTAAGTGTCTTGGTGAGGTCCTCTACCTTTTCCCTTAGTTTCCTATTTTCTTTTTCCAAACATGCATCATTTGAAACAATAGAGGGAACATGCAAATTGTCCTTAAGATTCATTGATTCTAATTTAAGCATGCAAACTTCATTCTTCAATTCCTTAATTTTCCTCCTAGCCTTAGCCAAATCAACATTTGTACTAATAATAATTTTGATAAGAGTAGAGGAGGGTAAGCTATATACCTCACTTACCGAAGCCTCGGATTCGGATGATGAACCTTCACTTTCATCTTCACTACTAGAGCTCCTCTCATCATCGGATGACTCCAAATTGTCCACTCCCATTAGTGCGAAGTGTGACACGTGATCTCCTTCTTCCTCCGATGAAGATGGATCATCCCAAGTGGCTTTTAGGTTTATGGCACTCTTTTCTTTTTCTTTTGACTTCCTCTTGTCACCTTTCTTCTTCTCCTCCTTCTTTTCTTCCCTTTTCTTTAGTTGTGGGCTCTCATTCTTCATGTGTCTCTCTTGGTGGCAATTGTAGCAAATTATGTCCTTCCCTTTGCTCTTGCTTCTTGACCCTTTCCTACCATAAGATTTGTTAGAAAAATTTTTGAAAGCTCTTCTCATTTTCCTTACCATGTAGGCCTCTTGGTCACTATCATGGAAGTGCTTGACTCCTCCGAGTCGGATGATGAAGAGTAGATAATCTTCTTCTTCTCCTTCTTCATTTTCTTCTCCTTTTCAACAATAAACGCTACACCTTTTTCTTTAGAAGAAATGTTAGCTTGCTCATGTAACTTAAATTTACAAAACAAATCATTTAACTTTACCGTAGAAA
Source organism: Boesenbergia rotunda (assembly GCA_024364735.1). Classification (NCBI taxonomy): domain Eukaryota; kingdom Viridiplantae; phylum Streptophyta; class Magnoliopsida; order Zingiberales; family Zingiberaceae; genus Boesenbergia; species Boesenbergia rotunda. Next base: position 162,139 of record JAGFNQ010004570.1, on the reverse strand, counting down.
GATCCCTTGATATTTTGTAGACATCAACCATTGATGCCCATAATGAAGTCCTAGGGAATGATTGTAAAACATACCTTACGAGATCTCAATTCTCAACCTTTTCACCAATTACATGGAGCTCGTTGATAATTTCTTTGACTCTCCCATGTAATTGGCTTACCGTCTCGTTTGTCTTCATGGAGAGCAATTGTAGTTGGGCAACCAAGAGATCCTTCTTTGCCCTTCTTGACTCGTTGGACCCTTCCTTGAGTTCGATGAGCTTGTCCCAAAGCTCCTTGGCGCTCTTGAAAGACCCCACCTTGTTTAGTTGTTCCTTTGATAATCTACATTGAAGCGTTGTGGTGTCCTTCGCATTGGCTTGCACCTTCCTCATCACCTCTTTGGTCCAATTCCTCATCGGTAGTGGCTCTCCTTGTTCATAGACGGGCGCATCGAAGCCATCTATAACACTCATCCAATCTTCAATATCATTCATTAAGTAGTACTCCATCCTACCTTTACAATAGGCGAAGTCGTTTCCATCGAAGAACAGTGGCCTTGCGGTGTTATAGCCCTCTTGAAATGTCATTTCTTGTTACTCCGGTCGACGGTGAGTTCTCCCGAAACGAACCTTGCTCTGATACCACTTGTTAGATCGTGGCGTTTGCTAAGGGGGGTGAATAACACTTTTTCTCAAACTTTCTCTACAAGATGGTTAGCACAATACAAAGAATATAATGAAAAACAAGAAATCTAATGTTAACTCAGAGAATTTACTTGGTATCCAAGGATTCACGCACAAGCACACTCTCCACTATGAAAAGTCTCCTTCAAGGTGGAGAAAACCTTTACAAGGTTATCTTCTTCCTCTTTACAAGATGGAATAGAAATCGAGAGGAAGAACTGATCACTTTTGGCACGAATAACACTTTGGTACACTCAAGGACCGTACCTTCCTCGTGCCCAAAAGTCACCCTTTAAATAAGAGTAAAGGATAACTCTACGAGTTGTCCAGCCCGACACCAGTCGACTGCCCCTGGGGCAGTCGACTTATCTAGCCTTAATTGCTAGCCAACGGCTAACCCAACGGCTAGTTTTTGGGAGTATCAGTCGGGGCAGTCGACTGGTCCAGGGTCTCAAACATTCTGTGAGTTTGAGAATTGGCTGGCAGTCGATTGCCTTTCTACCAGTCGACTGCCCAGCCTATACAATCTCTCTTCCTCACTCCGAAGACCCTCCTTGACCCTCATTCACGCGTGCCTTCAAGTACACTCCCTTGGCTCGCCCCTTGAAGTCTTCTTCCACCGGCTATCGTCCCTCGGATGCGCACACAAGTCTTCCCTTGGCTTGCCTCCATGCCACCCTTCACATGTGCCCTTTGAAGTCAACTTCCCGGCTTGCCCTTGGAGTCCTCTTCCCTCGGCTCTCGTCCCTCGGATAAGTCCTCCATGTGTGATTCTCCAAGTCCTGCAAACTCAATCACACATATAAAATAACAAGATAACGCCCTAACCTTAAACCATGTTGATACACACATCAAAATCATGATCTTCCCGATCATCCTTGGGTCGATTGCCCCAACAGACTTTGTGCCCAACCCTCGGTCAGGTCTTAGGTGCCCAACCCTCGGCCAGGACTTATTGCCCAATTCCACGAACCAGAACTTCTTGCCCAACCCTCGGTCAGGTCTTAGGTGTCCAGCCCTCGGCCAGGACTTATTGCCTAATTCCACGAACCAGGACTTCGTGCCTAGGTTAACTAGGACTTTTCGTCACCTTGATACGGATTTCTTGACTAACCCTTACCTTGTCTAACATATCACTAACTTAAGTATATTGTTAAACATTGAAATACTAGAGGAGGACATTACCGATGCATCTTGCACCAACAAGGATCGCACCACAAAGGAAGAGACCTCTTCCCCTCCTACAGTTGTTGCCAACACAAGGAGAAGACAAGGAGAAATCGCCCTCTCCTCAAGCTGTCGCCGAAAAACCTTCCTTGAAGGTTTGCGGTGCCGCAACCCTAAAGTGATGAAGGTGCCTCCGCCGGCCACTCCCTCACCCACCCAAGCTTGCTCCGGCCAAGAAGATGAAGAGGACACCTCCCTACTTCCTACTGCCATGCCTCAAGTGGAAAGAAAAGGGAGAGAAGAGAAGAAAACAAAATTCTCTTCCCCTTCCAAGCCGCCGGCCACCTCTAACCCTAGGGGGGGAGAGAGAGGGAGAGGGAGAGGAATAAGAGGCTTAGGTTATATTTCATGATGGTTTTATGGGGTATTTATAGACTACAATAGGGAACATGAGGAGGAGTTGGATCTTGGCCACCCAATGGATCAAGGTCAGATCCATTAATGAAGATCAATTCCACTAAATGATCCTCATTGATCTACCTCACCAACCCCCATACTTAAATATGGGCTCCACATATTATGAGTACAAATATCTCCCCGTGTTTAAGATATTGAATGTCCGTTAATTAATTAAATTACTGACAATTTAATTAATTAACATCTAACTCCTTGAGTAGTACCACTCAACCTTATCATCATGTCGGACCAAGTCCACCTGCAAGATTTAACATGATGAACCTTATGAGCTCTTCAAGGGGACACCATCAACTTGACTCACCAGGACACAATTTCCTTCTATAATCAACAACACACCATGTAAATAATATTATTTCCCAACTTACTGGGCCTATCGATTTAACAAATAAATCTCGCCCATTGGTAAATCAAAGAAATAAATATTAAGTACATGTGTCCGTTATTATATCGGGATTAAGAGCATATACTCTATAATAACTGAGGTCTGATTCAATTATAAAGTCAGTATAAATTGAATCACCTCTATGTCGATCCTGCTCAATACACACAAAGTGTACTAGTGTAATTCTATGATCATGATAAACCAATACCAAATTACACTACAATCATCCCGATGGTTTGTCCAAATCCATCTCGGTTGTGAGCCTCTACTTATACTTTACAAGGGATTGATAACATGATCTTCTGTGTGACACCACACACCATGTTATTTACAATATAAAATATTAGACAATATGCACATAACTAATATAAATATGCAAACAGTGATCTTGTGATTCTCTTTCAAAATGTAGATATCTATATAAAAGCAAGACTTTTAGTATACATCCTAACACTCTGTCTGTTGTAGAATCCAAGGAGACATTGGTCTGGTAGTTGATTCCAGTGTAAAAGGTGTGGATCACCAACCACCTTTCCAAGCCGTGGTGTGGGTACATCCTCAACATTCCCTTGAATTGATCTCAGGAATCAAATAATGATTTAGTGTCATTCTTCCTGAAGTTGGCGATTAGATTCGTAATATACGCAGTCTTACTTGGTGAGAAGAATTTATCTATGAAGACTTGTTCACACTGTGCTTAAGAGGAAATGTTGTTGGGAGGGAGGAAATACAACCATGCTTTAGCTCGGTCTCATAGAGAAAACCCAAATAAAAGTAAATTGATTGAATCGGGAGGCACCCCGTTCATCTTTAAGGTTCCACAAATCTTGTAGAATGTTTTCAAATGTTGGTTGGGGTCGTCAGATGCTCCACCCCCAAACTGATGTTGTTGTTCCATGTATATAAAGAACCACTTGATTTCAAAATTATTGGTCTCTACAGTAGTCCTGGTGATGTCGGAACTAAAAACTCTGGCATATGGGGATGTGTAGTCTTTCGGAGGTTTGTTATTGTTTGGTGTTAGATGTGTATACTAAAAGACTTGTTCTTTTTATATATATGAGATCATCTATATTTTGAAAATAGAATCACAACAACACAAGATGCGTATTTATATTAGTATATGCATAAAAGTCCTTTAATTTGCATTGTAGATAACATGGTGTGTGGTGACACACGGAAGATCATGTTATCAGTTCCTTGCATAGTATAAGCAGAGGCTCACAGCCAAGATGGATTTGGACAAACCATCGGGATGGTTGTAGTATAATTAGGTGTGGTTTGTCTTGACCATAGAATTATACTAGTGTGCTTTGTGTGCATTAAGCAGGACCAAAACCAGATGTCGTCCAATTTGTACTGACTTAATAATTGGATTGAACCTCGAATTATTATGGAGTACAATCACTAAATCCCGATATAATAACAGACATATATAGTTAATATTTATTTCTTTGGTTTACCAATGAGCAAGATTTATTCTGCTAAATCGATAGGCCCGGTAAGTTGGAAAATAATATTAATTATATAGTGTGCCGTTGATTATTGACGAAATCTGTGTCCTAGTGAGTCGGGATGAAGATACCCCCTTGATGAGCGCATAAGCTTCATCATGTTAAACCCTGCAGGTGGATTTGATCAACATGATGATAAGGTTGAGTAATACTAGTCAAGGAGTTAGAAGTTGATTAATTAAAATTATCAGTAATTTAAATTAATCGACGGGCATTCGATATCTTAAACACGGGGGGATGGATGACTCATAATAGGATGGAGTCCATATGAAAATATGTGATTGGTGAGGTAATTCAATAGAGATCCTTTAGTGGAATGGATCTTTATTAATGCATCGGGTTTGGATCCATTAGCAGGTCAAGATCCAACTCTTCCTCATGGTCCCTATCGTAGCCCTATAAATACCCAATAGGAGTCATGAAACCGAGACCTAATGGATTATTTTCCTCCTCTCTCTCTCTTCCTCTCACTTCCTCTCTCCTAGGGCATACTTTTCTTCTTCTCCCTTAGGGCATGGCCGACAAGAAAGAAGGAGAAGAAGGCCCTTTCATCACCCGGTGGTAGACCTTAGTGTAGTTGCTCCCCATGGCCGACAGCAGTAGGGAAGGAGGCTGATCCATGGCCGGCGGCAGCGGGCGGAGGAACTTTCTCCACCGCCAGCGGCAGATCTTGAGAACAACCACTCTCCTTGGCCGACGGCGGTAGCAGGGAAGAACTCTTGCTCCTTGGCTGGTGGCAGCGGCTAGGTCTCTCTCCCTGGTCGGCGGCAGATCAAGGAGATTATCTTCTCCTTGGTCAACGGTGGTGGCAGGGAAGAAAGCATGCTCCAAGGCCGGCGACAGTAGCTGGGGTCTTTTCCTTGGCCGGCGGCAGAAGGAGATCGATCTCTCCTTGGCCGGCGGTGATAGCAAGGAAGGAGTTTGCTCCATGGTCGGCGGTAGCAGATGGGGCTCTTCCCATCGCCGGCGGCAGCTATTGGAGGACTCTCTCTCCTTGGCCGGTGGTGGGTTGGAGAAGGAATTAGGGTTGTGCAAACAAGGAGAGATTTCTCCTTATGGTCGGCTTGAGGAATAGAGGAAAACCAAGGTGGTCTCGGTGGCTTTCGGTTCTTGGTAGATTGACGGTCCCGAATCTACTATGTTAAATTTGTCACGAGTTGTGGGACCATCAGAATTTAAATATGAATGAATAAAATGCTGGAAACCCTTTTACAATCAAAACTATGAAAATGTAATATAGGGGCCACAGGTCGTATTTTTCTCAGGGACTAGTTGAAGGTTTGTTTGATTCACGCTTGTATTTAGGTGTCGTTCGTGAATTTGGGTTTCGAGTTTCAATCTGAAATGAAATCGCAATAAAATACAAGATGAATGCCACTAAAACTTGATATGCAATGAATTAAGTTTATGTGCCAAGATGATACTTATGTGAAGTCACTACTTTTCATGTGCAGAAATTGATGTGCGGAATTTAACTGATCCATACAAAAACCACATGCCATGCGAGAATGGTTGAGGAACTCAGGAATCAGCTCAAGCAAATTAAACCTTAATCTAATTGTTTCCAATCAATGTTGACTCTTAACTTGATACAAATGCTGGATCTAATAGCTTGAGATTTTGGGAATACATTGATGCTTCAGAAACATATAATGTGCAGAAATAAACTCAGAGTTGCAGAAATGAAGAACTTTCAGAATTAAACACTGAATTTGGCAGAAATGAAGGTCACGGCAGAAAACAAAATCTGAGTTCAAAAGGGCTAAGGATAGGTTTGATACAAACTTCTGAACTGCAGCTAACAAGGCAGAACTCGAATGCAGAAAATGCAATCTAACTCCATTATAGACACACGACCAGGGCAGCTGAGTTCACATGCATACCCATGCTTGGAAAGAATTTCAGCTAACATGACACAACCACAACTGCATAAACTGCAGTAAACTGCAGGACCAGTGAAGATTTGCAGAAACTGCAAGGTTGCAGCAATCAATTGCAGAATTTTCAGAAATTCAGTGGGGAAATTCGGTTGCAGTTGGTTGCAAAGATAAATAAGCTATTGCTATGAAACAATTTGATGTGAAGTAACCAATTCAGATGCAGAATTCATAAGACAATTAATTGCAGAAACTAACTCAAGTGAAACAAGATTTTCAGAAACCTGCAGCAGGAATGGATGCGCAGATAAGCAAAAACTGAATGCAATGTAAACTAAACAATTGAAATGAATGCTCAAACCCAGAAGAGCTCATGCAACTGACTCAAACTCAGAACACAAAATCGAAAATCACAGATCCCACTTGATACGCAAGCTGGATCTGCTGAATTTGGCAGTTTTCAGACATGAACCAATTTTAGAAATAAAAATTCAGAATTCAAGCTGGATGAGAAACAAACTTGAACCATATATATCAACACACTAAATGTGATCTTTAATTGCAGGGAATTAACTACACAAGTCGAATTGAAACAAAAGCTAAAAAAATTCAAAACTGAACAAAAACAGGACAACAAAACTGATACGCAGTTAAGAAAATGGCACGCAAGCATTAGAATAAGGAATCAACTGAAATTTAAAACAATTATCCACTAGACAGGTTCCTAAACTACTCAACTTGAAGGATTAAAGCTAGATTAAGCAGAAACAAGTAGGAAACGAGATTAACCAAATCTGAAATTCGAAAACAGTAACTAAACTAGGCTGAAACGAAATTTACAGCTAAAAGAAACTGAAATTAAACTATCTAAGCTACTCCTCAACTCTCCTCAACTCAAGAAATTCTTGGTTGTCAATCAAGAACTGGCTTCGAACCCCTAGGCTCAGCAAATCAGTGGACCATCAATTCTGAAGTTGAATCTGCATCAACTCTGCGCTTGCTGGAATTTTCCATCTGATTCACTCCATCTCAATTGGTGGAGCTGCGATGACGATTTGGGAAGCTTCTGAGATCACTTGAGAACCCCTACAAGTGGTTCAGAAGCTTTGAAATGGATTGTGGTTGAGACGAAGAAGATCGGACTGAGGACTGCCGAAACCCTCTAGCAATCCCCTGTTCCAGCGCAAATGAGCAGAATTCTTCAAACACCAATCGCCAAAGACTTGATTCTCGATCTGGAAATGAAGATGAGGTGGTCACGCCTTCTTGGAAGCAAGAACTTTGAAGAACGATGAAGAAACGAGGAAGAACGGCGAAGAACAGTGAAACTAGGCTGAAGACGCGACAAGGGTAAGCTTCGGTGGAATTTTCCTTAAGTATTAACCAATGGACGGCTCAGATCGATTTGAGGAAATCCAACGGCCGATCTTGCTCTGATTTAAGCCAAACTTTTATGATGATGATCTGGGGTCAGGATCTGCCTCGTGGTAGCTCGGATCCTCCAGATGTGCAACGGATGGTCCAGATCAACCAGATCTATGAACGGACGATCTAGAGCCCTCCAAGCTTGATCCAACGGTTGATTGAGCTCTGATTGTGATGAAACCTTCAGATCTTGATCATAGAGCTTGATCAACCCTAGCCCTAACTCGGATTGCTTCAGATCATCCCGGATGGCTCCGATCTAGCCGCTTTTGAATCGAACGGCCCAGATTTAATCGTAATCTTGATAATCAGATCTGGGTCACTTCCGACTCGATTTTGACCCAATATGCTCTAGGTCCAGGAACCTTTTATGCCTACAAAAATAAGTCAACAATTTAGTGGCCAATTAACTCAAATATGTGTAATTTTGCAATTAAGTCCAAAATATGAATAAGTTCTAAAACCTAGGCAATTTCACAATTTTAGCAATAACAACATAGGTCAAACAGGGATTTAAGCAACTCAAATGATCAATAAAATGGAATCTATCAACTCCCCCACACTTAACCTTGAGCGTCTCGTGAAAACAGTAAATATGTATCCCCTAGATTTTCTTAAGCATAATTAGAAGCAATTGAAAAGAAATTACCTAGGGTCGTCAATTCTCATAAATCTAAGCTCTATGGATTACTATCTCGTCCTTAAATCAACAACTTAGCCTTTTCATCCATCATGAGTCATTGAGATGAATCTAAATCACTAGCCTTTCAAGGAAAATATTGGTGGCTCTCTCCTTAGATTCTAAGTTGATGATGGAAGTGGAGCTCACTCAAACACACATGCTTCTTGCACTACCATAGGCTTGCTTATTATCTACTCTCCACCATTAATCATAAATAGGATCAACAACTATAAAAACAAATCAAAGACATAGAATATGGTGAAAAATGGAACAAAAGCCAAGAAAAATGGAAAAATAGATAAAGTGGAAGACTTGAGTGCTTGGGAATATTTCCAATGAACTTTGCTCTCTTATCAGTCCCCTAGTGAATTCAAAAGTGTCCTGGAGTAAACCCTTGCCTTGCACTTCAAAAATTCAATAAAAATCCCTCACTAGACCCTTTGTGTCAATTTTCTACCTTGCGTGCCATTTGTGCTTCTTTCTCTTCTATTTACTGATTTTCTTTTCTTTTCTTTTATCCTCTAGCAAGGTCAGACTTGTAGGGGAGCAAAGCTTTTAATTTGGATGAGAGAAACTTCAATGATTCCATGGTGCCGAAATTTCAAAAATGTGCCAACTTGCTTCTTCTTTTCTTTTCTCTTTTTCTCAAACTGTTTTTCTTCCCTTTTTTGTTTTTCCTTTTCTTCTCTGAATTCTTCTCATGGAGCATTTCGAATCAGTGTTGCATTAGAGAACTTAAAACATCAATTGACATAAATGCTCCACTTACAACCCTCACTTAACTACTCTTGCAACTCATTTTGATACAAATCCTTTATAAATTTGCACACTTCCTTAATTTTCTTTTTCCTTCTGTTTTGGTACAGATTTCTGTATTTCAATCTCAGCTCCACAGCATTCGAATTCTCATCAGAGTAGCTTCACTCCAAATTGTCGTGAGCTTCAAAGGAGTAACTAGTTGCTGTTTTTAGTTTCCATTTTTTTTTCTTGTCTTTAGCTGCAAATTTTTTCTGTTTTCATGTTTCAAATTCCACTTCTCGCAGCTACTTTCAGAACTTGTCACTCTTCTATTGCTCTACAACAGTTAGCATCCAAGATTCATTGATTTCAGAATTTACAGGCTGCAATTCTTCCTTAATTCAGAATTCACTCAGATTTCATTCAACTTCTGATCAGTGAATTAGATTTCCAGCTCAGATTGGGTTCAGCTCAATCTCAGAATTCTTTCTTAAATTTGTTAACTGCCCGCAGCAGCTCTCCTTGCAGTCAGCTCAGTATTTCCTGCTTCAGAATTCAGCAACTTCAAATTCAAGTCTCGGCAGACAACAGCTCCCCCTTGCTTCAATTCAGATTATTTCTGCACTTGTTTCAGCTTTGTCCAGCTTCAATTCAGATTTTTCAGATTTTTCAACTGTAATCCATCCACGCAGCAGCATTCCTTTGTTCTGATCAGCATTGGGTGCAATTCAATGCTTAGTTCACTAATTCATACCCTATGAAAACCAAATTCAGCCCTTGCAATCCAGTCCAGTTTTTTTTTTTTAGTTCAGCTTCTTGATCAGCCCTTTGTTCAGAAACTCAGATTTTGTACAGCTGAGATTCAGCTTCTAGCATGTCATTTCTGATCTTGATTAGCTTCCATAACCCCTGATCCAAACTTTGGTACAGATTTTCTTTTTGGCATAGAATTCTGCCTTGTGTGCCAATTCCTTCCTTGCAGATATTTGTTTTTTTTTCTTTTTTTTTTCTCTGCAGATTCACATCAGCTCTTTAACAGATTCTCTTCCAGCACTTTGCATCAAGTAGTACTTGCTTCAAATGACAATGGAAATTTCAAGTGTTCCACTCAAATTCAATTCTGCTCATGAATCGAATTTCAGCCAAGCCACTTTCTTCATTTGCTATTCTCTTCAGCAGTTTCTAGCATCCATTGATTCTTCTTGTATCCGAAATTGAATGTGCACCTTCAACTTCAGATACATTCTACATTAATATCCTGATTCAACAGATGTAACTCAGCAGCTACAAATAGAATGCAGTTCAGATTTCTTTCTCACAGATTCAGCTTGTTTTCAGATTGTATAGCTGCTGTTCAGATTGGTTCTGCTGCAACCTTTCCACTCTCTTCAGCAGCTTCTAGAATCCATTGATTCTAGCACTTCAAGCTCAGATTCGGTACTCCTTTCAGCTTCTTTTCAGCCTTTGTTCAGATCTTGCTCAAACTTCAACCGAATTCACTTGGCAATGAATTTCTGCATTTGGTTCTCAGTAATACAGCTGCAAATCATTCCATTTCTAGGTCAATAGATTGAATTTCCAGCTTGTTTTCAGATTGTACAGCTGAAACATTATAATTCCTTCATATCAGTTGACATCTAGACATTGTCAAGTGGTATTTCATTCCATTTCAAAGCCTTGGCACAGAATTTGCATCACTTTGAAGGTTGCGTGCCACTTAGACTTTGGCACATGAAAAAAAAAATTTCTCGAGTTGAAATGCATCATTGATAAAAATTGCTTCCAAATCACCAATCACTCCCCCACACTTAATTCTTTGTCCGTCTCGGGCAAAATAGCATCAAGAAAACATCCCAAGCAAACAAATCCATAGAAAAATTGGGGTTAAGATTAGCAATAAGGAAAGGTAAATATAATAGAATAGACAAATTGATGTGGAAAGGTGAATAAAATGATTAGTCCCTATAGATGTGATCCAACCATTAAAATATGATTTTGAAAGAACCTAAGCAAATTCTAGAGTACAATAACATGTGTGTATCACAAAATAAGGCTAATCTCACTAGGTAAAAATAATCCATCTCAAATTCTCAATTACGAATCCAAAGCAAAATCGTACTCAAGCATCCAAGATTTCATCCATGATCTCAAACCCTAAGTTTTGACAACCAAATTTAATTTATTTTCAAAAGGCTCTAAAATGCTATGGAGATAACCTAGAGGGATACTTTTATTTCCTAATCATGCAAGAAAAGTGCTAAAAGAAATAACAAGGTATTTACAATGACTCCTATGCATTCTACTCTACTCATGCATTTATTAGCAAGGACTCAATTCTAGAAATCATAAAAGTGAAGGAAAATGCAAAAAGGAACAAACTCCCCTTTATTTCTGGTGGGCGGAGTCTATCCAGAAGTAGCCTCCATCGTGGTAGTGGAGGTGTCTGGGTGGCTGGGAGAATTAGGACTCCCCCACACTTGAACTTTGCAAAAGATGGTTCAGGTGGCCGCAGGCGATTTAGGTTCAAGAGCCATTCAAGGGGTGGAGTGCTTTTAATTAAAGTAAGATCATCTCCTCCTTCTTGATGCCCTTCAGAAGTCCTTCCAGGAGGCTGGAGTCTGTTCAGTTGGAGCACCCACTCCTGAAGTCTTCTGGACCCTGCAAAATAATGTAATACCTTTCTCAAGCGTGCAGGGTCAAAAAGAAATAAAATAATGTCAGTCTCTGCATGAGATGTATCCAAAACTGCATCATGTTCAATTAAATCAATGCTTGGTGTCTCAATAAATTTTTCACAATTATTTCCTACAAAATTTGCATCCTGAAATTCATCACAAATAATGAAATCAATTTTTGGCACTTCAATAAAAATTTCGCAATTATTTTTCAACACAGATGGATCAAGCAAAGTATCACAGCCTATGAAATCAATCTCAGGTGCCTCAAAGAATTTTTCAAAATTATTTCCAGCATAAGATATATCAAAACACTCATCACAACAATTAACAACACTAGGCACTTCTAAAAAAATTTCACACTCAGCATTTTCATCTGATTTATCACAACATGCTTCATTTTCAACAATTTCTACACTAGGTACCTCTAGGGATTTTTCACAATTATTTTCTACAAGAGATGTATCCCTAAGTATCTCACAAACAATAAAATCAGTTTGAGGTACCTCAATACAATTTTCAGCAAAATTTGGAGGAGTATTTACCTGATCGTGCTGAAAAATACCTGGAGGTTCTACAGAAGTAGATGTATCCGTGCTCTCGTCCTGGTCAAGTAATTGCTCCTCTTCAGCCTCAAACTCTGGTGGACACTCAACTGGAATAGGTGATCCTTGGGTGCTTGCTTCCACCATGCAAGTCCCTACACTTTCTGGTAATTGTGGTGGTCCCTGGGGCTTAGTGCAATCCCCTACACCTATGGAATAATCTTCAATGCATGTTTCCTCAACCATTCCTGTATCAACCAAATTAGAAAAATTAGGATCATTAACAACTAAATCATCACAAGATAAAAGTATAGAATGATCCTGTAAAGTTTCAGAATTGAATTCAAAACTATCACAAGCCCTGCTATCAATCTCCTCCAATGCCTCTAAATCAGTAGGAATGGGTGATTCTTGGGGCTCAGTGCAATCCCCTACACTCTCAATCCTATCCTCTGAATTTTCTGATGCATCAATCAATATAGGTGGTTCCTGGGGCTCTGTGCAATCCCCTACACCTATAGAATCATCTGATTGTTCTAATCTTTGAGCTTGTATTTGATTCCATTGATCAACTAATTGTGCAAGGCGTTGTTCGATGCCTTGCCGTTGTTGTTGTAAAATTTGCTGTTGTTGTAGGACTTGTTGGAAATTTTGCTGCTGTAATTGTTGAACTTGTTGCAACATCTCCATCATCCTTTGTTGTTGAGCCTCATCCCAATCAGGATCCTCAAAGCCTCCTTGATTAAATTGCTGAAAATTTGGTTCACAACAATTAGGTGAAGATAGCTGAAAATTTTGATTCTGAAATTCTTGGATCTGAGGTTGAAATTGTTGTGGTGAACACTCAAATTGATGTGGGGGCTGTTGGTACTGATTTTGGTGCTGAATTTGTTGAGGATATGGCTGGAAATTGCTTTGGAAATTTGATGGACCTTGCTGAAAACTATTCCCCGGAAAACCTTGATTTGGACCTTGCTGAAAACTGTGATAGGGCTGCTGAAAACTCTGAAACTGCTGCCCTTGCTGATAGTTCCCCTGAAAACCTTGATTTTGGTTAAATGTTGACTGTTGATGCTGAAAACCTTGCTGAAAAGGCTGAGACATCTGCTGGAAATTTTGATAGCTTTCCTGAACTTGCTGATTTTGGTGGTATTGAGGCTGAAAATTCTGATATTGCTGTTGGAATTGTGGCTGCCCTTCCTAAAATTGTTGGAAATTGGATTGATTTTGCTGAAAATTTTGGAAAGGCTGAAAAAATTGATTTGTTGACTGATTGAATGGTTGGTTCTGCTGAAATTGTGGACACGGCTGCTGGTAAGTGGATGAAAACATTTTGAACCTGCAGCCCTGTCACAAAACAAACAAGAAAAATGGCAGTACCAGTATACAAAAGATAAAGCAAAATAAAATAGAACCCAATGATATGTCTAAAAAAATACACAAGCAAAAATCAAACAAATCAACTAGTTGCTTCCCCGGCAACGGCGCCAAAAATTTGACGGTCCCAAATATACTATGTTAAAGTTGTCACGAAAGTTGGGACCATCAGATTTAGAATTTATAAATGAATGAATGCTGGAAACCCTTTTTACAATCAAAATCTGAAAATGTAATATAGGGGCCACAGGTCGTATTTTTCTCGGGGCTAGTTGACGTTGTTTGATTCGCGCTCGTATTTATGTGTCGTTTGTGTTTTCGGGTTTCAAATAAAGATTTGGGTTTGGGTTCAATTCTAAATGGAGAACATGAGGAAAAGAAAGATCTTAGCTAGACGAATTCAACAAGGAATGGCAATTTATGAAATTAACCAATAAGCAACTCAATCAAAGGCCACTCGCACCATTTTGGAAAGAAAACATGGATCTGATTTCGATTGCACGAATACACTTCAAACTGATCTAAACTCAAAGCATCACCACTCAAGCCGAAACTTAACTTGATACCTAAATGCAAGCAATTAAATCAAACAACTTGATACCAAATGGAGAAAAACTCATGTGCCAAATATGCTATTAATGCAGGACTACAAGTTGATATAAAGCAAATGGAATTGAAGCAAACCACTCAATTGCAACTTCTACAGCTCATAAATACAGAAACCACTCGAATGAACCCACAAATTCAGAAATGAATGTTATGTGCAGAATTGACTTGAAAACGGAATTACAATGCAGCAGAATTGTTATGCCAGCAGATTTTTAGGCACCCTAGACATGCAGAATAGGAAAACCAGATTGCTAACATGGAGCTGATGCTAAGTGCTTAAACTGTGGACTAGGAATTCAGATTCAATTTCAGATTGGGAGGGCAAAATATCAGTGAATGTGTTGCATGAATACATGAAGAAGGGTGAAAACTGACTACTCAATCAATACCAAAACACTTCTGCAGAAATGCAGAGATGAAAACAGATAACTTAAATTGCAAACTGAAACAGGGAACACTGAACTCAAAAACTCACAGCACGTTAAGATCAAGTTCACATAATCAGTGTTTCGAAGGCTCAGAAAGTAGGCTATTTGGTTCAGGAATGTGCAGAAACTTGGCACAAACAAATCAGTAGTGTGGCAGAAATTAAACTGCAGAATTTCAAAGAATGAAGACAGGATTTCAGAAAAGTCTGATGCAAATGGAATCTGAATTCGAGTGCAATAGTTCACTGAAAGGTAGGTTTACTGAATTCCAATCAGTTGATGCAGAATCCTGCTGCAGAATTGCAGAAATTCGAATGGCAGGACTGACATTCAGAATTGCAGAAATGGACTGCAGGATTTCTGAGATCTTGATGCAGATTTGATTGCGCAGGTAAACAAGACTCAAATGCAGAGTTTCAATGTCATGAATTGGATGCAAAACAACAGATGCAATCTGAAACGAAATTTCATAAATGGAATTGCAGAAAGACTGATGCAAAAAAAATTGATAAGCTGGGAAGAAATTCAGGAATGGAGGTTTGATACACCATAAACTGAACTAAGATGCAGAAATAAAAACCAGCTGAGAAATGAACTTTGATTCACTATATTAACACACTGATTGTGATCTCTAATTGCAGGGATTGGACTAAACAAGAATCGAAATTGAAATAAGATGCAAAAATCAGAAATAAAACTTGGCACGCAACAATGAAATGGCACGCAAGGTTTCAAACACAGAAATAAACTGAAGTTAAATGCAATCTATCACTACACAAGTTCCTTAACTACTCAACTTGAAGATTGAAACTAAATTACAGCTAAACAATTAAGAAAACGAGATTAACCAAATCTGAAATTCGAAAACAGTAACTAAACTACAGCAGTAATGGAAATTACAGCTAAACAAACGAAATTAAACTATCTAAGCTACTCCTCAATGCTTCCCTAGCTCAAGGTTTCTTTGTTCGTCACGCAAAGACTGGCCTCGAACCCCTAAGCTCAGCAATTCGCTGGAAAACAGCTCCGCTTGGTAAATTCTGCTCAAACTGCACAGTTGGGGAAATTTCCAATCCGAAAGCTTTGATCTCAGTTGTTGAGCTGCGATGGTGATTTGGGGAAGACCTGAGCTCACCTGAGAACCCCTACAAGTGGCCCAGGTCGTCGGAAATTGGTTGTGGCTGAGATTTAAGCTCCCGGACCACAAAGCTGTCGAAACCCTCAAACAAGCTCTGTCCGGCGCGAATTTGATCTGAAATCTCCAACAAAGTATCCTCCAGCGATCCAAACCTTGATCCCGATGAAGAATTAAGGGGTCGCGCCCCTTGAATGGAAGAAATCTAGCTAAACAGTGAAGAGAAAACGAAGAACGAAGAAGACGGCGAGGAAACACGACGCTGAGAACTGCTGCCAATTTTTCCTTAAGTAATTAAGTTTGGACGGCTCAGATTGATTGGAGGAGATCCAACGGCTTATCTTGCTCTGATTGGAGCCAAACTTTGATGATGATGATCTGGGATCAGGATCTGCCTCGTGGTAGCTCGGATCCTCCAGATGTGCGACGGATGGTCCAGATCAACTCAATCTGTGAATGGACGCTCTAGAGCCCTCCTTGCTTGATCCAACGGTTGATTGAGCTCTGATTGGGATGAAACCTTCAGATCTTGATCATAGAGCTTGATCAACCCTAACCCTAGCTCGGATTGCTTCAGATCGTCCCGGATGGCTCAGATCTAGCCGCTCTTGAATCGGACGGCCCGGATTAATCGTAGGCTTGATAATTCGATCCGGTTCACATCCGACTCAGGTTTGACCCAGTATGCCCTAGGTCCAGGATCCTTTCATGCCTATAAAAATATATCAAAAAATTAGTGGCCAAATAATCCAAAAATTGTGTAATTTTGCAATTAAGTCCAAAATAAGATAAAGTTCCAAAACCTAGGGTAAAATCATAATTAAGCAATAAAAACATGGGTCAAACATGGATTTTAGCAATTAAAATAATCAATAAAATAGTGCTTATCACTCCCCCAACCGAGTAGGGGATGGACCCCCCGACTGTGGAGAGACTGGATCCTCCGAGAGCGCCCGAGGTGTAAGAGACGGCGGAGTAGGAGCCCCGACTGCGGGCTCCTTGCCCTCTCGCACGCCGCTGGGCCAGCTAGAAGTAGAGCTGTCAATTTGGGTTGGGCCCGTCGGGTTGGCCCGCCCCGCCAAACAATTTAAGCGGGTTAGGTTAGAATTTAAGCAACCCAAGCCCGCCGCGGGCCAACCCGCCTAGGCCCGCGACCCGCACGGGTCGGCCCGCGACGGGCTTGGGTTGGCCCGCGAGTTGAGAATCACATGTTAGTTAAGTTTTATGACAATTTATTATCTTTCTTTGTTATTATTTTGAAATAAAAAATAATATTTTTCATCACATGAGTACTCATTTATATCCATTTATATTTAAAAAATATATTTCTTAATATATTTGATTGATGAAATCTAAATATATGAATTTATTAAATTTTTTTAATTTTTTAAAAACATTTTGATGGGCCCGCGGGTTGGCCCGCCTAACCCACGGCCCGCCTTGGATTGGGTTGGGTTTGGGATTTTCCAACCCGCCTAGATGACGGGTCGACCCGCCCCGCCACGCCAAATGGCTGGCCCGCCATGGGCCGACCCGCCCCGCCACAGGTTGGCCCGTTTGACAGCTCTAGCTAGAAGAGGCCTCTGCCGGATTGGTCGTTGAGGGTGAGGGCTCATCTCGACGTGCTCGTTTCCGGCGAAGAGCCAGGGGTTGGTTGTCCTCCGAGCCCAACCAGGAGATCTCCTCCCTAGCAAGCGAGGGCGCGGGAGAAGCAGGGCGCGCCACCTCAGCGATTGGGAGACTCGCCTCCTGCTCAGCGAGCCGCTCGGCCAAACGAGCCTCTAGCGCGGTGGCAGGTATGCCATAGCCCTCCTTCAGAGCCGCCGAATTCATCATGGCGACTGAAATAAACAACGGTCTGTGAGCCATGAAAGGAAAAAGAAGAAGATAGTGAGCTTACCGAATGTAGAAGGCTGACGAAGCGGTGCCGGGCTGAGCCCGAACACGGACAGGATGCCCTTGCGCAGTAGATGCCCCCCATGGAAATGTCGACCCCCGATCTTGGAGAAGGCGGATTAATACTGGAGGAAAGATCGGAAGTCCTTGTGCAATGGTGGGGGAGGAGGAAAATTCACCAGAAAGCCGACCGGCCAGGTCGGGTTCGAGCCAGGGTGAATATAGAAATATCGTTCCTTCTAACCCTTGTTAGAGGTCGGAAGTTTCGATAGGAAAGAAGTGCCAAATCGGGCTTGGAAGAAGAAATCAGCAAGCTCTTGACTTTTGGGCAAAAGAAGTAATAAAAGACGTCGGGGCGAAGAGGAATCTGATACAAAGAAAAGATGATGATCGACTCGCAGAGGAGACGGATGGCGTTTGGGGCTAATTGAGATAAATTGATGCGAAAGTAACGACAGACGGCAATAATGAATGGATGGACCGGGAAGCGCAGCCCGGCCTGCAGATGGTCTCGGGAAATGGTAATATAGTGCGGTGGAGGTTTGGCCGGTCGGTCGGAGGATGAGGGCAATTGGAGATGATGGTCCGGGGGAATATGATAGGTCGCTCGGATCACCTCCAGATCATGGTGATCGAGCTCGAACACCATAGTGACATGCCAGGGGGCTAAGGGAAGGGGCGAAGAAGCCATTAGAAGCAAGCAAGAGAAGGAAGACTGACCAGGGGAAAGGTCGCCGGAGAAGATGAACGGAGTAGGATGCCTTGCCGGAACCCTAGCAAAAGACGAAGGCACAGCGTTTCGATGTCGGGAGTAAAAAAGCAAGGGTAAAAACCGCCAGGTAAGTTCCTATTTATAGGACCTCAAGAGCAATACTGACCGTCCGATGGCGGGCAGGAGAATAGGCGGCAATGGACGTGAGTCATCCAATTGGGCCCAGAAAGGCCCCTGTGGCAAAGTGGCCCACGTGCGCTCTCATCATTCGCCCAAGCAGACGGTGGCTGCCTCATTGCTCGGGAAGCAGTGATGAGGAGACACGTGTTGTAGCAATTAAATGCGGTAACAAATGCATGAGATTCGAAGCTACTCGGACATCCCGGGGAGCTAGAACCGAAGACACGGGTGATGTGACAGGCTCGGCCGAGCGGGATACATGACCACCGACGACCCCCAAGGTCTGCAAGAAGAGGTCAGGCCATTCAGGTGCGCTAGGCTCGCTTCAATAGATGGCAATCCAGTCAGTCAGACTCGACGCCTCCTTCGACTAGACTCGAGGGGGACGCTTATGATCCCAGCCTTGCTTACGGGTAGCTCAGCCCTCTCAGCCAGCCAGCCAGCCTGGCGCCACGGAGGTCCTACAGAAGGGTCAATGAAGACCTCACCAGGAGGTCCTTTAGCCAAGAAACCCCCGATGCACTAGCCGGTCGACCCCGGGCAGGGTCAGCCGGGTCGATCCTGAGCGTCTCCTAACTCGGTCGACTAAAGTCGTACCCCGATCCGGATTTGGGTCAGACACTCCAGTCGGACGCGCGGCAGCCCACTCTCCCTCAGCATCCCATGGATCTAACAACCCACAGAACTGCGACAGAGCCAGTTACTCCGGGGACCGTGATTTACCTCCCTCATGATGGCCTTGGGACGGGTGCGCTGGAGGCGCTGGGGGCGAGCGATTTTGCCTTTTGTCTACGAACAAGCCCACCCCTTCCTCCGCTGTGTTTTCTTCGACATTTAGGAATCGATCTCAGGTGAGGACTCTTTCCCAATCTCATGGACCTTGAGGTTGAAGTAGCCCTTCTTGATCTGAAGGTTAGTTTCGGATCTTGGGCAGATCTGGGGGTTGAGGCTGGTTCGCCGAAGAAGAGAAACTTTCGGTGGTGTCTCGTCCTTGAGGCTTCCGGAGGAGTGACGGCCCCTAAATACTATATTAAAGTTGTCACGAGTTGTGGGACCATCAGATTTAAATGTGAATGAATAACTGGAAACCCTTTTACAATCAAAAGTATGAAAATGTAATATAAGGGACACAGGTCGTATTTTTCTCGGGGCTAGTTGACGTTGTTTGATTCGCGCTCGTATTTATGTGTCGTTTGTGAATTTGGGTTTCAATTAAAATCTGGGTTCTGGGTTGCAATCAAGAATGGAATCACAATGGAAATAAAGAAAACTTACATCAATGAACAAAACAAGGTGATGGCAATTAATAACTCAAGCAATGGACAATTAAATCAACTAATGCAAGTTTTCAACCTTTAGAAATCAAACTGATACAAAATGCAATGCTCATCACACCTTGTGTTCAACTTCAGGATTTGTGAATCAAAACCAACCAAATGAATAGCAATCTATTAACAAACTGATACAAGATTTATGCCAAAACTCCACTTGATACTAACAGCAACCAAATTAAAAAAAAATCCTAAATCTGTCAATAAGTTTAAAACTGATCAAGACAGAATCATTGCTGAAGCTTGAAGGAAGAAATGGCAGCACTGCAGAATTCTAAATCAACTGATGCAGAAATAAGGTGCAGAGTTGCAGATTTGAAGTTAACACCTCAAAAATTCGAATGCTGAAACAATGGATGCAAGGTCAAACATAATCACTGAATTCCATTGCAAAGGAGCTCTAATGTAAAGCTAAACTGGTACAAACATTGCCAATCATGCTTGATACGCAGGGGACAACATTTGTGCCAAAATTGCTACTTTTGTACCAAGAGCTGCTGCTGAATACCGAGTTGATAAACTGCCAATTCTGAGTTTACACTGACCAAATCAGTTTGGTAATTCGAACCAACCTTGGATCACTCAAATACAAGGCTAAGCATGAAGTGAACTTACAAAGACCATATGCAGAAATGCAGAAATACAAGGAAGAATTCAGCATTTGAAACTGATGCAGAATTACTTCAGCTTGTCGCATGAGTTAAATGCAAGAACATCAAGCTGACTAAATGCAAGTGGACGATCTAGTTTTCAAAAAGGTTTAGAAAGAACTAACTCTACTTGTTTCAAACTTCAGAAGTTGTAACCAAACAAACTGACAGAAATGGGAGTTAACGTTCAGAACTTTAGCTAACTTGCAGCTTGATACACAATGCAGAGTTGGGATGAAGCAAGGGTTCAGGACTGAAATTGGTTTGCAGGAATAGTGATGGCAATTCAGACACAATCCGAATGCACATTATGGCAATTGAATCAGCTGTTGTAAACAACTGATATTAACTCAGAATCAAACTGAAGCAGGAATGAGTAGGGATTTCAGAAATCAACTGCAGGAATTCAAACAAACTGAAAACAGAATTTATTGCGCAGATAAACAGAAATGAAATGCTGAATCACTAAGCTAAACAAAACTAGAAACTGAGGCTAAAAATGAACAACTTAGTTCAACTAAATTAACACACTAAGTGCGAGATAAGCTAAGGAATTCGGAACTAAAGCTAATTTGCAGCAAAGAAACTTGGCACGCTAGCTAGAAGTTGGCACGCAAGAAATTAAACTACAAACTACTGAAATTGAATCTAATTGTCATCTGAACAAGCTCTTAAACTACTTAGCCCTAAGGATTAAATCCTAATGCAGCTAAACAATTCAGAATTACAACTAGGACAGCTGAAAACTAAATTGCAGAAACAGACAGTGCAGAGTAAGAAATTACAGCTACAGAGCATGGAAATTAAAGATCTAAGCTACTCCTCGACCATTCCTCAACTCAAGAGCTCCTTGGTCGTCAATCAAGGGAGAACCTCGGACCCGCAAGCTCCGCAAATCAGCGAAAATCGCCTATGCTACCGAATCTGATCAGCTCACTGCCCAAACTGAAATCAGCTTCCAATTTCATCAAACTCGCTGTGGTGGCTCGCGATTGGGATTAGGGAGTGTCCGAAACCTTCCAGGGAACCCCTCTGGTCAGCTCGGATGCAGTGGAAGTGGAGCACAGCTGAGTTCGTTGAATCGGATAGCAATTCTGCCGAGACCTCGCGCAGCTTGCTATTGAACAGAAAATCAATCGGAAACCTCACTAAGAGCTCTCTTCACTGACCTAACTCTTGCGTTGATGATGGAATTGAGGGATCGCGCCTCCTTGACGAAGAAATTGGCTAGAAAATGAAGAAGAAACGACTGTGGCGGCGGAGACGCGACGAGGAGAAGCTGGGCAGCGTTTCTGATTAAATAGGAAATAATGGACGGCTGTGATTGATTTGATGAAATCCAACGGTAGATCTTGGTCTGATTTGAGCCAAACTTTTATGATGATGATCTGGGTCAGGATCTGCCTCGTGGTAGCTCGGATCCTCCAGATATGCAACGGATGGTCCAGATCAACTCTATCTGTGAATGGACGCTCTAGAGCCCTCCTTGCTTGATCCAACGGTTGATTTAGCTCTGATTGGGATGAAACCTTCAGATCTTGATCATAGAGCTTGATCAACCCTAACCCTAGCTCAGATTGCTTCAGATCGTCCCGGATGGCTCAGATCTAGCCGCTCTTGAATCGGACGGCCCGGATTAATCGTAGGCTTGATAATTCGATCCGGTTCACATCCGACTCAGGTTTGACCCAATATGCCCTAGTCCTTGAACCTTTGGTGCCTAAAAAAATAAATCCAAAATTTAGTGGCCAATTAATCCAATTTAACGCAAATTTGCAATTAAGTCCAAAATAAAGGTAAGTTCTAAAACCTAGGGCAATTTCACAATTAATCAATAAAAATATGAGTCAAACATGGATTTTAACATCTAAAATAATCAACAAAAATGGTACTTATCAACTCCCCCACACTTAACCTTGAGCGTCTCGCGAAACAACTAAATAAGTATCCCTTAGGCTCTCTTAAGCATAATTAGAAGCAAATGAAAAGAAATTACCTAAGGTTGTCAATTCTCATAAATCTAAGTTCTATGGATTAGTATCTTGTCCTTAAATCAACAACTTGGCCTTCTCATCTATCATGAGTCATTGAGATGAACTTAAATCACTAGCCTTTCATGGGAAGTTTTGGTGGCTCTCTCTTAAGTTCTAATTTGGTGATGGAAGTGGAGCTCACTCTTACACACATGTTTCTTGCACTACCATAGGCTTGCTTATTATCTACTCTCCACCATTAATCATGATTAGGATCAACATCTATAAAAACAAAGGAAAACATGAAAAATGGTGAGAAATGAAATAAAGACTAAGAAAATAGAAAATTTTGATGGAGTGGAGGACTTGGTTGCTCAAAAATATTTCCAATGTGCTTTGCCCCTCTTTACAATCCTCTAGTGATATCCAAAAGTGTGGTGAAGTAAATCTTGAGTAATTCCTTTGATTTGGATGAAAAATAACTCCATTTGATTTCAATGTGCCAAGTTTCAATTTTTGTGCCAACCTTACTTCTTTCACTCTTTTCTCAGATTTTTTTTCTTTCTTTCTTTCTCTCTAGTGAATTCAGAATGTAATGGAGCAAAGAATTTGATTTGATGTGAGAAACTTCACTTGATTTCATGGTGCCAAAGTTCACTTGTTGTGTGCCACTTTATTTCTCTCTTTTTCTTTTCTTTTCTCAAACTGTTTTTTTTTTATGGTCAGCTGCCACTTCTATTCTTGGTTTCCATTTTGCTCAATCTTATTTTGCTCATGCTTCCCAAATCTTTGTTCAGAACTTGCCTCCACTCAAACCTGCCGTGAGCTTCAAATGCATGCTCTAGGAAAACCAATTCATCCTTTAGTTGAGAAAAACTGCATTCTTCTCATTTCTTTTTATCTTGCCGAATGATCAACAGCCCTTCACAGAATGTTTACAGCACTTTGCAGCTTGTTTTGACTTCAGCTTGTATCATTTATCAGCTCCAAGTCAAACTTCTCATATTTCCAGCTTGTGATCAGCAGCTCAGAAGTTCAGCTTGTATCATTTATCTGCATACTGTTTTTTTGGCACTGATTTGCTCTGCAATGATCTCAGATTTGCTTGGTTTCAGATTTATCTGATCTCAGCATCCCTTGTATCTCAATTCAGTTTCGGTACAGCTGCAAATTCATATTGTCTCTGCTGAATTTTCCAGATTTTTTTTTCTCTGCTGCAATTTCTAGATTTTTTTTCTTTTTCTGTATTTTCCTTCTCTGATTTCAGCAGCTACTCGGCAGCAGAATTCAGCATCTAGAATAGCTAGGTTCTTCATTCTTGCATCCTCTACTTCCTTCCCATCAGTTAGCAAAAAAGAGTTTTGCATTAAATCTGATTTGTTCACAGCTTCACTTCTTCTTGCGTGCCAACTTGACTTGATTTTGTTTTCTGAAAATTTTTTTTTCTGTTTTACTCTCCATTTCAGCTCTATGGCATAGTCATTACTAAACTCTGATTCCCAAAATAAATACATCACATAGTAATGAAGAGTTAAATGTTTCACTAGGTGAGTTGATACACTTCCATTTTTTCCTTCTTTTATCTCATCCTTCCTTTTTGGCACTGATTTTTTTTTTTATGGTGCAGATTTTTTTTCTTTGTTTGCCACTTTGATCTTCAAAATGTAGTAAAGAATCTAAGTCTCCCATGGCTTCCATCCTTCTTGCTCATTCTTGGCACCAAACATCACTCACTTGGCACATGAAAAAAAATTTTCTCGAGTTGAAATGCATCCAAAACTTTAGTCACTCCCCCACACTTGAATCTTTGTCCGTCTCAGGCAAAATAGCATTAGAAACATATCAAACACCAAGTCCAAAGAAAAGTGAAGGTAAGAGAAGGAAATAAGTAAGGACAAATATGATAAACATGATTTTTGCTAAAAATTGATGTGGAAAGGAAAACAAATGGATTAGCCTCTATAGATGTGATCCAATCATTGAAATATGATTTTGAAAGAACCTAAGCAAGTTCTAGAGTACAATAACATAGGTGTGTCACAAAAATAAGGCTAAGTCTCACTAGGTCAAAATAATTCATCCCAAGTCCTCAATTAAGAATCTAAAGCAAGTAGTACTCAAGCATCCAAGATTTCATCCATTAGCTCAAACCTTAAGTCTTAACAACCAAATTTAATTTATTTTCTAAGAGATTCTAAAATGCTATGGAGATAACCTAGAGGGATACTTTTATTTCTACTCATGCAAGAAAAAGTGCTAAAAGAAAAGACTTGGTATTTACAATGACTCAGATCAAAGGAAAATTCTAATTCTAGGAAGCATGAAAATGAAAAAAATGAAATAAAAGAAAATACAAAAAGAAACAAACTCCCCTTTATTCTGGTGGACGGAGTCTATCCAGAAGTAGCCTCCATCTTGGTAGTGGAGGAGTCTGGGTAGCTGAGTGAATTCGGGCTCCCCCACACTTGAATTTCACAATATTTTGTTCAGGTGGCCTAAGGCGATTCAGGTTCAAGAGCCATTCAAGGGGTGGAGTGCTTTTAATTAAAGTAAGATCATCTCCTCCTTCTTGATGCCCTTCAGAAGTCCTTCCAGGAGGCTGAAGTTTGTTCAGTTGGAGCACCCACTCCTGGAGTCTTCTGGACCCTGCAAAACAATGTAATACCTCTCTCAAGTGTTCAGGGTCAGAAAGAAATGATATAAATTCAGTCTCTGCATTAAATGAATCCAAAACTGCATCATGTCTAATTAAATCAAATTCTGGTACCTCAATAAAATTTTCAAAATTATTTCCTACCAAATTTGCATCCAGATACTCATTATATATAAAGAAATCAATTTCTGGCTCATCAATAGAAATTTCACAATTATTTTCAATCAAGGGTGTATCAAGCAATATGTCACAGCCAATAAAATCAATATCAGATATCTCCAAAAGTTTTTCACATTCATTTTCAGCATATGAAATAGCAAGAGATTCATCAAAATAAATAACATCAATTTCAGGCACTTCTAAAAAATTTTCACTAGCCATATCTACCAGAGATGTATCAAGTGATTCATCATAAAAAACAACATCAATTATAGGTGCCTCTAAAATTATTTCACCACCCATATCTACAAGAGATGTATCAAGTAATGCAGTACGATCAAGGAAATCAATTTGTGGTACCTCTATTGGATTTTCACAAACAATTTCTACACAAGGTATATCAATAAATTCATCAGAATCAATAAAATCAGTACTAGGTACCTCGCTGAATTTTTCTGAAGAAAGAGGAGAAATACTTACCTGAGCGTGCTGGATAATACCTGAAGGTTCTATAATAGTAGATGTATCTGTGGTCTCCTCCTGGTCATGTTCAAGCTCCTCTTCAGCCTCAGGCTCTGGTGGACAATCAACTGGTGATCCTTGGGTGCTTGCTTCCACCATGCAAGTCCCTACACTTTCTGGTTCATCATCTAAATCTTGTGGTGGTCCCTAGGGCTTAGTGCAATCCCCTACACCTATGGAATCATCTTCTATGCATGCTTCTCTTGTAATATCTGCAACAACAATATCAGAAAAATTAGGACCATCAATAATGCTATCATCAGAAAATAAAAGTCTAGAATGGTCCTGTGGAGCTTCAATTTCTTCTTCTGGAGCTGAAAAATTTGGAATTGGATTTTGAATAGGAGTCTCCGGAGGAATGCATGCTGTAGGTGCCCAGACTTTAATGTATTCTTCTTCTTCTTCTTCTACTAAATTTGCAGGATTAATTGAAGAAGGACTTTGCCATGCACTAGGGTCACCTTGAACTGATATAAAACCAACTCCGGGGCTCTCAGAATTACAAGCAGCTTGAGAAGATAATTGTTCTGCTCTTTGGGCTTTTATCTGATTCAATCGATCTTGCACGTTTTGAAACCATTGTTGTTGTTGTTCTTGAAAAGTTTGCTGTTGTTGTTGGATTTGTTGACACATCTCCCTAATCCTTTGGTGTAGAGCCTCATCCCAATCAGGATCATCAAAACCTCCTTGGTTAGTGTGGAACCCCTGTTGGTCTTGAAATGGAAAATAGGGCTGCTGAAGTCCAGGAGGAGGCTGTGCATGCTGAAATGGAGACTGTGGGGGCTGATCAAATGGTTGAACATGCTGAAAATTTGGTTCACAAGTTAGTGGAGATTGCTGAAAATTGTAACCCTGAAAATTCTGATCATAGGGCTGAAATTGTTGGTTGGAAAACTGGAATTCTGGTGGCTGAAAATTATGATTAGGCTGCTGAAAATTCTGATTGCAAGGGTGAAATCGCTGCGGTACTTGACATGGTTGCTGGAAATTCGAATTATCTGAAAACCCTTGCTGAATTCCTTGAAAAAATGATGGATCTTGTTGATAAGGTGGCTGAGAGTTAGGCTGAAATTGCTGAATTTGGGGCTGAAAACTTTGCAATAGTGGCTGCCCAATCTGATTTTGCTGGAAAATTGGTTGAATTGGCTGAAAATCCGGCTGAAATTGTTGGAATTGCGGTTGAAATGGTTATGGTGGCTGAAATTGTTGTAGTTGCTGAATTTGAGGCTGACAAAACTGATTTGGGTGCTCAAAAACTGAAAATTGGGGCTGTCCATTCTGAAAATTCTGATTTGGTTGAAAATTTTGAAATGATGGTTGATCTTGTGGCTGAAATTGAAAGTTTGGTTGCTGAAAATTAGGATAGGGCTGCTGGAAATCATGATTTGGCTGCTGAAATTGCTGGAGAGGCTGAAATTGTGGCTGAGGTAGCTTCTGGTAAGTAGATGACTGAGCTTTCCATTTTTGTTGGTAGTCCAACTCCTTTAACACATTTCTTAACTCCTCCAATGTCTTTTCTATCTCTTTTGACCCCATTTTGAATTTGCAGCCCTGTCACCAAACAAACAAGAAAAATGGCAGCAACCGTATACAAAAGAATAAGCAACAAAAAATAGAACCCAATGATATGTCTAAAAGTATACAAGCAAAAATCAAACAAATCAACTAGTTGCTTCCCCGGCAACGGCGCCAAAAATTTGACGGCCCCTAAATACTATGTTAAAGTTGTCACGAGTTGTGGGACCATCAGATTTAAATGTGAATGAATAACTGGAAACCCTTTTACAATCAAAAGTATGAAAATGTAATATAAGGGACACAGGTCGTATTTTTCTCGGGGCTAGTTGACGTTGTTTGATTCGCGCTCGTATTTATGTGTCGTTTGTGAATTTGGGTTTCAATTAAAATCTGGGTTCTGGGTTGCAATCAAGAATGGAATCACAATGGAAATAAAGAAAACTTACATCAATGAACAAAACAAGGTGATGGCAATTAATAACTCAAGCAATGGACAATTAAATCAACTAATGCAAGTTTTCAACCTTTAGAAATCAAACTGATACAAAATGCAATGCTCATCACACCTTGTGTTCAACTTCAGGATTTGTGAATCAAAACCAACCAAATGAATAGCAATCTATTAACAAACTGATACAAGATTTATGCCAAAACTCCACTTGATACTAACAGCAACCAAATTAAAAAAAAATCCTAAATCTGTCAATAAGTTTAAAACTGATCAAGACAGAATCATTGCTGAAGCTTGAAGGAAGAAATGGCAGCACTGCAGAATTCTAAATCAACTGATGCAGAAATAAGGTGCAGAGTTGCAGATTTGAAGTTAACACCTCAAAAATTCGAATGCTGAAACAATGGATGCAAGGTCAAACATAATCACTGAATTCCATTGCAAAGGAGCTCTAATGTAAAGCTAAACTGGTACAAACATTGCCAATCATGCTTGATACGCAGGGGACAACATTTGTGCCAAAATTGCTACTTTTGTACCAAGAGCTGCTGCTGAATACCGAGTTGATAAACTGCCAATTCTGAGTTTACACTGACCAAATCAGTTTGGTAATTCGAACCAACCTTGGATCACTCAAATACAAGGCTAAGCATGAAGTGAACTTACAAAGACCATATGCAGAAATGCAGAAATACAAGGAAGAATTCAGCATTTGAAACTGATGCAGAATTACTTCAGCTTGTCGCATGAGTTAAATGCAAGAACATCAAGCTGACTAAATGCAAGTGGACGATCTAGTTTTCAAAAAGGTTTAGAAAGAACTAACTCTACTTGTTTCAAACTTCAGAAGTTGTAACCAAACAAACTGACAGAAATGGGAGTTAACGTTCAGAACTTTAGCTAACTTGCAGCTTGATACACAATGCAGAGTTGGGATGAAGCAAGGGTTCAGGACTGAAATTGGTTTGCAGGAATAGTGATGGCAATTCAGACACAATCCGAATGCACATTATGGCAATTGAATCAGCTGTTGTAAACAACTGATATTAACTCAGAATCAAACTGAAGCAGGAATGAGTAGGGATTTCAGAAATCAACTGCAGGAATTCAAACAAACTGAAAACAGAATTTATTGCGCAGATAAACAGAAATGAAATGCTGAATCACTAAGCTAAACAAAACTAGAAACTGAGGCTAAAAATGAACAACTTAGTTCAACTAAATTAACACACTAAGTGCGAGATAAGCTAAGGAATTCGGAACTAAAGCTAATTTGCAGCAAAGAAACTTGGCACGCTAGCTAGAAGTTGGCACGCAAGAAATTAAACTACAAACTACTGAAATTGAATCTAATTGTCATCTGAACAAGCTCTAAAACTACTTAGCCCTAAGGATTAAATCCTAATGCAGCTAAACAATTCAGAATTACAACTAGGACAGCTGAAAACTAAATTGCAGAAACAGACAGTGCAGAGTAAGAAATTACAGCTACAGAGCATGGAAATTAAAGATCTAAGCTACTCCTCGACCATTCCTCAACTCAAGAGCTCCTTGGTCGTCAATCAAGGGAGAACCTCGGACCCGCAAGCTCCGCAAATCAGCGAAAATCGCCTATGCTACCGAATCTGATCAGCTCACTGCCCAAACTGAAATCAGCTTCCAATTTCATCAAACTCGCTGTGGTGGCTCGCGATTGGGATTAGGGAGTGTCCGAAACCTTCCAGGGAACCCCTCTGGTCAGCTCGGATGCAGTGGAAGTGGAGCACAGCTGAGTTCGTTGAATCGGATAGCAATTCTGCCGAGACCTCGCGCAGCTTGCTATTGAACAGAAAATCAATCGGAAACCTCACTAAGAGCTCTCTTCACTGACCTAACTCTTGCGTTGATGATGGAATTGAGGGATCGCGCCTCCTTGACGAAGAAATTGGCTAGAAAACGAAGAAGAAACGACTGTGGCGGCGGAGACGCGACGAGGAGAAGCTGGGCAGCGTTTCTGATTAAATAGGAAATAATGGACGGCTGTGATTGATTTGATGAAATCCAACGGTAGATCTTGGTCTGATTTGAGCCAAACTTTTATGATGATGATCTGGGGTCAGGATCTCCTCGTGGTAGCTCGGATCCTCCAGATATGCAACGGATTGTCCAGATCAACTCTATCTGTGAATGGACGCTCTAGAGCCCTCCTTGCTTGATCCAACGGTTGATTTAGCTCTGATTGGGATGAAACCTTCAGATCTTGATCATAGAGCTTGATCAACCCTAACCCTAGCTCAGATTGCTTCAGATCGTCCCGGATGGCTCAGATCTAGCCGCTCTTGAATCGGACGGCCCGGATTAATCGTAGGCTTGATAATTCGATCCGGTTCACATCCGACTCAGGTTTGACCCAATATGCCCTAGTCCTTGAACCTTTGGTGCCTAAAAAAATAAATCCAAAATTTAGTGGCCAATTAATCCAATTTAACGCAAATTTGCAATTAAGTCCAAAATAAAGGTAAGTTCTAAAACCTAGGGCAATTTCACAATTAATCAATAAAAATATGAGTCAAACATGGATTTTAACATCTAAAATAATCAACAAAAATGGTACTTATCAAGGAGGAGCACTGGTTTACGGTGGTAGTTGTCGAATCGGGACAGGGAAGCTGCTGCCAGTGAAGTATCTAGGTAAGGATTTGTTGGTTGATTAGATCTTGATTGGGCATCTATTGGTGTTCTACAATCATTCGGTTCTCCTTGTTCTTGGATTTTATAGCCATAATAAGTCTTGGTAGCTGCTGGATTGATGCTTGTTCTCATTATTGGTTTGATCGAAAGAGAATGAGAACTGGGGGTGTTGGATCAAATCATTGTTAGAGCTCTCTTTAGTATAAGATTGGTGTATCATATATTGTATTCTATATGGTTCCCTTTAATTGGGCGGTGTTCTGTTTCCTTTGTACCGTGAGTTTTCCCAGTGAAGTTCCTTGTACTTATTCTGTTTTTGTTGCTACCATGAAGTTGTTTTAGAGATGGATCCTAGATTTGGGGTTGGGGATCATGTTCTTGATATTTTGATCAGAGTTGTGATCTTAGGAAATTGTTTTGTTTCGGGTGTTCTGTGTCACGATGTTCATCTAATTTAGCTCAAGTTGTTGTATGACTTGGTCGGGATTTAGCTTGGGTGTTGTTACTGTCGTAAGCCATAGATTGGGTGGTGAGGTTGCTTAATTAGATAGTAGTTGGTTGATCTACATTTGGCCGTGAGCTATATTTAGATGTAGTGATCCTTATTTTGGTAAACATTAGCTCCGATATAATTATGATTCAAATTTGCATTTTGAATATTGGAGCTATTTGGTAATGGATTAGGTTCAATCGAAATGATCACTTGGGTAAACTTGAACCCGATCTCAAAAGCTCGAGCTAATCATTTAACTAGGGATAATGATGACACGCCCCGAGGAGCAGCCCGTCCAATATTGACCGGACTGTCACTTCCTCAACTCGACGGACAACCCAGAAAACCTAACCTCTACGATTACCTCAGCCGATTGTACCGCAGCCTATAGGGCTGGAACAACCGTCTAAAATAAATGAAAACGAAAACGATGACAAAAGCTGCGTACTGGTACGACTTACGACAAAATACAATACACAAAAGGCCTCCATGGCTCATAAAAGTATAACTATACCGCCGTATAAAATGACACAACGAACACAAAGATAGCAGCGGAAATGTAAGGTATAAAAATACAGAAGACGAGTACCAACATGCACCACCATCAAATAGAAGAAAAATCCCGAAATCATCTCGATGAATATGCGAACTGGGACAGGCTGCGGGGCACTGTCCATAAATCCAATACACACAATAAAATAGAACAGTAAGCAGTAAACCTAAATCTAATAATAAGCACCAAATGTCGTCGTGCAGGAATGAAAAGATAAAGGTATCCCTACTGCTATCCATATCTAACTATGCATAAGAGGTTGACTATATCAAGTAAAGATAAGTCAAAGGTACCCGCCTCGGTATGAAGAAATTCGTGTGACGAGAACCCCCCGTCGAAAATAGTATCCGCAATGGGTAGACTCAGTCAATGCCCTGCATTAAAACCAAAAATCCTTAGTCATTTACACATTAGTAAGTAACTAATCATTCCCTAATCCGTAGGGTTAATTCCGATTACCGAAATTATTTAATTAACCTTAATTAAATGATTTAACTCAACCTTTCAAGAGTGGATTAGATTAGGTCTAACCTAAGCCTAACCCAAAAACCCACTCGCCACTACCAAACCGAAAGATCCAAAGTTGCTCATGGCAACCATCTCAGGGCAAAGAATGGAGCAACAAAATAATACTAACCCAAATTAGCTCACCCCAATCAATGGGGCTCACGACCAAAACCGACAACATAATAAGCTACCACCCAAAACCTCATCCATGAGCTCACGGCTTCCTCCAAAAACCAACAGATCAAGCAACCAAATGTCGAAACTTGCCTCCGATCTACTCATCTCAACACCAAACCATTTACTAATCAATTCAACAGCATAGGGCTACATTCCGATCAAAGAATCGCAAGAACCGGACATATCAGTGAAAAATTCAGATTCAAGTTGAACAAAAACAAGAAAAATACAATGCACAAACCATCTACACCTCAGTGCAAATCCAAGAACAGATTCCAAGCAAGAACAGAGATTCAAAATCCCAAACCTCGGATCGAATGAAACAATCCCCAAAACAAACACCATACACTTCAATCAGAACTCGTATCACTGATCTACGCAAATGAACTATTCTTACCTTGACAGAGTTGATCGAGAGAGAGAGTCTTGGATTGATCTAGTGCAAACTCCCACGACACAGGATCAAATTCTAACCCAACTCAGAAATCGTTTCCCCTGCACCTTCAATCCAAAAACTCTATCATGTTCCTAACACCAAATCGCAAAAACAAAACCAGATCAAGATCACTACAAGATACAAACCCTTACGATCCTTGATCCTTACCCAAATCGCTGCGATTGCAGGAGGAGAAAGGCTCGGCGGTATCGCTTGCTCGCGATGGCGATCGTGAGAGAAGGGGATCGCCCATCTCAGGAGGGAAGAAGGCACAACACTACGCCACCAGTGATGTTGCGCCCTAGATCGTCGGCGTGTGGCTGGAACGCACAGCGCCATCAGCAAAGAGGGCAAACGAACTCTGCTAGCTTAAATCGGCTGGACCGGAGCAGGGAACCCGGTACTTGCGTGCTCGAAAGCAATGGCTCTCGGTGAAGAAGAGGAGAGAAGCAGCGTCGATCGTTGGTTGGGTGGAGGAAGAAGATGAGGAAACCGTGAGATTTGGATTTCACGATCGCGCTCGACCTCGGAAAGGAAGCTATAAGGTTGGCCATTTTGCATTTAGCCTCCCCAAGTCTGGCAATTCCCATAAAAACCCCTAAGTTTAGGTAATTTTGCCTTTTAGCCCCTCGATTTCTTGTATTTTTACAGTCCTCCCTAGGCACGCACGACTCCACCTAAGGAACACCCCAGCACCGCCAAGCTCCCTTTGCCAAGAATCCAGAGAAGAGCTCCTTCGGGTCCGGCAATGGAGGAGGGCAAGCGTGCTCAGATCGGGGCGACGACATACGGATCGGTGGAGGTCGAGCATCGGTAGTGGCTTTGGTCGTCCGCTGAGATGGGAAACGAGCAGGCGAGCTCGTCTACAAGATCGAGAAGAAAAGAAATGGGAGAAGAGAAGAGGAAGAAGAGAAGTAGACAAGAGGAAAACACAGATCGGGTGGAGAAAGCAGCAAAAAAGGGATTGTTATAAGATGTCTATTTTGCGATTAGCCCCTCCCAGTTTAGCATATCTGACCTACACCCTTAGTTGGGCTCTTTAACCTTTTAGCCCTTATATTTTCCATATTTTTAATAGAACATTTTGCATTTTAACTCCTAAAGTTTAGAATATTCTACTTGTATTCCTTAAGGTAGGTTAAATAGCATACAAGTCCCCTAATTCTTCATATTTAACATATAGCCCACCCCTTTTAACAACCAAGTCTAGGGAAAGTCAAGGGGAAAAAATAATTAACACCAATATTCCCTAATCTAGGCAAGAGAATATCAAGTCAAGGGAAAAATTACATATTACATTAGTTTTCTTTATTATTATTATTATTTTTTTAATCCAAAACATAGAGTTATTGTATCTCGATCCTTCATCCTACGCTACTGACCTCTTCTCTTTTTCCTATTCATTCAGATTAAATAATTATAATATATTATCATCTTTTCTATCTGCTATTTTCTTAGCTACCAACTAACTGCAACTCTAATATGGATGTCGATCCCTTGCTTCTACCCTCCTCATTTTGTCTCCGAGACCACGCTCCAATTCTCCTTCGACTTTGATCAGCTCACTCTCTCCACTCCACCCATCATCGTCCTTGCCCGTCCTCCCCGGGTGATATCGCTTCCCTTTTCTACCTCACTTATTTGTCCCCATGCCCTTTCTTTGTCATTACTTGCAGCCATGACCACTTATTCTATAGCCATGCCCTCTCCTGCGAAGACGTAGTCATTAACATGGCCGCCCTTGGCCACGGTTGTCACAACTCGATCGACATGTCCTCCATGTTGATATACCCTTAAGTTGATGCTGGAGGCGAGCAGCTATGGGCACGTCAACGCAAGCGGCAAGCAGCTATTGACCACTATCTCTATGTGATTGTCGGCGACACACTCTCTACTACCGACGTCAACTATCAGGTCTTTCGCCATGACGCTCAAATTTTCAACGTCTACGAATTAGATATCATTATTGATAAATTAACTTAATAATTCCATATAATAAAAAAAATCATTCAATACAATTTAAAATTCAGTGAAATATAGGAAAAGATAAGATGATAACATGTTCATGCGAAATGAACTCGGACCTCTCTTACGACGTCCTTAGCAGACTCAACTAACTCGAAATCAGCCTAGCCTAACTCTAAATCTTGGATCCGTCCCTGGGAGTAACGATGGCGAAAACCTTAGACTCATCGAAAACATGGGTTTTTCCCCACTTATAAAAAGGTACTCGCTCCTACGACAAAAGGTAACATGAATCACTTGAACTTTTGCTTCTAGAGTTCTTCTTCGCCACAATCGATACCTGACTTAGCATTGAAGTGACTTCGTCGGAAACTCTTTCGACTGCCCTCCTAATTCGTGTTTTTCTTCTCAAGTCCACCTAGGGAAGTCTCAGTCGTCATCACATGGGGATTGCTTGTCTATCCACCCTTGATTTACCAATGAGTTAGACATCGCAAAGTTTGGATAAAATCAGTAAAAAAGAATGATAGCAATTTTTTTAATATTCATAAATAATTTATAAATAAATTAACTTATATAAATGCTATTATGAGTTTATTATTTTTATTTTTTTATTAAGCACATAGAAAATGTATAATAATTTTACATTATTTATAATATGCTAAAAGTAAAAAAAGAATAACATACGTTTAATATATTATTCCATGCATTAAATAAAAGTTTAATTTAAATAAAAAGTACAATAACATTGAATTAAATGTTGATAGTGAAAAAAAAAAGTAACAAAAGAGCTTCCAACACTTGAGCTCAAACGACGTATAGATGGAAAATTTTTGTGGTCGGATCGGTCATCCCAATTCAATTTGTCTGCTGTCTGGTTCATCATTTTTTTTTTCAAACGACGTCTAGACGATTTTGCTGAATGATGATTTGATCCGCCTTCACCGTGATGACCGTTCGGAAAGGCGGGTGCTTGTTCGTCTCGTCCCTTTCTCTGTCGATACGATCCAAAAGCCAGTGTGGGAGCTCAGTGAACTGATTTTCTCGTACCAGGATCACCTTAGGACAGTTGCCCATTACCGTTGTCTCTTGCCTTTTGAATTCAACCTCACTCAACTGATCGCTGATAGAAAGCAAGACGTCCTTCAGTGTGGTGGCGCAGAAGATGCTCTCCGGAAGACCTCTGAGCTTTGGGCAGTTCATACACACGCACTGCTCCAATCTTGGGAACATCTTCAGGCTTCTTTCTTGCTTTTCTCCGACCTCCAGCTCTGACGCAGCAGCGTTCAACGTCCACTCTTCCCAATTTGGCATGTCCGTGAAGTGCAGGTACTGGAGTCTCGGAAATGCCACGCCTTGAGGGTAACCGGCGCCGAGAAACTCAGGCCCGATCTTTCTTAATGCCGACGCTCCTCTGATATCCAGGAATTTCAGCCGAGGCAGCTGCCCCAGCGGCGGGAGTTCCGTGCAGCAAGGGAAACTCCAGAGATTTAGGCATTCGAGGTGAGGAAACGAAGCCCCCGCCGCGGTCGACATCATCCAGATGGGAAATCGCCGGCCCGGGAAGTAGAAAAGACCAAGTTCCTCCAGGCTCGACGGAGGAAGCAGTCCGCTGCATGTCTTCTCAGCAGCTTCTTTTTCGCCGTCGTCATTTTCCTTAATCGTCCATGACAAAGACAGATGCCTGAGCAGTGGTTTATTCTCGAGCACCGAGGGTCCGGCCATTGTTGCCCTTTCCAGCTTTTCAACACTCAGATATCTGAGATTGGACAGAGATTGCAGCTCTTCCAAGTCACACCCATCGTCCACGTTGCTCGCCGAATCACCATGGCCGACGACGAATTCTTGGATGTGATTAAGGTTGGTCAATCTTCCCATTCCTCTGGGCAAATGAGTTAACGGTGTTCCTTCAACTCGCAGACACCTGAGCTTAACCAAGCTCGTGACGGCCTTAGGAAGGCTGCGCAGCGACTCGCACTCGGAGATGTTCAAAGTCTGCAGGTTCGCAAGGCGGCCTATGGATTCAGGTATCTCACGTATCATCGTCCGATCAAGGTCCAGGTATCTCAGAAGCAACAGATTCAAGAAAATAGAATCTGGAAGACGTATAATCTGCGTATCGCTCAAATCCAACACTCGAAGATTCTTCAATGCTGGGAACGCTGTCTCGTCGTCCTCGATTGTCTTTGTTTCACTGCTCTCGGAAAGTCGCAAGACTCTCAAACTCTTCTGCTCAAGAACTGCACCAGGAAGCCTTAGCGCATCTCCATTGCTCGACATCCACAGACGACGAATCTTTGTTAAGGGGCTTGGGCTCGTCTCTGCAACTCGGCCATCATCACTGATTACAAGTGCTTCATCTCCGATCAAATTAGTGCCGAGAGATCGCAAAAGGTCGTGGATGGAGTAGAAATACTCGTCTACATATCGTGGATCGAACTGAAGAAGATTTCTCATAAGTAGTTCTTTGTAATAATCCTCGGCCACTTCTTCCATCAGTCCGCCATTGGGCACGTGGATCAAGCCTTCAGCGATCCAAAGCCGGACGAGGTCAGCACTGGAGCATGTGTCAATATAAGAAACACAGCAGAGGAAACACTGCTTGAGAACGGATGGCAAATCCTCGTAGCTCAAGTACAAAGCTCTTGGTAGTTCATCCTTATTGTCTCTCATTCTCCATAGATCACTTTCCAGGACCCTTTCCCAGTCTCTCCTCGTCCTTTTCTTGGAAATCAGCACCCCTGCGATCACCTTGATTGCCAAAGGAAGCCCATCACATTTTCTAACGATTTTAGTCGCCATTTCATCCAGTTCAGGGTTCTCGTTCTCTTCGTCCTCGAATACGACCCTCTGAAACAATGTCAATCCATCATCTTCGTTCATCCTCTGGACACGGTGGATGTAACGGGCTCTCATGTCCTTTATCACTTTTTCATGTCTACTAGTGACTAAGATTATGCCGCTGGACTTTGCATTTAGGATGGGATTCCTCAGCACATCTGTCCACGCATTCACACTCCATACATCATCAAGCACGAGGAAGAATCTGTTGACCAGAGCAACAACTAGCTGGGATTCAAGTTCTTCTATACTTTGAGCTCCATCATCGCTCCCTTTTGTGTTTTTCAGCATTTGCTTGAGTAGATCTATCCCCGTGTAATTGTTGGACACATGGATCCATATACATGTTGGAAAATCATTCTTGATCCTCTCGTCATGGAAAATTTTGTGAGCCAGAGTGGTCTTGCCCATCCCACCCATGCCAACTATCCCAAACACACCATTTTGTTTATGATCATGCTTGAGTATCATGCTAATGAGAGTTTGTGCAGCATCTTCTATCTCTGCGCCTACGATGTCAGCCTTGACCTCCAAAGAAGTGGTCGGACGGCGCGATCTTATTTGATGATCTTGAGGCCAGGGATGGCTCGTTAAGGACACAAATATTGATGTTATTTCACTATCATCTTTAATCTCTTTCAGTCTATCATTAAGTCTCTCAAAAATCACAGCAATCTCGTGCCGGGACTTAGTGCACGCAAAGCAAGAAGCAAGCAGAGTGAAGGGAGAGCTTACTAGCGAAGAAGAAGAAGAAGACGAGGACGGCTGAACACTCAGCAACTTGTCGCCACCAGGAAGCATGCAGAGATCGATGATGTCTTCGGCATCGTAGACTATTTCTTTCAGGTCTCTCAGCCAAACATTCACGCGAGCGTCTTGATGCTTCTTCTGCTCGGCATCCTGAAGATACGGGCTGAGCCTTTCCAATCTCCTTTTGAACCTTTTGATCTCCTCCTTCACGCCGAGCACTTTGCAAATCTCTCCCTCAAGGAAATCTGCTAATTTTGTGAGGTATCTAGTGACAAGGAAGTCTGGGATCATCGCCATTTCGATCTTCAGACGGGAAGGAGACAGATGGAGTTGGGGTTGCTATGTTATCCTCGATGGAAGTCAACGACTCCCTGGCGCTAGCACCTCGTTGGTCCGTTGTCTGACTGGTCGGTGTGATTTTATTTTTTTATTTATTATTTTATTATGGACGAATAGATTGATTGATACGGTAATCCATAATATATTATGAAAGTTGGAGATTTAATCTCAAACGGATAAATATAATAAATATTCTAAAATCCTACTTACTCACCCCCTCCGCATTAATTGTAAATTAATATACGCATCTTTTATACTTACGAGTTGGTTAGTATACTATTAAGATAATAATAAATACATAATAAGACTTAGTTGAAAAAAATAAAAATCAATTTGAATTAATTAATAATTTTTATTTATTTAATTTGATTTAATTATTCATTATATTTTCCCCCTTTAAAAAAATATAAATTTTTAAGATATTCTATATCGATTGATTCTGGGATATAGTTATTAAAAAATTACTTAATTTCTTTAAAAAAAAATAAAACCCTAATAAAATTGAGTCATTGGGTTTAATAAAAAAATATAGAAGAAAATGAATAATCTACCGTGTAAGGTATTAAAATAATATATTTTTTTGAAATTAGGCAATTGGGTTTAAAAAATACAGACTGGTCGGTTGGATTTTTTTATTACTATTGAACTATATCGACTCAGGGTTTTTATATTTGATGGCAATTATATAATTTTCAAGGGTATGATGAGCTGCCCAAAATTTGATTTCAAAATTTAATTTAAAAAAATGAAAGAAGGACACCATGATTTCAATTTCCAATCTTTGCTCAAATTTTGAGCTTCGTGAGGCATTTTTTTTCCTTTATCAAAATTACATTACAAAAACTGAAGGTGTAAAATATGCGGCTCAATAGCAGCGAGGAAATAAGGCAGACAGAAAAAATGGACAAAGAGAGCTTAAATATGTCTCAAGAGAATAATACTATTCAATTTTATCATCATATCGGATCAAATTCACCTACAGATTTAATATGATAAACCTTATAAGCTCTTCAAGGGGGCATCATCATCCCGACTCACCAGGACACGGATTCCGTCAATAATCAACGGCACACCATATAATTAATATTATTTCCCAACTTACCGGAGCTATCGATTTAGCAGAATAAATCTCGTCCATTGGTAAATCAAAGAAATAAATATTAACTATACGTGCCTGTTATTATATCGGATTTAGGGATTGTACTCCATAATAATTTGAGGTCTAATCTAATTATTAAGTCAGTACAAATTGGATGACCTCTGGTTTTGGTCCTGCTCAATGCACACAAAGCACACTAGTGTAATTCTATGGTCAAGACAAATCATACCTAATTACACTACAACCATCCCGATGGTTTGTCCAATTCCATCTCGACTGTGAGTCTCTGCTTATACTTGACAAGGAACTGATAACATGATCTTCCGTGTATCACCACACACCATATTATCTACAATACAAAGTAAAGGACTTTTATGCATATACTAATATAAATAAGCATCTTATGTTGTTGTGATTTTCTTTTCAAAAATATAGTTGATCTTATATAAAAAGAACAAGTCGTTTAGTATACACATCTAACAGAAGAGTGGAATTGAGACTACACGACAAGTAATCTGGCAAGTCTGACGACCCATCTCAACCTCCAGGGAGTCAAAGGTCACTTACGTATATCCCTACACCAGTAGCATCTCCGACAACCCATCTCAACCTCCAGGGAGTCAAAGGTCGCTCATCTATGCTACATGTAATAATGATGCATATACTATCCCATGCATCACCTACTATCTAACCCTACTGTTAACTATATGATATGCAGTAGTCCAGGTAACTAGTATGCATCATAGCCTAACTCCTAGCATGAGTTATAAGGTAAGTTGTCCATAAATCCAATATACACAGTAATATGGAACAGTAAGCAGTAAACCAAAACAGATAACAAAAATCGAAAGTAATCGTACAGGAACGGAAATATTAGGTATCACTACTGTTATCCATAACAAACTATGCATAAGAGTTTGACTATATCAAATAAAGATAAGTTAAAGGTACCCGCCTCGATATGAAGAAGTCCATGCGACGAGAACCCCCTGTCCAAAATAATATCCGCAACGAGTGAACTAAGTCAATATTGCCTGCACTAAAGAACATGATATAAGCTAACATCGCAAATGATACTAACTAGACTAGAAGAAAGCTCTGGAGGATAGGAATGAGGAACGGGAGCGTTTGCTGGCTCTGAAAGAATATGACCTGGAGTTATCGGCCTCTTATGCCTTCGACCTTCAAGACAAAGTCACTCAAGCTCAGGACTAGGCATCTGCCGCTACACAGAATCTCCAGGAAATATTGAGGGCTCAGGGTTGCTTGTCCCGGGCGGTGGCGGAGCTGAAGGCTGCCAAGGAGGAGGTTGAGGCTGAGCTACAGAAACAGAAGATTGAACATGCAACCCAACTGTCCAAAGCCGAGGCAGAGTTCAAGGCTAAGTTCCTGTAGTCTGACGAGTACAGTGATATTTTAGCCAGGTAGGCATTGAAGCACCTCAAATAGGGCTTCAATGGCGCCATCAATCAGTTGAAGAAGGATCAACTGCTGAAGCCCGATGCAAATTTGAGTGCCATGAGTGTCAACAGGGTTTGGAACAAGGTCACTCCTGAAGAGCAGGAACTATAGGATTCTCCCTCGCCCAGGGCCTTGCATCCTTGGTCACTCCTCGTTTGCTGCGCCTTCTTTATTTGTCATAGATTTTTCTTTTGTCGTGGTGGTCAGATATGTAATCGTTTGAGCTGTGCATGAAAGCATCTCCTGGCTTTTGTATTCAGAGTAATTTCATGGCCCGTTTACTTATTCTTAAAATGTTAGCTCCCGGCCCGAGGAGCCAGCCGCTCAGTTCAACGCGAGGAACCCTGGTTCCTTCCTGACTTAAAAGGGCGAAGTAGCAAACACACCCACCACAGAGATAGTAGGTTTTTGGCAGCTCTTGGTCGAGCATGTGCATCATCGAGGCCAAGCCAACTCACCGCGAAGGTAGTAGGGATTTGCAGCTCTTGACCCCGCATGTGCAGCACCGAGGCCAAGTCTACTCACCGCGGAGATAGTAGGGTTTTACAGCTCTTGGCCGAGCATGTGAAGCACCGAGGCCAAGTCTACTCACCGCGGAGGTAGTTGGGTTTTGCAGCTCTTGGCCGGGCATGTACAGCACCGAGGCCAAGCCTACTCACCGAGAGATAGTAGGGTTTTGCAGCACTTGGCCGGGCATGTGCAGCACCGAGGCCAAGCCTACTCACCGCGGAGGTAGTAGCGTTTTGCAGCTCTTGGCCGGACATGTGCAGCACCGAGGCCAAGCCTACTCACCGCGGAGGTAGTAGGGTTTTGCAGCTCTTGGTCGGGCATGTGCAACACCGAGGCCAAGCCTACTCACAACGGAGGTAGTAGGGTTTTGCAGCTCTTGACCGGGCATGTGTCATACCGAGACTAAACCTTCTCACCGAGAGGCAGTAGAGTTTTGCAGCTCTTGGTCGTGCATGTGTCGCACCGAGGCCAAGCTTACTCACCGAGAGGCAGTAGGGTTTTGCATCTCTTGGTCGGGCATGTGTAGCACCGAGACCAAACCTACTCACCGAGAGGCAGTAGGGTTTTGCAGCTCTTGGCCGGGCATGTGCAGCACTGAGGCCAAACCTACCACCACAGAGGTAGTGTTAAATCATGATCGGCAAGCTAGAGGGGGGGTGAATAGCTTCTTTCGTTTTCTTCCTACAATCGTTAGTGCGCAAGCAGAATATACTAAACAAAAACAAAAACCTAACGAAAAGGATCATACCTATTTACGTGGTTCGGAGATAAAACTCCTATTCCACGGCTACCCGTAAGGTGGGCGATCCCTAATCCGTCGGTGGATGATTCCCCGGAGCACCTTCGGCTAGATCTTGTAGCTCCTTGTGGGTGGGGAAACCTCTTCACAACCTCTGGACACTATCTGAGCAAAGAAGGTTACTAACAAGCTTTGACCAAGCAAGTTTCACTAAGAAAGAAAATCCTGAAACGAGCTCCCTTAAATAGAGCTCGAGTCTGATATGGCCGCTACCAGTCGACTGCTCCTGGGGCAGTTGAC
Source organism: Boesenbergia rotunda (assembly GCA_024364735.1). Lineage (NCBI taxonomy): Eukaryota > Viridiplantae > Streptophyta > Magnoliopsida > Zingiberales > Zingiberaceae > Boesenbergia > Boesenbergia rotunda. Next base: position 119,559 of record JAGFNQ010004570.1, on the reverse strand, counting down.
TGGTCTCACTCAGATTTGAACGTTGCAAGCCCAACGTTCGAATCACCAGCCATCACCAGTCGACTGCCCCTGGGGCAGTCGACTGGTCCTTCCCTACCCTAGGGTTACCCTTCCCGAATACATTTCTCTCCACACTCGAACCCTTCCGGCTTAGTTCCCGAGTACAAACACTCACACTCGGACCCTTACGACCTGGTTGACTCTTCAATCAGCAGTCTCGATCTGTTGCCTTCACGCTCTCTTCATCTTCGGCTCCCGTCCCTCAGATGCGCACGCAAGCCCTCGGCTTGCCTCCATGCCATCCTTCACGCATGCCTCGAAATCCGCATCCCTCGGCTCATCGTCTCTGCTCCAGCAGCCTCGATCTGTCGCCTTCAAGCCCTCTTCGACTTTGACCCTCGTCCGTCGGATACGCACACAAGCCCGCGGCTTGTCTCCATGCTATCCTTCACGTACGCCTCGAAGTCCGCTTCCCTCGGCTCATCGTCCCTGCTTTGTCCATGGTCCTCGGATGCGCACGCAAGCCAACAGCTTGCCTCCATGCTACCCTTCACTTGAAGACATCCAACTAAGTCTTATGTGTACCTACCTACAAACATGCACACTCACATACACATATTAGACCAATAACAAACCCTAACTTAACCATATTGACACACACATCAAAACCCATGATCCTCCAGATCACACTTGGGTCGATTACCCCAACAATCTCCTCCTTTTTGATGTGTGATAATATGTTTAAGTTAGGTAAACAAAAACAACAATAGTAATTGAAAATTAAAAGCATTGCAAACAAGAGGCAATCTCCCTCTTAACCTATGCCCTCTCCCAATTTTCAATTCTCACTCACAACACCAAGTTAAGTTCTACCCAACTTAACACCACAAGTTCTCTCATGTCAAGTTAAACCTAACTTAACAACACAAGTTCTCCCCCGTTGACACCATCAAAAAGATTGCCCCAAGCAATCCTAACCCTAGTGCCAAAAAGAACCCAAACTACCTCTGAAAAACCCTTCAGAAGTTAAACACAACCATACCGGTCGACTAGCAATCCATCAGTCGACTGACCTATGTAGTTCGCAAACTACCAGAAATATCAATCGACTGCCCCCAAGGCAGTCGACTGATACAGTCCAATTCTGAATTTTCAACCCAAATTCAGAAATCCCTAGAAAATTCGAAAAATGTAAAATTTTGCAAGCACATTTGTTAGGATATAACCTACCCTAGAAAAATATATTTTCATGACAAATATCAAATGTGCTTGACTTTTGGTACAAACTCTAATCTCCTCAAAAATTAGCATTTTGTATCAACTTTGAAATCCATATATGAATTCATGTGTTTGTCAACTTCAACCATTACCATTTTATACATAGAATTGCTTTCACTTCCCACTTTTTCTCATGTATTTTTAATATGACAAACCTCCCCCTCTTTTATCCTTAACCTTAGATACATATTCATGAACATTCCCTTGTGCCCATATAAGTCATATCTTATCATTCAATAGCAATTCATAAATTTCTAACAACATAAGCAATATCAAGTCATGACATAAAATCTCATAAAGTAACATGAAAGCATAAACAAATGTTTCATTCATGACTTAAAAATAAAAACATGAAAGTAACATAAGGGCTAAAGCCCCAAAGTAGCTAAATATGACAATTCCAAAATGGGTGTTTGAGAGACAAAACATAAATCTAAACAAAACACTCTCAACACTCAACCATCAAATAAAATCTATTGCATGTCGTCGCCTGGAGGAGAAGGAGGAGGGGCCTGATACGTGAGGTGCAACTGTTGTATCATGGCGTACAGTGGCGTAGCCAGAAATTTTAATAAGAGGGGTGAATTCAATAAATTAACAAAAATAATACAATACAAAAAATGTATAATAAAAGTCATATATTAGCTTCATATGTTTTTACAATATCACTCTTCGAGATTTCATACTTTGAAAATGCTGAATAATGGCTTCATTATCAACGGTATCAAATGCATCTCGCTCAATATATGGCATCAAACAATCATTTACCATATCTTCTCCTAACCGATTTCGAAGTGATGTTTTGATTATTTTCATTGCTGAAAACAATTTTTCTACAGTTGCAGTTGCAACAGGTAATAACAATGCTAATTTCAAAAGTAAATATACCAAAGGATACAGACGATATTTCTTCAATTGAACCATGCTTTTAGTAAGCTGGCTAATCCCCACAATCTCAGAAAATTGATTGCTACTCCGCATATCAAAAATAAAGTTATCAAGTTGATGCTCAAGATGCATTAACTCTATCGGAGAAAAATCTGATGGATAAAACTCAGCAAACTGAAGCAATTTTCTTTTATCATAAGCAGAGAATAAATTTTATGGATCAAGACAAGTCATACATAACAACAATTCTGTGTTCACCTCGTTAAACCGACTGTTCAACTCTTGAAGTTGCAAATCTATCACTTCATAAAACGTTTCAACGTGGTAATAGTGAAGATTTGTCCTTCCTTTAATATTTCGTCGTGATCTTCCATGGGTAACGAATAAGTCTTCCATATGCGGGGTGACTATCTCATATTTAACACAAAATAAAGAAACTTCATTCAATAACAAATCCCAACCATCATCTCTCATGGTCTGCAGTTGATGTTTGCTTGATCTTACAAGAATCATGGCATTTACAATGTCTTGATCTTTTCTTTATAAAACTTATGATAAATCATTTGTGATTCCCAAGATATTCTTCATTAAGTGCATCTGAAATATAAACTCATATTTTCCAATCAATTCCAACAGATTATTTGCTTGTGCCCTTTGCTTGTGATCTTTTCCCTCCTCTTCAACAAATAAAAGGACATCAATAATTGAAGGATACAAGCATATCAAACTCAACAATGTATTATAATGTGAACCCCAACGTCACCGCGGAGGCAAGGGGGAGTGAGGGGTGCGTAAGCACCCCTTCTCTGAATACTTTATACTTTTATATATATATATATATAATATATATATATATATATATATATATAGGGAATTGATTTTCCTGATCGGTCAGGGACCTCCCTGACCGATCAGACAGCTGCCTGATCGGTCAACCTGACCGATCAGTCGTTATCTAATGCCGACGGGTTCATCGCTACCCGACGGGTTCACCGTTACCCCTAAGATTCATCGCTCACCCACTGGATTATAGTTTTGTTCGAGGGCGGCGGCCGAAAGCCACCGATGGTCACCGATGATGTCCACTGATGGTCACCGTGGTCCGCACCTGATCAATTATATATATATATATAATTGTGATGTTTTAAATTTGTTAAACTTTTTTTATAAAATTATCATTTAAAAAATAATCAATCACTTTAATGCTAATACTAGTAACTATATTTTAGCGTTCTTTATTACTTCAATATAATTAATAAATATTCTTTCCTTTTCTATAATCTATTACAATAATCATCTTGAAACTGTATCATAATTCATAATTTGATGTCTAAGAATAATTATTTTAATGGTATGCATAAATTTTTATACAATAGTATTTTAGTCTTTTGATATATTTATTTGATAGAAAAAATATTTTTTTAAATTTCTTCTTTGAGCACCCTTTTAAATTTCTGTCTGGATTCGCCGCTGCCCAACGTGTACTCCCAGCTCTTTTTAATGTCTTCTCTTGATTCATACCTTGTCCAGTGAAGATATCACCATTATAAATTCCTTTAATAACTTTTTCAAATTGTTTCTCACGAAGTATGTCTCTTCGCTTGCATGACGCTCCAACAATATTGTTTAATTGTGCAACAATGTCAAAAAAAAGTAGAAATTTTCATGTGATTTTCAGCAACAGCTACAAGTGTAAGTTGCAGTTGATGAGCAAAACAATGAACATAATAAGCAGACTTATTCTCCATCATAATTAAGCTTTTTAAGCTATTGAATTCTCCTCTCATATTGCTAGCTCCATCATATCCTTGCCCTCGCAAATATGATATAGATAATCCATGTTGGCACAACAAAGAATCAATAGCAGTCTTAAGTGATAAGGCAGTAGTGTCGCTTACATGTACAATGCCTAGAAAGCGTTCAACAATATTTTCCCTTTCATCTACAAACCGTAAAGCAACTGCCATTTGTTCTTTAACAGATATATCACAAACTTCATTAACCAATATAGTAAATAATTCATCACCAAGATCTCCAAGAATAGAATTAGTAGTTAAATAGGCAATAGGTCTGATAATATCTTGTTGAATATCAGGCGATGTCAATTTGAGGTTTAACGGAGCATATTGTCCAGTGTAACTCTATTGATATCCTCATTATGGTCAGCAATAAATCTTAATAGTTCAAGAAAATTACCCTGATTGAGTGAATTTGTTGATTCATCATGACCACGAAATGCTAATCCTTGACGCACAAGAAATCTTATGCAATCAATTGATGCTGTTAAACGAACATGATAATCGACAGCTACCTGACTAGATTGATTGACCAAACAAGTTTCAATATGTTGTTTTTGATTCATCAAGTCATAAGCTGCCATCATACACCTATTGTGAATACTGTTCTGATGTCCAACATGTTCATGAAATTTTTCTTTCTTTCTCCAATTTTTAAATCCCTCAGTAACAAAAGAATCTCCACCACTTTGACCACCATGATCCGCTTTGAATAAATAACAATAAAAACAAAAAGCTGCGTCTTTTGCAATGCTATATTCTAGCCAATTAGGATGAAGACTAAACCATATAGCTCGAAATCTTCGTTTCTCCTTTGAACAAGAATGCCAAGGAAATTCATAATTCTTAGGCTGAAACGGACCTTTTTGCAAATAGTAACGTCGAACAATCTCCCTTTCATTAACATTATACTCAAGGATATGCTTTCTTAGACCAGGATCACTAGGATACTCATTTGAGTCAACATTAGGAGGAGGTGGTGGAGGAGGCAGAGGAGGCGGAGGAGGAGGTGGTGGAGGAGGAGATGATTTGTTTGAAGTAGGTTCATCATGTATTTTCTTAAAATACCTCAACATTGTTATTTCACCTAATTGATCATCAACATAATATTTTAGAAACATAATCACCTAATTTAATGATTATCATTTTCCAATAATTCATATTAAAAATAAATAACAAACGAAATTGATAAAACTAACTTGAGTGTGAATGATCCTTTATTTTTCACATATATTGATAGACATATTTAGTCAAATCAAATATCAAATTTGATTGTCAATAAAATTAATCATATTAATATAACAAATCAAATATCTGTAAACATTTGACATAATTGACTAGCAAATAAAATCATAAATATATGTAAAATTAACACTATAAATTTTTTAAATACTTAAATCAGTAATGGAAAGAAATCAAGTAAGAAAATTTTACCTTAATAAAAAACGTTTGTTGTGGAGCGCCAACGAAGCAATGACGATAGCTTTAATAGCAAACGACAACGGCGCTAGCAACGACGTACGGTGTGCGGTGTCGTCGAGTTCAATGCTTCTCTTGGCGAACTCTCCTCCTCTGATCGTCGAGTTCAATGCTTCCCTTGGCAAACTCTCCTCCTCTGCTCGAACTCCGGGCAGCGACACCAGTCGGATTCTCTTCGTCCTTGCTCGAGCTTAACAACCAAGAACAGCGAACCCAAAGATCTACTTTCCCTGCTCATGAGAAAGAAAGAAACTTCGGAGGAAGAGCGGCTTAGCTGATAGCTTGGTTCTGATACCAGATGTTGTATATTAAATGTTGTGTATGAATATTTTTTCTTACAGTGAAACTCAACTCTGACTTTAGTTTCCATGCGTGTAAATTATCACATGCTTCAGAAATTAAAGTGCCCTCCACCTAATCCTAGATATTGATTCCCTTTATCAGAATTGTTGTCATATTTCTGTAAATTATCATGATCAGCACTAAAACCAAGACTTCTTTAGGCGAATGTAAACTTAAATTTTTTAGCTTAATTGGCCTAGGCATTACTGACAATAACTGACATGAAACTTCAATTATATAAGATAAAATTTACGCAAACAATCTCAAATAGTTGGTCTTCATGGCTCGTTGTTGTTGTTGAATAAGAAGTTACTCCTATAAGGCATACTATCCTTTTCATTATTGTTTTAACTAAGCAATTTCTGAGTATTCCACAATTTCATATTTCCTTCTAAATCCTTGGTGTGGCATTGATCAAGTTTTTCTTGTTTGAATTTTCTAAATCTTCCACAAGTTCATTCATTTCATATAAATTTTTCATAATTATATTTCTGCTGAAACTATGTCGACAACAACTGAAACTCTTCATCTCAAAATGTTGAAAGTAGCAACTCCCTAGTGTCCAATGCACCTTTCGGTTCAAGTAGTGTGTTTCCTATTTTTATCGGAAAATCTTCAGACGTTGGCAATTCTGATATAGTTGTATCAAGTTCTGTTTTTTTTCCATTTCTAGTGCTATTGCTTCATCTCAAAGGGCTGGCGGCAGTAACTCCTTTTCCTCAACTGCACCTTTTGGATCCAGTAGTGTTCCTTTCTACCAGCATCTTCGATGCCAGCATTTTCATTTGGGTTCAACTGGAAGCAAATCATCCTCATCTGCCTCTGTACCACAGCCTGTGTTTGGAACGCCAAATCAATTAGCTGCTTTGAATTCATCATTTGGAAATGATAAGATGAGTGTTGAGGATAGCATGGCTGGTGATCCAGTCCAGTCGTCTACTTCATTTGGGAGATTTGGGTACACAGAATGGAGCTGAATTAGAAACTATTACATCCTGCTTCCAATATGTAAACTGAGGCTGGCAAGAGGTAATGACTAAGCTGGACCACATTGTTGGCTGAAAGCCTGAAACTTGTTTTCTATTAAACATCTTGGAGCTTCCATTGGTATCTCAAAGAATTTTCATTAGCAAGATAATTCATTTATTTCTTATTACCACATTTATATTTTTTAATATTGTTTTTCATTAATAACAATATCAACTGATAGTTTATACATTTAGTGGATAGAGTATTTCCCTGTCTATATCCAATTCGTTGTAGTAACCTGGAGAAGAATAAATTCCAACCGGTTGCAATAACTCTCGGACCATATGGATTTTGTGGAGATAGAACACTGCTGTATTTTGTTGCATTGCAAAATCTTGGACTTGATATCCTCTGTTTATTGTTCCACTGTTTCCTGGCTACGCTCTCTACTTGTATCATGGACTGCATGTACTATTTTGGAGGCTGCACATGGAGCTTCATGGATCAGAATTGGCATTTTCTATTGGACATCTTGAAGTTTCTGCTGGCGATCTCAAGAAGTTTCCACTAACAAAATAAGCCACCTATCTCTCAGTGTCTTTTATAGTTGCATCTTGTTTTGTTTACTCAATAGCAATATCATCTAATAGTTTATACACTTAAGTAGATGAATTATTTTTTGTTCTACCTATGCTCAGATTGATATAGGGTTGTGTGCAACATCACTCTGTATCATCATTGTCTTGTTAATCTATTGAGTTCCATTATAGAAAATTGCGTGTTTTGCAAATCCTTATAAAAATGCTATATGTCACAATTTGGAGTTCTTCTTTGATAATATATCTAATATTAATTAGTCATTGAGGGAAAATAATTATCTTATTTTTCAATAAATCTGTCTAACATTGTTACAAGATATGTTTTGCAGGTAAGATTATCATCATCAATGGATTAGTTATATACTAATAGCCTCCAGGCAATTATAATGGCCTATGGGTTAGATATCTTACCATAGCCCCCCGCTACTATAACAACGCTATACGCTATAGTATATGCTAACAGCCTCCAGGCTAATAAGATAGTCTCCCGACTACTTTTGTGGCAGCCTCCAAGCTACTTTTGTGCAGCCTCCGGACATCAGTATAACGGCTTAAATGCTAAGTACCTAGTGCCTCTGAGCCATAATAACAGCTAATGCGCCAGGTATATTACTCTGATAGTCTCCAAACAACTTTTGTAACATCCTCCGAGCATAAGCATAATTACTTAAATGCTAGATAGCTAGTACCCCGAGTCATAATAACGGTCAATACGCCGGGTGTTGTTATTCTGATAACTTCTAGGCTACTCTTATGATAGCATTTGGGCATCAATATAACGATTTAAATGCCAGGTAGTTAATGCCTCCGGGCCATAATAACGACCAGTACACCGGATATTATTACTCTGCTAGTTTCCGGACTACTTTTATGACAGCATTCGGGCATCAGTATAACAGTGTAAATGTCAAGTAGCTATTCTCTCTGAACCATAATAACGGCCAATGCCCCAGATATTATTACTTTGACAACCTCCGAGCTACTTTTGTGACAGCCTTTGGCTATCAGTATAATGACCTATATGTCAAGTAGCTAGTGCTCCCAAGCCCCTAATGATGGGCAATGCGTTGACTATAAACTAATCATCTTCGGTCACAACTATAATTGACTCTATCTAATAGTATATTTTGAATTAATTGTACTCTTCTTTCGCAGTCTTGGTTGTATTCTTTGATCATATGTCAAAATAAGGATTAGTTTCATGATCTTCTTAGATTTATTCAATTATCTCCCTAGATGGGGGTTGACATTATTTTTATCAATACCACTCAATAATGTTTCCAAGCGAGACAGAATTTCTGGTCATCTTGGATTTCTTACTAGTCCCCTAAGCAAGATTGAAATTCTTTTCTTATTCAAATGTGTAGTATTTAATTTTTTGCTACCATTAACATATCCCCGAGTGGGATCAGATTTCTTATCTTATCAATATGTTTAGTAATATCCCCTTGTAGGGTAGGATTGCTGGTCTTATTATTCAGTTCAACAAAATCTTCTAGTAGGATCAATTTTCAGGTCCCATTATTCAATTTATAAATATTCCAAGCAAAATTGGATTTTTGGTCTTCTTAGAACTTGTTGGTTACATCCTTAAGCAGAATTTGTTACTTTTATTTTATAAGAACTTTTTAATATTACCCCGAGTGGAACCAAATTTTTGTTCTTCTCAGTATTGCTACTTGCCCTCGTAACCAAGGGATAGAACTCCTCTCTCTAATCAGGGCATTAGTCTTTCAATCTTCATGATATTCTCATTATTATCTCCAAACGAGATTAGTCTTCTTATTATTATCCCATATTGGGTTTATGTTGTTCTTAATACTCTTATTATTCCGGTCGGGAATACTAGACTTCGGATTTTGTTTTTGATCTTTTTATGTTCTGTAACCAGGCTTTTGTTGGGTATTACTATCATGCTTATTTCAAGCTTATCAGATTCTTTTGTTGGATATTGAACATAACATTTAATTCGTTCATGAAAGTCTTCATTAAATAGAGAGGAAGCATTTCTCTCTATCAAAAGAAATGAATCAAGTGTGACATGTGGATGAATATTTTATTCTTATTGGAATATTAATCCATGTTCTTAGTCTTGGTGCATGATGACATCTAGGGTTATATTCAAAGTGATCCTATTCGACTTAACATTTTTAATCGGACTTGATTCAACTTCGATCTTCAGTCCAACTTGAAGAAGGAACATTTGATGGTATCCAGATGTATCTTTAAGCTAATTCTCTTTGATGCAATATTTTTAATCGGATTTCATTTAATTTCGCTCTTCAATCCGATTTGATAGAGAACATCCGATGATATTCAAATTTATCCCTGAGCTAATCCTCTTCGATCCAATACTTTTAATCGGACTTCATTCGACTTTTTCTTCAATCCGACTTAAAGGAAGGACATTTGATGGTATCTGAATTTATTCCATAGTATCTCGAGTCGCTAGAGTCTTCTCCCGAACAATCACATTCTCAGTAACAACACTGCTACAGTACCACGGAGCTATATCATTCTGAAAATCAAATTAATCTCCTAAGCACCCACATCCCAAATGCTATAGTACTGCTACAATATCGACGTGCCATAGTATTACGGAGCTACACTGTTCTAGAAAATATCTAAAACTCCCAAAGTCATAGATACTACCAACTCTTCTCCAATGCGTCCTATATATGCTAGGATAAAGAAGTTAATTACGTTATTTGGTAAATCAAAATAATCTCCCGAGTAATGCATTGCTATAGTACTTAATGGGATCCAGATTATCCGTCAAGCAATACCATCAAGTTTTGCCGACCAATACTACCAAGTTCCGTCAAGCAATATCACCAAGTTTCGCCGAGCAGTACTATTAAGTTTTGTCGACCAATATAGCTAAGTTCCACCGAGCATCATGAGTATATTCCACCAAGCATCGGATTCTATCGAGCATTAAAGGCTTTAAAGTTTCTGGTTAAGAATACATGGTGATTAGAGAGTGGAGAAGTGAGTAATGAGTGTCAAAGGTGGTTTCCTTGATTCCATCTTCCTAATATGTGGCAATTATGGGGAGGAGGGTGTAACAAACTGTCAAAAGACAACCAACTCATTGGAAAAAGTAGAAGTGCATGCAACATTTAACGTGGAGATTGTTGAGACAATCTATGGTCTGTGAGACCATGTGTTTTGATGTTTGGTAAAGGGTTTAAGATAGAATTCACTCTTATATTTGATATGTGTATTTGAGTGTGCAGATTCTATAGGATATACATAGACTCAGCCTGATGGCTTCAAGTTCGGTGAAGGATGGAACATCCAAGGGACCATGAACAAGGCAGCAACAATAAGCCGAGGGAAGCGTACTTTGAGGCATACACGAAGGATGACATGAGAACGAACCACGGGCTTGTATGCATATGAGGGATGAGAGCCAAAGCGAAGAAAGTTTGAAGTCAAGAGTCAAGGCTGTGATAAAGAGTTAAGTGAGTCGTGAGGGTCCGAGTGCGAGTGAAATACACTCGGGATGGGAAACCCTAGGTTTAAGGTTTTACTAGTCGACTTGTTAAATATCGAATTTTTATGGGGTTAAAAGGGTGAATTTCGAAAGTTAGGGGCCTAGTTGCAATTTTACAAATTTGTTGGGCTTATTTGCAAAATGCCAAAATCAGTTATAAAACTCTTAAATCCCTCATTCTTGCCCTAACTCACCGAAAACCCTCTCCCCTCTCCTGAGCGTCGACTCTCTCTGCCGGCGAAACTGCACCCACCGCAGCCCTAGCCGAAACCGCCCGACGCTGTCTCCTCTCTCCGACACTGAGCGTCGCCGCACCCCTTCCTCCTCTTCTCCTCCTTGTCGTTCTTCTTCTCCTTCACTGGTTTAGACGCCGACGTTGCAGCAAACACCCTAGCCGAACGCCGTCGAGCCTTTCCCGGCACCGTCGCCCTCCGACTGTTCTCCTTGTTCTTCTGTCTTCTCCGGCACAAGAACAGGGTGTCATACGCCGTGCGCCGCTGCCTCGCGTGGAGTCCTAGTCGAGCGCCACTTGCCGTCTTTGGTTTTTCTCTCCGGCCGAAGTCAAGGTAAGGTTGTGCTATTCTTGATTAGGTTGTAATTGGATTTTGATTAAGAGTTTTGGTGATGTTAAGGTGTTTTGTTGTGAGAAGTGAGCATGTGTTAGATTAAATAAATACTGATGCTGAGATGAAGTTTGAGCTTTACGGTTGGTTGTTTTTTTTGAACAGTTATAGCATTTGTGAAGAGCTGTAGGTAGTGTTGCTACTGCTAATTGATGTGGTGTGTTTTGTAAGTATAGCACAACTTTCTTGGTTGTTTAGTTTTGTGTACGTGCGATCTGTGCCGTCTAATAATTGGAGTGGTGGTGATTAAACGTATCTTATATATTGAATAAGAAGAGAATGAGAGTGTATAGTGCGAATTGTGAGTTAGTTAAATAGAGGTTAAAATTAGGATTTGTCCTAAATTTTATTTAGTATTTTTGTTTTAGCTAATTTGTCGATTTTATAATTAGCTAAACTTTATCATTCGGTACAGGACCTTGAGTTGGATACGCACAGTTGATCGTGGAAGATCCTCGTTTACGAAATTCTTCAATAAAAAGGCGGGTACTTCTCCTTTGTACTCGAGTAGTTTTCTTTACCTTAAAAGCATGGATATATTATGTCTGATAGGTTGCTTGACCTTGTTCTTTGTCGTTATTTAAAACATCGCCGTTGAGACTTATTCTTCGTTGATCTTCGAGTGTTCCCAAATTTGTATCTGTACAGTCCTCTATTGGTTTTCTATTCTGTAAAGTGCCACTTGTACGCGAGTACTTAGAAGTCCATTACACACAGATAGGTTTATTTTGGCATTAGAAATACCCTACCTAGTAGTGTAGGTACATAATCGTGGGTTTTTGATTTCCGGTTGATTGTATTGATGCATCGTATATTCGTTGGACTTTATTGCATCGCTGTTTCTCCGGTTGTTCGTGCATCATATAGCATGCACCATACTTGCACGTTGCATACTAACGACTGTTGGACTTACATTTGGTTAAGCCGTCGTTAGTCATATTGTTGCTCGATTCACTCAACCACTTGTTATCGTGGTAGTTATTAGAGTGCGAGCATCTGTCCTGTTATGCCAAACAGTGACACCCTCACCGTTGTTTTAGAGGGATGAGTCATTGGTGGCTCACTCTCACTGTTGTTTTAGAGGGATGAGTCGTTGGTGGCTCACCCTCACCGTTATTTTCGAGGGATATTGTAGCTGTTGATAGCTCCTCGATGTACCGGGGTCTGGAGTAGTTGGCTCCCCAGCATCCTGTCGACTCAACCACGACTTATGTGGTATTTGTTGTTAGAGTGCGTACAATTGTCACAGCCCTACCCACTCGGTCACACAAAGATGGGATGTGTTGACGGCTTGACTGGCGTCAGGGGTGACACATGTCATTGCATCATGTGCATACGTATTTCGTTTATGCATATTTCCTGTGATTGTTGCATTTATATGAGCTATGATTGTTGCACATGGTTGACATGCATGTATATGTTGGATATATCGTTATCGCGTTGTATTTACCTGCTTAGCTATTATTCAGTTTTATATAAGTTGTTTTGGATTTTATACCTTGTTGTTTTATATAGGTATGCATATGTAGGAAATCTTATATTTCTTATGGACTGTACCTTGTTGCTTCTCTACTCAGTATTCCTTATTTATGTCATGCTAATTGTCTACTCATATACCCGCAGAGTCCGCCCGGACTCACCACCCCTGCTTTTCTTTTTGTTGTTTCAGATAGTAGGTAGACGTATTTCTTGGAGCCAGGAGAGGATCCAGTTGCCAGTCCCCAGTGTTGAGTTGAGTTAGTCTTTCGTATTTGGTTTAGTTATTTGTTTCAGTACTTGGAGTTGCATTTTATTCGTTATTGGGTTTTGTTGCTATCAGAGACTTTTGTGTTCTCTTAGATTGTAGTTCTTTTCTGTTTAAGGTGGCTGAGCCACCCGTTATCTTTTGAGTTAATATAAACTGCGTGGTTGTGATTTCTATATATTATTGTGATGCCAGCCGCTTGTGGCCGAGCTATATTGAGGAGATATGATGTATAAATTGCCCCATATTATCCGCCGTACAGGGGGATGTTGTCCGATTTTCGAGCAAGCATGTGCCTCTGGGGACGTGACAATTTTTGGTATCAGAGCAAGGTTTGCGAGTTCCTTTGGGATATGTGGATTTTTTTGATGTTGTTTTTGGTGGGTTATTGAAGCGTCAGTTTATTGGGGTTTTGCGATGTTTTGGTGTCTGTGGGTTTACAGAGTTGTTTTACGAGGTCTATCTGTATTTTTCGGATTTATTTTCTGGAGTCATTTTCTGGTCTGGTTATGTTTTGGGACTTGGCAGCGACGAGATCTCTCCCGGCAAACAAGAAGTAAGTTGGTTTTATATTTGGTTAAATTTATATCTAAATACTATATGTTGGTTTTGTTAACAGATATGCCTCGTCGTATTGAGTTATCTCCACCCCATGCTCGTGGTCGTGGACGGCGATCACGGGGGAGGCCAGAGGAGGCCGAGGGAGACACGAATCAGGAAGTTGAGAGACCCACCAGAGTTGAGCCGATTGGTCGAGGGTCAGCTCACCAGGACCCTTCGAGTGAGCCGAGATCTCCACCACTGAGAGTACCTCCTCCTTACCCGACAGCAGTTCCAGTTGTACCATCAGAGGCAGGTCCATCAGTACCACCAATGGCAGTTCCTGGAGTGCCATTAGGGGTACCCCCTGCCCAAGCGAGTTGGCTTATGGACAAAGCTCGGATTCCGTTGCTGGCAGTGTCTGTGAAGGATCGCTTCACACTGTTCCATGGGGAACCAGATCCCTATGCTGCTCGTGCCTGGTTGGAGACATTGGAAGACACCTTCAGCTATATGACCCTCACAGACATAGAGAAGGTGGAGTTAGCTACGTATCATCTTCGAAATCAGGCCGTCACTTGGTGGAATATGCAGAAGACTCTTTTTGGTGGACGGCCGATTTCTTGGGTTTCTTTCTGCGAGGCTTTCGAGGGCAAGTATTATCCTGCTGTGTTTCGTACAGCACGACGGCAGGAGTTCCTTGCTCTTCATCAGGGGGACCGTTCAGTTATGGAGTATGAGGCGGAATTTAATCGCCTGGCAGAATTTTGTCCTCAGTTGGTTGCTACGGAGTCGGAGCGGACGACACCGTTTATGCTGGGCTTAGCTGGATATATCCAGATGCGATTGTCTGGATGGATTCCTACTTCATATCGAGAGGGTTTGGATCGAGCTTTACATGCTGAGATGATTCAGCATCAGTTGTATGGTGATAAGAACAAAGGGAAGCAAACATCTCAGGGTTCAGCTGCGACGCAGAAACAACAGACAGTTGGACAGAAACGCAGTAGCAGAAGTCAGAGTACGCAGGAGACTTTTGTGCCTCAGTCTCGACCCCAGAAGTTTGGAAGGTTTTCAGCAGGATCGTCGCAGGGTTCTCAGCAGACTCGGAGGTTTACTACTGGTGCGACTCATTGTTTTCAGTGTGGTTCTGAAGACCACGGCAGACCAGACTGTCCCCTGCAGCATCCTGTCTGTTATTATTGTAAACTTCCGGGTCATGAGAGTCGAGGCTGTCCATTGAAAGCGCAGCATAAGTCTCCAGCATTTACTCCTCGGGGTGGCCGATCAGGACAGCAGAGGTCATATCGAGGCGGCCATTATACTCAGACATCATTCCGACCGCAGCAGACAGGACGTCAGCAGGCAGTGCCACCACCAGCTCAGATGTATGGTATGCCTGGGCATGAGTACTCCTCACCAGTGGGGTCTCAATATTCTGGGACAGGATCATACTATCAGCAGCCACGTCCAGCATACCAGCCTCTAGTTTATCAGCATCAGCCGTCGGCCGGAGCTTCGGGTTATCAGTCTCAGCAGTCGGTTGGGCCTTCTGGATATCAGCCCCATCAGACTGCTGGACCTTCATCTTCTCAGCCGCAGCTGATTTTAGCGTTGCCGCCTTCAGCTACAGAGACAGGCCGAGTTTATGCAGTCACCAGAGAGGAGGCACAGCGGGCCGATGGATCGGTCTTTCGTGGTATGATTTCAGTTTATGCATTTCCTGCTGAATTACTTGTTGATACTGGTAGTTCTAATTCTTCATATCACGACTATTTATGGGAAAAATTAGTAGATTGCCTACCTTTAGATCACAACGTTTATCAGTGTCTCTACCGTCCGGTGAGGTATTGGATATCACGCAGGAAGTCAAGGCATGTCCATTGGACTTCGGCAATTATGCCCTCACCGTGGATCTGTCAGTTCTCGAGATGGTAGAATTTGATATCATTCTGGGCATGGACTCACTGGCGGCTTATCATGCTACAGTTGATTGCCAAGCGAGGGTGGTCACGTTTCGGCCTCCGAACCAACCCTCGTGGAAATTCATTGGCACCAGAGATGATGGGATTTCTATTATCTCTGCAATTCAAGCCCAGAAGCTTATATCACATGGATGTCAGGGTTTTCTATTATCATTGATCAGCACTGATGGTAGCAGTAGCCCTCAACTCTCGGATGTTCCAGTGGTCCAAGAGTTTCCAGACGTATTTCCAGAGGAGCTACCTGGTTTGCCTCCCAGAAGGCAAGTTGAATTTGTGATCGAGTTGATTCCGGGGACTGCGCCGGCATCAAAGGCTCCGTATCGTATGGCGCCTAAGGAGTTGGACGAGCTAAAGGTCCAGCTTCAAGAGTTGCTTGACAGGGGATTCATTCATCCTAGTGTATCCCCATGGGGTTCTCCGGTTTTATTTGTCAAGAAGAAGGATGGTTCTATGAGGTTGTGCATCGACTACAGGCAGTTGAATGTCGTGACCATCAAGAACAAGTATCCCCTACCTCGTATTGAAGATTTGTTTGATCAGTTGAAGGATACCTCAGTGTATTCTAAAATTGATTTGCGATCCGGATATCATCAGTTGAGGGTCAGGGATTCAGATATCCAGAAGACAGCTTTCTGCACCCGGTATGGACATTATGAGTTTTTGGTAATGCCATTTGGGCTTACCAATGCTCCTGCAGTATTCATGGATATGATGAATCGGGTTTTTATGGAGTATTTGGATCAGTTCGTTATTGTTTTCATCGACGACATACTGATTTACTCCCGTTCCGAGGAGGAACATGCGCACCACCTTCGTATCGTTTTGGAGACGCTCCGACGGGAGCAGTTGTATGTAAAGTTTAGCAAGTGTGCTTTCTGGTTGTCTTCTGTGGGTTTTCTCGGACACGTTGTTTCCAGTAGAGGTATTTCCGTAGATCCCCAGAAGATTGAGGCTGTCACCAGTTGGGAACAGCCTAAGTCAGTTCAAGAGGTGCGCAGTTTTCTCGGATTGGCTGGTTATTATCGCCGATTTGTTGAGGGATTTTCCAGTATCGCTTCACCGTTGACACGTCTGACCAGAAAAGGCGTGAAATATGTTTGGACAGAAGCTTGCGAGACTAGTTTTCAGGAGCTCAAACGGCGATTGGTGTCTGCGCCTGTATTGGTGTTACCTTCAGGCGAGGACAGATTTGTACTCTACACGGACGCTTCACATCAGGGTTTGGGTGCAGTTTTGATGCAGCATGGACGGGTAGTCTCTTATGCTTCTCGTCAGCTGAAGGAGCATGAGAAGAATTATCCAGTTCATGACTTAGAGT
The DNA here is from genome assembly GCA_024364735.1 of Boesenbergia rotunda. NCBI lineage: Eukaryota > Viridiplantae > Streptophyta > Magnoliopsida > Zingiberales > Zingiberaceae > Boesenbergia > Boesenbergia rotunda. Next base: position 102,499 of record JAGFNQ010004570.1, on the reverse strand, counting down.
TTGCAGCCATTATTTTTGCCCTGAAGATATGGAGACATCATCTCTATGGTGTCACGTTTGAGATTTTCACAGATCACAAGAGCCTCAAGTATTTATTCACTCAGAAGGAGTTAAATCTTCGTCAGAGAAGATAGATGGAATTCTTGAAGGATTATGACTGTACCATTAGCTACCATTCAGGGAAAGCTAATGTAGTTGCGGATGCACTCAGTAGAAAATCCCGGAGTGTTTTGGCTTGTCACCGGGTGATGGTCACCGATTTAGTTCAGAGCTTCTCAGAGTTGGGACTGGAGGAGCAGGGTCAGACAGAGAAAGGGTTGTTGGTGACTATGGTTGCTCAGTCTTCGATCAGGACGAAGATCAGAGAGGCTCAGGTTAGTGATCAACATCTGTAGTTCCTAGGTAGCCGGATAGCCTCCGAGCAGCAGACTGATTTTACACGTGATGACGAGGGTATTCTATATTTCCGAGGGAGATTGTGTGTACCTAAGTCACATTCGGTTATGGAGGAGTTGCTTCAGGAGGCTCATCGATCTCGGTTTGCTATTCATCCAGGTGGAACCCGTATGTACTGAGATTTGAGACGTTCCTATTGGTGGAATGATATGAAGAAAGACATCGCGGATTTTGTTGCTAGATGTCTGGTGTGCCAGTAGGTGAAGGCCGAGCATCAGAGACCTGCTGGATTACTACAGAAGATCCCTATTCCTGAGTGGAAGTGGGAGCATATCACGATGGATTTCGTCGTTGGACTACCGAGGTCTCGTAGAAGACACGATGCGATTTGGGTGATCGTTGATCGATTAACCAAATCTGCTCATTTCTTGGGGATTCAGAGGACAGATTCTCTGGACAAGCTGGCAGAGTTGTACTGTCGTGAGATTATCCAATTACATGGTGTTCCTCTGAGCATCATATCAGATAGAGACCCGCGTTTCACTTCGCGGTTTTGGCAGAGTTTGCAGCAGGCCATGGGTACCGAGCTTCGATTCAGTACAGCCTTTCATCCGCAGACGGACGGACAGTCTGAGCGTACCATTCAGACACTAGAGGATTTGTTGAGATCTTGCGTTATGGACTTTTGAGGCAACTGGGAGGATCACCTGCATTTGGTTGAGTTTACTTATAATAATAGCTATCATTCGGCTATTCAGATGGCACCTTTCGAGGCGTTGTATGGTAGAGCTTGCAGGACACCCACCCTCTGGGAGGAGGTTGGGGAATCTCAGTTGCTAGGTCCTCAGAGTATTCAGTATGACGCAGAGCTAGTCCGTATTATCAGACGCAGGCTGTCAGAGGCTCAGGATCGTCAGAAGAGTTATGCAGATCGGAGACGCAGACCCTTGGAGTTCTCCGTGAGTGATCACGTACTCTTGCGAGTGTCACCCACGAAAGGGGTGAAGAGGTTTGGGTTAAAAGATAAGCTACCTCCCCGCTATATTGGACCTTTCCAGATTCTGGAGCGGATTGGAGCTGTCGCTTATCGTCTGGCGTTACCCCCGTCTTTGGCTGGAGTTCACGACGTGTTTCATGTTTCCATGCTGAGAAAATATGTACCCGATCCTTCACACGTGCTATCGGAGGTGTCGATTACACTTCAGCCAGACGCAACATATGAGGAGGTGCCTATGCGGATTCTGGACCGCAAAGAGCATCGATTGAGGAATCAGATAGTTCGATTGGTTAAAGTTGGTTGGCAGCACCACTCTGATGAGGAAGCTACTTGGGAGCTCGAGGATACGATCAGAGCTCGCTACCCTCATCTGCTTACTTGAGGTGCGTATGGTTGGTTTTTATTTCGTATTTATATTATAGTTGAGGTGTTGATACCTGTGGTGGTTGGTTAGTATTTGTTATGGTTCATTAGCTAAATTTGGGGACCAAATTTTTGTTAGTAGGGGAAAATGTTAAATATCGAATTTTTATGGGGTTAAAAGGGTGAATTTCGAAAGTTAGGGGCCTAGTTGCAATTTTACAAATTTGTTGGGCTTATTTGCAAAATGCCAAAATCAGTTATAAAACTCTTAAATCCCTCATTCTTGCCCTAACTCACCGAAACCCCTCTCCCCTCTCCTGAGCGCCGACTCTCCCTGCCGGCGAAACTGCACCCACTGCAGCCCTAGCCGAAACCGCCCGACGCTGTCTTCTCTCCCCGACACTGAGCGCCGCCGCACCCCTTCCTCCTCTTCTCCTCCTTGTCGTTCTTCTTCTCCTTCACTGGTTTAGACGCCGACGCTGCAGCGAGCACCCTAGCCGAACGCCGCCGAGCCTTTCCCGGCATCGTCGCCCTCCGACTGTTCTCCTTGTTCTTCTGTCTTCTCCGGCGCAAGAACAGGGTGTCATACGCCGTGCGCCGCTGCCTCGCGTGGAGTCCTAGTCGAGCGCCACTTGCCGTCTTTGGTTTTTCTCTCCGGCCGAAGTCAAGGTAAGGTTGTGCTATTCTTGATTAGGTTGTAATTGGATTTTGATTAAGAGTTTTGGTGATGTTAAGGTGTTTTGTTGTGAGAAGTGAGCATGTGTTAGGTTAAATAAATACTGATGGTGAGATGAAGTTTGAGCTTTACGGTTGGTTGTTTTTTTTTGAACAGTTATAGCATTTGTGAAGAGCTGTAGGTAGTGTTGCTACTGCTAATTGATGTGGTGTGTTTTTGTAGTATAGCACAGCTTTCTTGGTTGTTTAGTTTTGTGTACGTGCGATCTGTGTCGTCTAATAATTGGAGTGGTGGTGATTAAACATATCTTATATATTGAATAAGAAGAGAATGAGAGTGTATCGTGCGAATTGTGAGTTAGTTAAATAGAGGTTATAATTAGGATTTGTCCTAAATTTTATTTAGTATTTTTGTTTTAGCTAATTTGTCGATTTTATAATTAGCTAAACTTTATCATTCGGTACAGGACCTTGAGTTGGATACGCACAGTTGATCGTGGAAGATCCTCGTTTACGAAATTCTTCAATAAAAAGGCGGGTACTTCTCCTTTGTAGTACTTCTCCTTTGTACTCGAGTAGTTTTCTTTACCTTAAAAGCATGGATATATTATGTCTGATAGGTTGCTTGACCTTGTTCTTTGTCGTTATTTAAAACATCGCCGTTGAGACTTATTCTTCGTTGATCTTCGAGTGTTCCCAAATTCGTATCTGTACAGTCCTCTATTGGTTTTCTATTCTGTAAAGTGTCGCTTGTACGCGAGTACTTAGAAGTCCATTACACACAGATAGGTTTATTTTGGCATTAGAAATACCCTACCTAGTAGTGTAGGTACATAATCGTGAGTTTTTGATTTCCGGTTGATTGTATTGATGCATCGTGTATTCGTTGGACTTTATTGCATCGTTGTTTCTCCGGTTGTTCGTGCATCGTATAGCATGCACCATACTTGCACGTTGCATACTAACGACTGTTGGACTTACATTTGGTTAAGCCGTCGTTAGTCATATTGTTGCTCGATTCACTCAACCACTTGTTATCGTGGTAGTTATTAGAGTGCGAGCATCTGTCCTGTTATGCCAAACAGTGACACCCTCACCGTTGTTTTAGAGGGATGAGTCGTTGGTGGCTCACCCTCACCGTTGTTTTAGAGGGATGAGTCGTTGGTGGCTCACCCTCACCGTTGTTTTCGAGGGATATTGTAGCTGTTGATAGCTCCCCCGATGTACCGGGGTCTGGAGTAGTTGGCTCCCCAGCATCTGTCCACTCAATCACGACTTATGTGATATTTGTTGTTAGAGTGCGTACAGTTGTCACAGCCCTACCCACTCGGTCACACAGATGGGATGTGTTGACAGCTTGACTGGCGTCAGGGGTGACACATGTCATTGCATCATGTGCATACGTATTTCGTTTATACATATTTCCTGTGATTGTTGCATTTATATGAGCTATGATTGCTGCACATGGTTGACATGCATGTATATGTTGGATTTATCGTTATCGCGTTGTATTTACCTGCTTAGCTGTTATTCAGTTTTATATCAGTTGTTTTGGATTTTATACCTTGTTGTTTTATATAGGTATGCATGTGTAGGAAATCTTATATTTCTTATGGACTGTACCCTGTTGCTTCTCTACTCAGTATTCCTTATTTATGTCATGCTAATTGTCTACTCATATACCCGCAGAGTCCGCCCGGACTCACTACCCCTGCTTTTCTTTTTGTTATTTCAGATAGTAGGTAGACGTATTTCTTGGAGCCAGGAGAGGATCCAGTTGCCAGTCCCCAGTGTCGAGTTGAGTTAGTCTTTCGTATTTGGTTTAATTATTTGTTTCAGTACTTGGAGTTGCATTTTATTCGTTATTGGGTTTTGTTGCTATCAGAGACTTTTGTGTTCTCTTAGATTGTAGTTCTTTTCTGTTTAAGATGGCTGAGCCACCCGTTATCTTTTGAGTTAATATAAACTGCGTGGTTGTGATTTCTATATATTATTGTGATGCCAGCCGCTTGTGACTGAGCTATATTGAGGAGATATGATGTATAAATTGCCCCATATTGTCCGCCGTACAGGGGAGATGCTGTCCGATTTTCGAGCAAGCATGTGCCTCTGGGGGCGTGACACGACTAGTATGGGATCAGTCGATTGATATTCTGTGCAGTCGATTGATGTCGGCTGAATTTGAACGTGGTTGTAATGTTTGAATCTGACAGCTGATAGTCGAGTAGTGTTGGCACCAGTCGACTGATAACAGCTAGATCAACAACGAGCTCTATTTAAGGGAGCTCGGTTTGCTTGAGCAAGGTTGACGAAATTAGTCTTAGTTAAAGGCCAATTAGCAGTCTAAGTGCTCAGAGTATTCGTGCGAGTTTGTGGCGAAGTTTCTCCACCACAAGGAGTTACACAAGCTAGCCGGAGGCTTTTCGGGGAGTCATCCACCGACGGATCGAGATCGTCTATCTTACGGACAGTCGTGGAGTAGGAGTGTCATCTCCGAACCACATTAAAGGTTTTGTGTTAGTGTTTGTTCTTTATTGTTTAGTTTGTATTTCCGCTACGCTACTAACCTTGTAGGAAGAACAAGCGTATTGAGGGTGATGGGCTATTCACCCCCTTTAGCTATCGGATCGATCCAAACAAGTGGTATCAGAGCGAAGGTTCGCTCGTCTACGGACTACCCTCTGGGAGAGCAAAGCACTAAAGGAAGATGACATTTGAAGAAAGATTGGGGGATGACATCACCATTCCACCTCCATACGATTGTGAAAATTTTAACTATTGGAGGTAGCGGGTAAAGACGTGGTTCGACATGGATTGGGACATGATGATAACCATTGAAGAACCATTCAAAGCCCCAAAAGACAAGCATGGGAAGAAACTCCGACCACGCTATTGGAACAAGGAGCAATAATTATAATTCAAGGCAAATGAGAAGGTAATATCAATTTTAATTAATATTTTGCCTAATCATACGATTAGGAGTGTAGGTGAGTTCAAGTCTGCTTATGAGTTATGGAACAAAGTGATTGCTCTACATGAAAGTCCTACACAACCACAAAAAGAAAAACCCAAGGAGACGAGTTTAATGGTCCAAGAGGAGAAGAAGGACTAATTGGATGAAGAGATGAACTCAACATCCAAGGAGAAGAAAGAAGAAGAAGAATCATTCACCTCCTCAAGTGAAGTGACATAAGAAGATAAGGAACCATCCACCTCATCAAAGATTGAAGAAGAAGTCAACCTACTGAGCACCTCAACCAAAGCAAAATTAAAAAACCACATCACTTGCATTGGGTGCAATGAAAAGAGACACTACAATGATAAGTGTCTATTGGGTAAGAAGAAAGTAAACCTTAAATCTATTTCAATTTCTTTGAATTCTAATATGGGTTGTAGAAGAAGAAAGAGAAGAAACAAGCTTTGAGGGTGAAGCTTGAGAAAATGAAAAAAATCCTAGATAGGTTCATTATTGGACCTAAGAGACTTGATATGATATTGGGTAGCCGAAAACTCAATAATCATATATCGGATTTGGGATACTGGTCTAGACGTCAAATGCCAATAAAAAGATATACACTAGAGTAGCATATAACTATGACAAAGGAAAGTCCAAAAATGATAAGGAAGTGCCATTTAAGGGCAAAAAGATTTTAACTAAGGATAAGATATCCAATGTTAAAGGGAAGAAGAACTTAACCAAGGACAAGGTGTCTAAGGTTAAAATGGTTAGGTCATAGGCCAAGAGTCACCGGAGGTACACCAGTGTAGCCTTGTAATTGTAGATAAGTCACTTAGGGAAGTGGCTAAGGCTAAGAGCTCAAGAGGAAGATCTAAGAGTCAAGTTGGGACCCATGACAAATGGATCTCGGGAGGATATCTCTTAGAGGTCTAGATGGACCATGGAGTGTCCCAAAGGGTTTGGAGACGGATTTGAGTATCAACCTTAGGGTTTTGACACATGTGGATTATGTTTCATGTATGAAAATATGACATTGATGTCATGTTTCATGAAAATTTAGTTTTTAATATATAGATATTATATAAACCAATGCTAGGGTTGCATTGTGGGTTGGTATGAGTAGATACATCAAGAGAAAGCCAAAATTAGGATTTTAGGTCAAGGTTTATTTGAACCATTAGCTAGTTTTGGGTTTTATGCCAATCTTGGGATTGGTGATAGATACATTTTTAAATATATTTTTTCTAAGTAAACATGGGTATCATAGATCTCTCCATAAAATTTAGAAATTTTTAGAGATTTGTGGAATAAGTTATACATTTCCGAAATTGGGTTTAGAAATGTTGAAAGGTCAATTTTTGAGTATTAGTCGACTAGTGCATGATGTAGTAGTCGACTGATAATTCTGTGAGGTATTTTTCAATAGGAATCAGTTGATTGGTAACTGTCTCAGTCGACTAATACATGCTGAAATTATTTTCAGCAAAGTCGAAAATTGTCCTAATAATAAAAAATGTGTATAATCTTATGGGGGTTAATACACAATGTTTATTGTCATTAGAAGGTAAATAATCCAATGATTGAGATATTATTGGAGTTCTTTTTGATGTATGACAAAGGAAGAGAGTTAAGGTTTAATTGGGAAAACCTTATGTACCTTTGCAAGAAATCCTAGCTCAAGAGGGAGCTTAGGTAAAGGGGAGTTTTATTTCTCATTTATTGGCAAAGAGGGAGTCTTGTGATAGGTTCTTAAAAAGCCTTTGGTAAGTCCAAGTGTAGGGGGAGCTTTGGAGAGGTTTTTAAAAAGCTCATTGATGAAAATCCTAACTCATTGGGGAGTTTAGGTGTTGGGGAACTTTGTGATAGGATCTATGCATGTTTTCATATGCATTGACGGTATAAGTCTAAATGTGTAGCCTTAGCAATGTAAGTCTAAATGTTTATTAGCATTGTATTTGCTATTTATTTTCCCTAACTTAAACGTATTTCCAAATATCAAAAGGGGAAGATTGTTGAAACAATCTATGATCTGTGGGACCATGTGTTTTAATATTTGGACAAAGGGTTTAAGTTAAGATTCACTCTTATATTGATATGTGTATTTGAGTGTGCAAGTTCTGTATGATACACATAGACTCAGCTTGATTGCTTCGGATTTGGTGAAGGATGGAACATTCGAAGGACCATAGACAAGGCAACAACGATGAGCTGAGGGAAGCACACTTCGAGGCATACGCGAAAGATGACATGTGGATGAGTCACGGGCTTGTATGCATCCGAGGGATGAAAGCCAAAGCGAAGAAGGCTTGAAGGTAAGGTTAAGGTTACAATGAAGAGTCAAGTGAGTCGTGAGGGTCCGAGTGCGAGTGAAATATAGTCGGGATGAGAAATCCTAAGTTTAGGATTTTACCAGTTGACTAGTATGGGATCAGTCGACTGGTTGAGGTCAAAGAGAAATCAGTCGATTGATCTTCTGTGAAGTCGACTGGTGTCGGCTGAATTCGAACATTGGATTGTAACGTTCAAATCTGACAGCTGACAGTCGATTGATATTGGCACAAGTCGACTGGTAACAACTGGATCAACAACGAGCTCTTTTTAAGGGAGTTCGATTTACATGAGCAAGGTTGACTAAATTGGTCTTGGTTAAAGGTCAATTAGTAGTCTAAGTGCTCAGAGTGCTCATGCGAGTTTAGGGCGAGGTTTCTCCACCCACAAGGAGCTATACGAGCTAGTCAGAGACTTTTCGGAGAGTCATCCATCGATGGATCAGGATCGTCCACCTTACAGACAATCGTGGAGTAGGAACGTTATCTCCGAACCACGTTAAAGGTTTTGTATTAACGTTTGTTCTTTATTGTTTAGTTTGTATTTTCGCTATGCTACTAACCTTGTAGGAAGAACAAGCGTATTGAGGGTGATGGGCTATTCACCCCCCTTTAGCCATCCGATCGATCCCAACAAAGATGCTTTTCTGATAAATATATAAACACTATGGTTAATAAGTTCTAGGTATGTTGGTTCTCTTTTTCTTACAAGCGAAGACAACTCTTCTCGACTAAGCTCTCTTCTTCACCTTCTCTATTTCTTCTTCTTCTTCTTCATCTTTTTTTATGACTAACTTAAACTTCAAAGGGGCCATGTCGGCAAGCCAACCCAAGCTCTAATCTATGTTATATCTCAAGGAGTTTGGTCTTGCAAGTTTGGAAGTAAATCTAGCTTTCTAAAAAGGAGGAGCCCGTGTCGATGAAAAAAGAGACCATCAATCCAAAAGCAAAACAATTCAATTGGTTGGGAAAATCAGATCGATTCAACTGATTGGGAAAATCAGTCTAATCAATTTCATCTAGAAGCAAACAAAAACAAATCAATTCAACTGATTAAGAAATCAGTTGAATCAATTAACTTGACTGATTTGGAAAATTAGTCGACTGATATGGTAAAATAGGGAAAAAAGAGTCATTCTGCAAGTTTTAATAGTTGAATTCATCAAATCAATTTCAACTGATAAGCAAAAATTAGTCCACTAATAGGTAGAAATTAACTCGAGCAACAACCTTTAAAAGGTGATTTCGAAGATGTTTGAAGGTGCTAATTCTTAGAAGTTTGAGGGTGAAGTATTGTTGTATTTTCAGACCAACAACAAACATTCCAAAGCTATCAACAATGATCAAAGGGAAGTTCCCATCTTGTAAAGTTGTTTTGTTTTCATTTGTAAGTTATGTTTGCTTTTGTTTTTGTATTGTTGTGAATTTGTTATAAGGGACTGCTCTGCCTCCGGAAGATTTTCGAGAAGAAGGAAGTTCTTAGTGGAAGTGGAGAGTTAGGAGTGACCTCTTGGATTAGCCACCTTAAGAAAACGGTAAAATCCAAGTGTTGCGCATGTGGAGTTGGTTTTGAATCAAAGTTTTCATTGCACATTCAAACGACAATCACAAAATTGAGATAAAGCGATCAGAGCTATTCATCCCCCCCCCCCCCTCCCCCCTCTAATTCACACCGGTCCTAATAGTGGCACCTTCCAATAGCTCGGAAGCCTTCCGGTCGACTGGATCTTTGCTGACGTGGCTTCAGGTTTTATCTACTTTGGCAACGGCTCGATAACGACTTTGACTGACTCAGCTCCTACTCGCCTAGATGTCGCAGATATGGTTGTTCTTGTTTCAACAACGATTTTGGATGACTCGACGATCGACTTCTGGTAGCTTGGACAGCTTTCGGTTGCCTGGATGACTTCCGATCGATTAGAATATGGTCAACATTTATACTTGGCCATTCTCTAAGCTTACCTTCTCTAGTCACCTGGGTGAAATTCTAATCGCTCGGATACGAACATGTAGTTGTCCGAACTTTGTCTTAGTCGCCTTGCACAGTCTTCCTTTCGATTTTTTGTCCTTTGGATGCACCAAGCACTTTTGGCTTGCTCCCGTGCGTTCTTCTCGCTTTACCATAGTACTTTTCCTCAACTTTTCGTATCTCGGATGTACCAAGCGATCATTGACTCCTTTCCTATGTCATCCTTCCGCTCATTTGTATTTTATGCTAAGGCTTTTGTCATCTTTGATGCTTCTTAGCTATCGAGTATATGCGTGTTTTCTTAAGTCTTTGTATACTTAAGCACATATATTAAAATATAATAAAATACTAAAATACCTAACTTAAACTAATTTTACAACTCACCACTAAAGGTTTTAATTGTGCCTTCTATATATTAATTTTAAGATATAATTTTTCAACTTAAATCATCATGCTAATTAATTAATTAAGATAGACTATTACCCACCTGAAACAAGTTTAAATGGTTTTTCAAATAGCTAAATTAGTTAAAATTAAAATTGTAAGACAAAACTAAATTTGTCAAAATAAATAAATAAACAATGAGATGATAATCTTTTTAGTTGTCTTACTCTTATTTGGATTCATTCCCCTTCATGGGTGGATGCATCGTTTTAGACGCCTACCTTATTTGAATTCTTGTTCCTTCGTGGAATGTATGGTTATAATAATTATTGTTCTTCGGGGGCTACGATATTATTTGCACCTAGATTTAGGATGTGATAATTGCTTTTATAATGCTCTCATGGATGATTCAGAATATTATCATGTCTTTATGGGATAGGTTAATAGTTAATATATGAATATTATCATTAAGAGATTTATAGATTAAAATTTAGCAAAATTAGTATGTCCGTTCTCCTCACGTACTAGCCACAACATCTGGGCTAATAGCCTATGTAATTTACCTCTTCCGTGTTGATCCTGAGCGATATTATTTGCACCTAGATTTAGGATGTGATAATTGCTTTTATAATGCTCTCACGGATGATTCATATATGAATATTATCATGTCTTTATGGGACAGGTTAATAGTTAATATATGAGTATTATCATTAAGAGATCTACAGATTAAAATTTAACAAAATTAGTATGTCCGTTCTCCTCACGTACTAACCACAACATCTGGGCTAATAGCCTATGTGATTTACCTCTTCCGTGTTGATCCTGGGACGCAGCGGCGGATCTAGGATTATAAGTTCGAGGGGACCAACGTAAATAATTATTATAATAATAATCAAGAAAATAATTATTAATATAATAATATCTTCTCTAATCTTTCAAAGATAATGTATATTGAGTTGAAATTTAAAAAATAAAAAAAATATTTTTTTTAAAAATTTAATCATCCAAGGGATTTGAACCCTAGATGTATGATAAAACAAAAATTAGACTTACCATTAAACCCACTATAAATATAAACTTATAAACGAGTCAAATTATATATATACTAAGAAAATAAAAATTGCTATACTAAAAAAATAAAAATTTCTATATAAAAATAATATTATTAAAAATTGGGGGGGGGGGGTCGTGGCCCTCCCGGGTCCCCATGTAAATCCGCCCCTGCTAGGACGGATTGACGGGGGCACTCGGGACGAGCAAATTACTTTTTGCCACTCATATATGAATATTATCATGCCCCTAGTGTAACAAAAGGATGACTAATTATCATTTCAGGTATTTAGGATTTGATCCCTAGTTACGGTGTATTTTATAAAAAAAATTTCTCCAAATGAGACTCGAACCCTGGGTTTTGAAACGCGAACCCTAGGGGTGGGACACTGGGCTTCTAAACCGCCCTCTGTGAGTGCTTCCAGATTTACCTTGACGATTGATGAAAAATTTCTTGGAACTAGACCGATCGTCTAAAATTCAACGTTACCTAACCTCATTAATTATTCTTTTTATATATACATATTATCATAGATAAATTTCAAATCAATCTTCCATAAATACAAAATGCTTAATGAGTTATCTCACTCTATTTGCATGTGCTAGGCAAATTTTCCCGTCCTTTCCACGTATTAATCATAATATTCAAGTTAGTAATCTTCATAATTTATTTCCTTCATATTAATCCTCAAATAGATTAACGAAAGTATCGAAATGAGCGAATCGTCTTTTATCATCATGATAAAATCTCTTGTATTTTCTCCGGTTAGAGAATACGAAGCGAACAGGTATGTTAAAGTGATGATTTCAATTTTATCACAGATAATTACTTCTATATTGGATGACAAATTTATTTTGACTTAATAATATCGTTAGTTTATATATTTTTTATATGACTACAAATAATTAATATGTATTTTATATTTAAATTTTATTATGATTACTTTGTTAAATATATGAAGATTTTTTATCCATTTATTAAATAGGTCATATTTACGGGGGAAGCGACCCCAGGCGCTTCGAAAGATCGTGATCGTCGATACACACGACGGGTGTGATGGGATGACTGACTGCCCTCCCCATTTCTTGATTCAAATTTATCGAGCGGGAAATCAAGATCTTTCTCCTCTAGGGTTCCTCGTCTCGTCGCTGCCAGGGCTCCAAACCCTAACCTTGTTCTAGAAATCCCTTTTTCAGGTGTTACTCCTCTCGATTCGGTGGTCGTGGATGTCGACGCTCGCGACAGGATCCAGGATGTAACACCGCCGATGGACCTTTCGCCTCCGCAAGTCGAAGATGAACGATAAAGAACACCTCCCCGGATCCGACGAGCCCGCCGGGTCGCCGTTTCAGTTTCTTCAGCCCAGCCGCGACCTCCAAACTAACTGGGAGGTCGACCTCGCCAAGAAGCTCGAGGAATACCTCTTGAAAGTCTGTTCCGGTGAGGTTTCCTCCGACCAGGACCACGAGCTCCACTCCGTAAATTTTGCCGAAGGTGTCTTTTTGATTATTTTTTTCCTGTTTTGTCGCCTTGATTTGCGTACCTCTTTGCGTGGCTAAAACTTTTGTTTGCTTTCAATGTGGGTATTTTCTTGTAGCTGCACTGCTTCTCCAAGGTTCAGCTCAGATTTACAGCCGGAAGGTGGAGTATCTTTATTCTCTGGTGTTACATGTGCTGGAGTTTCTCTCTCAAAAGAGGTTTGAGTTTCATCACTTTTGGCCTGCATTGATAAATTGTTGAAATGCCCTCAATGCTGCTCGGACCAAAATATCACCTTATATAATTACGAGACAAGTTGGTGAGGATTATCGTTATTTGACCAAGGCTACATCAGTAAGCTAGCTCTTGCTCCGTGCTGGTTTTTTTTACTAGCAAACAACATATGACAGGCTGCACTATTTGCTGAATATATGGAGTTGGCTAGTTAGTTTCTGTATCAACATAAAATTTCCTCTTGTTTGGCTTTCTGCAGTCACAGATAGAAAACGGTTAGTTTAATTGTTAATCTGAGAGTTGTAAAGCTACTTTACCTGTTTACTTGGCCTTAACCATATAGGGGAGAGGTTCTAAATTCTGAATGTGGCTACCTAGACAGCCTGTTGTGGTTGCACATACCAATTCATCCAATGGCGAATCTGTCATAGTCAAGTGCTTAAAAGAGTTGTAGTCAATATAGATACAAAAGTATAAAAGGGTCAAGTATATGCCCAAATGCTGGTGGCTGATGGAGAAACTCCCACTGTCCTAGAGTGGTGCACACATCTGCCACAACGTGCTATGAATTCAACATATGTTCTAACAAGGATAGTGAACCTCGTTGTTGCCAATTTAACAACTCAGGTATCAGTAGATATCACTGGATAATGCATAAATCACCAGCATTGATCTTCTGTGACATGGGAATACAATTGTCTTATCATGCTAAAAAGTCTATACAATGTCAGTAAGCAATGAAAAAAATGAAAGTCAAATAGAATTTGGGATATCGAGTGACAAGGTCAAATATATCATACAAATAATTATGGAATTATTGAGTTAAACAAGAGATGCATACACAGTGCATCAAGTATCAAAATCCAGTATGTTATATACTAAGGGTTATTGAGGAATTTATGGATCAACTCAACAGCAATCATGAGTAATAAACTATCCACAAGTAGAAGGATTATAGTATTATCATGAATCATAGAAAATGATATTAAGGCTCATGATTTAGTCACCAAATCTAGTACTGAATAGGTCAATGATGGTCAATTTACCACAGCAATAATATTCTTTAATTTCATTATTAAGATCTTAAGTCAAGGTCGAGGATAAAATCATGAAGCTATAATCTAATTGTAATGATTAATAATAGGTGGAATCCACTAACTAACCCAGATTAAATGTAGAATCATCATCCTTAAGTATTATCAAATTATATATTCATACATACTAATTAAGTAATTATTAAGGCTAACATATCTTAGGCTGCATGACACCTATTGGTCTTGTTTAACTCTGCCTGCTAGACATGGTGTATGGGACCACGTCTGTCTTGCCAACAATCTTATCCATGTTATTTCAAGTATTTCGTGATGATTGTGAGGTTTTAAACATCAAGCTTCTTTTTCTGTTTGTATCTTTTCTGGGTGGTACTGAAGAGTTATGTGCATTTTGACAGGCAACACCAAAATGAAAATGATTCCAATCAACCTGATGGAAGTGAATTCAATAATGTTCTTAATGAAGAGAATGAATTATTTTTGGAGTTAGATGATGTTCCAGGTACATATGATTTGTTTTTGATTTTTAGCTTCATAGGTATGACAGCTGACTTGGCAAGTTTACTAATTAAACAGTTGAAGCAAAAAATTCTTTGGTTGGTGTACATGATAAAAATGAATCTTTGAAGCAGTGTGCAAAGCCTCCTGCCAATTTGCTTGTGCTAGAAGGAGACTGTTTAGATTCTAGTGGTGACGGTGGTGAACTAGAATCCTACTTGGTAATATATATTATAAGCATCAATTTGCCACACATCTAGAATTATTCTTCTTTCTTGGATATGCTACTGAGATCTGTCTTACTATTCGGTTGCAGTTAGCAACTTGTGCTTTTTATGGGGACTTTCTTTTGCTAGATCCTTCTGATGCTAGAGCCGTTTATGATTTTTCGAGAGCAAGTAAAGGTGATGACAATGATATTGCTACACATACTGGTACTCCAGTGAGGTCCAAAACTGCCCGCTATTCTTTTAATTCTCCAGCTACAAGATCTTTGGGAGCTGCTTGTAAGTCAAATTTTGGAAAGAATCAAGGCAGTGAACTAAATAAAATTTCAGAGAATAAGTGTGCCTTTGAGATCAACAATGATGCCCAGATACCTACATTCCACATTGGTATTGATAATTATTCTGATCATGACAATTGTCAAGTAGATGAACCCAATTTTGGGTGTTCAACTCCTAGGGATGAATCTGATGGTGATGATGATGATCCGTGGAAGCCATTGAATCCACACGAGCTGGGAAATTTGAAAGTGAAACCATTTAAAAGAAGTAGGCTTTACTTCATTTATTACAAACTTTGTTAAAAGTTATTTCATTATAATAGTCTCTTTCATGCTATATTTGAATAGTCAAGGAGTTTGGAAGGCAAGTTATTCACTACAAAAGGACTCAAGCACCTCAATTTCCTATTTTGAAACCTGATGCTATTGTTGATTCAGAGCTTCCAGTCTCATTTGAATCACAAAAAAGTTCACAAGAATCTCAGTCACTTCCTATCTTCGAGAAGGTAATTATTTTGCTTAGATTGTGTGGATGTGAAGACATTTATTTGATGTGTGTGTGTGTCTATATATATATATATAATCGCTGATCAACTTTCTTGTTGCAGCTAAGAAGAACTCTCATCTCTACGGAATGGGGCAAAAATGATGGATTTTGCAATTTTGTCAATGATCAAGATGATAATGGGTTTGGTTCTCCTGATTTTAGTCAGGATGAAATTGACCTACAAAACACAATTTTTGATGAAGATGTACCTCTCTGCAACATGGTCAGTTTTGCAAAGCTTGTTGGTTTTGTTAGTTACTTCACTATTTTAATTGATATGAACATATTCATATGCAGAAAGGTGATCCTGTAGTGTCTGAGTGTCCTGAATCTTTTCAACATGATAATCATGATTCTCATGCAAGCCTTGAAGATTTGTGTCGCAGTCATCTGGTAAAGGAACAAATATTAGATTGTTTTATTATGCATTTTGTATAAATTCATGCCTTCAAGCCATGTTTATCCTAACTATTTTGGTTCTGCTATATGTATCTTATGTAAGACTATCTATCTAGCTAATAATGTTGAAATATCTTATATCACTTTTAATCATGTTAACCAAGTGTTTCTGTTTCCCTCTATCCTTTATCTGGTCAACTTGAGTTGATTCGATTTGTCTAATCATAAAATCTATTATTGATTATTTTTGAAGCAATCTATTTTTAAATTATTCAATGGTTCAAATAAGTTTTTATTTCTCTTCTAAATTTGATAAACTTATATCATACTCTAAGAAGCTTGCTTGTTCAGGAGTTACTATATTAGCATGGAACTTTTGCATGGGTTTATGACCTTTTTCACATGGAACAGTAGAACGTCACATGCTAGAAATTTTAATGCACATACTTTTCTTCAATCTTTCAAGGATATGTTGTGCAGCTGATTGATTTATTCTACCTATCTTTGCTTCAGGATGCCTTATTGGCTAATATAGCGGAAACACAAACGCAAACAGAGTTGGCTGCAAGGGTATCATCATGGAAGCAGCGAGTTGAACACACATTGGAAGAGCAAGTATGATCGTGAATCTGGTTCATGCACTTCTGGCCAAATATATATTTTATTGAGAACACGCATTTCTTCTGAATTTTATGAAGTATTATCTTTAATGGACTGTAAATACAGGAGACACGACCTCCTTTTGACATCCATTTGTACGGTGAGAGAATTATGGACATAGCTTCCTCGAAAGCAGACGCTGAAGGGTGCATTTCCTTCTCAGACATTGTGAACGGCCAACCCAAACATGAAATTGCGAGGACATTTTCTGCCCTTCTCCAACTGGTTTTTACCTGTTTCTGAACTATTATTTATTTATTTAGCAACCTGTTTTAATTTAAAGACTTGCAAACAAACAATTCTTGCAATAATGCATAATTTCCTACACACTTTTCCGTGATTATACTTTACATTTCAGGTCAATAATGGGAATGTCGACCTTCAGAAGGCTCCAGCTTGTGAAGAGCTTATATGTCATACAGCTACAAATCCTTTCTATGTCAGGATCTGTGGCAAGTATAGCAGGAGGGGAGAATCCGTGATCCGTTCAGCTAGGAAGAGGGTGAAATCACCTTTTAGAAAAGGATGCCGGAAAGTCTGTTCCACTTCCCAAGCTAACTCACCTTTGGAATTAGCAGTTCAAAATGGCAAGTTCTCAGTTGAGCAGCTGGCTAAGGGCAGCATCATCAGGCTCACTCCCGATGGTAAAAGGCGAAGAAGGTCCACTCGTCTTGTTGAGTCACTAGATTTACAGTCATCTGGAGGATGACACAGGGGTGATGAATAGCTAGTGTATGTACAGTAGCACCACCGTCATGCCAGTTGGAAGGCATGTAAATTACTAATTTCAACCTATGATTATTGTATATCTCTAATTAACACAGCCCCATGTTGTTATCTTTGTTTTTTTTATGTAACAGTCTTTTTAATTTGAAGAATAAGTCAAGATGAAGTAAGAATCTCCTTGCTTTGTTTGCGATCTTGAACATTTAAATTCTTGTGGACACGAAGTTCTCATGTAAAATTTTCTGATGCTTCTGCGAAGCCACTGTTCCATGAACTGTATTACATCAAACTGATTCCTGATCATTAAAGTAGAACACCACACATTTTTGTGTTCTATTATATTATTTCTGGACGCATGCATTGTAATTCATAGATGACGAAAAACTGAAAGTAGGCAAATTATATATATGTTTCATTCTGCATCAGTGACCACTTCCATCAAATGAAACAGTGCCGTAGCTGATCATCCATCAGCAGTTCAGCACTATCAGGAGGACAAACCAGACCATCAAAGTGACGTTTAAAGTGGAAAACTACACCATCTTTTTTGTTTTTGTTATCCTTTCTTTAATTTTTAACACAATGAAGTATGAATATTTTTATCATTTGGCAGCATCACATTGTGAAAATTGCAATAGAGATGCTTGAAAAACAAGGACCCCTCTTCCTTGTCAATTCTTAGTTTTCAATATTTGTTATCCATCTTAATCTTATCTCATGATACTCACACTATTAGTTCTCGAAGAGATTAATTAACATCGTTGTAGGATTGCGGACAAACTTAAAGACTTAAAGACGACAATTAAACATAGCTAATGCTGTAAGAGTCGTCATCGATTTATCTTGCATGCAAGTCAAAACACGCCCCGTTGAAAAAATTATTTTCTATGATTAATTAATACATAAAAAAAGAGTGGAATCCAAAAGGCAATCAAAGAGTGCCAACTCCTCACTATCTCTACAGTTATTCTTGGATTTATTTCTAGAATTGTCGATAAATGAATGCAATTTTATTCTTATTCCTAGCTATCCCAAATTGAAGAGGATCAGTTTGGATAAGAATTTGTTCCTTATACTCTACTCTGAGGTGTGGTTTGTACCTAATTTGTCTTTATGGAAAAAAGACCAAAACTTAAAATCAATTATAACCTATTATTTGTTTCAAATCGTATAAATATACCTCAAGTTCGATTTAAAAACCTATGATATTTAAACTTTAACATAATCAAAATTGCAAGTTTTTTTTTACAAAAATACGCTTTAGGTTTGCTTTGGCCTAATCATAGATCACTCTTTAAATTTAATAATTCACATTGCGTCTAGAAAAGACAGCCTCAAGGTTCTTTAATAAATTGATAACAAAGGGTCATCCATGTGCAATCATAGAGCTAGCATTTAATTTCTTCCATGTAAAATATGGGAGCATCTCACATCTTTGCGTTTTTCTTCTACTTTTTTCTTTGTCATTCGGCCCACTGCTTTTGATTATTCTAAATAGATAAGGAGAAAAATTCCATATCGTATATGTTTGAGGTTGAAAATAGAGAACAATTTCATGAACATCTCTCATGATTTGGACACAATAAAAGCTAGCTACTTTAGAGACTCACAATTTCTCACTATATATATATATTTTTAAAATTAAAATAAAATATTTTCTAGCTTCATTTGGATCTTTGCTACATTATTTTAAACTGAATTATCCACGTATTAATTTACGTAACGTGGTTGTCGGCCAAGTTTGCGGTTAAATTAATAATATTTATGAGGATTCCAAGTGTGCATATTGTCATCTATTTATTAAGTTTTTGAGGTACGTTTGTGATTTGACTTAAGCCCCCATTTTTGATTAATTATATTGATCGGGTACGAAATAATGTGCATCGAATAGTTTACAGTATTTATTTCTAAATCGGCATTCTTAAACTGTTAATTAATCATGAGGTTTCACATTGATTATTGCGTAACTGACACGATCACTTGCGTATGCAACTCATAAATAAATAAATAAATTTAAATATCTCATTAATTTTTATGAATAATATTTCTGATAAATATTTACAAATTATATTATCAATAAAATTCTTATCAACCGTTTAAATAGATAAAGAAAGTTGCACAATAAACAAATATTATCAAGCTTAACAATCAATCAAACAAATTTAAATTATAAAAATTTAAACTATCAAATAAATTTGAATTTAGAGATCAATAATGTATAAACAAATCAAGCTCAAGCCAATAAATTGGGACTGTTAGGATCTTACCGTATGCTGGGAGAGGGAGGAGGGGGGGTGAATAGTACTTTTTCCATCTTGTTTTCTCCACGGCTGTCCGTAAGGTGGATGATCCCGATCCTTCGGTGGATGATTCCCCGGAGCACCTCCGGCTAGCTCTTGTCGTTCCTTGTGGGTGGGGAAACCTTGCCACAAAACTTGGACAATCCCTGAACAATACTAGGCTACTAACAAGCTCTATCCAAGCAAGTTTCGCCAGAAGAAAATAGTCATAAACGAGCTTCCTTAAATAGAGCTCGATGCTGATATGACCGTTACCAGTCAACTGGTCAATTCTGAATTCGAATATTACCGCCTGACCATTCGAATTCTGGCCACTACCAGTCGATTGATCCTGGATCAGTCGACTGGTCCATCTCTAAGTCTAGGGTTACCCTTCCCGAGTATATTTCTCTCCACACTCGAACCCTCATGACTTAGTTCCCGAGTACAATTCCCTCAGTACTCGAACCCTCACGACCTGGTTGACTCTTCATCCAGCAGCCTCGTCTGTTGCCTTCGCGCCCTCTTCGTCTTCGGCTCCCGTCCCTCAGATGTGCACACAAGCCCTCGGCTTACCTCCATGCCATCGTTCACGCATGCCTCGAAGTCCGTGTCCCTCGGCTCATCGTTCCTGCTCCAGCAGCCTCGATCTGTTGCCTTCAAGCTCTCTTCGACTTTGGCCCTCGTCTCTCAGATGCGCACACAAGGCCTCGACTTACTTTCATGTCATCCTTCACGTACGCTTCGAAGTCCGCTTCCCTCGGCTCATTGATGTAAACCCACAACTAGTGTCACAAATGATCTCTAATTGATTAAAAATCGAAAACCCACTCTCAAAAATGAAATGTAGAATAAGGGTCTCGAGTCGTATTTTTCCAAGGCTAGTAGTGGTTTGCTTGACTTATTGCTTGGATTAGCTTTTTGGGGTTTCTGATGTAATGATAAAACAAGACTATTGAAAAATTAATTATAAATGTAAGAAATTTAATAACAAAAGAAAACTAAATATACGATTCAAAATTTACTTGTAATTGCTCTTAAACTATCAAGTGACTATTAAACCGAATTCATCCTAAACAATTGAAACTAAGGTTGAAACATTAGACTAAGACTTATGAAGAAAGATCTTAAAAAGAAACAACTTGAAACTAAAATAGCAAGAAGGTATTGAACTAAACAAGTGCAGGGTGCAAAATTTCCAGCCAAAATCAGTAAGACGTTTTCACCATTTGCTCCAAATGTAATCTAAATCAGAACACTCAAAATTCAATGATAAAGTAATAAAAAAATAAACAGATGCAGAATTGAAACTAAACTCTCCTACACATGCGAATTCACTTGCTTCACTTCAAATCACATTTCTGTCGTCACACAGAAACTGGAAACAAGTCCAGAAATCAACAAGAAATTAAAAGAGATCCTCTGAACTTGAATCTATCCGAATTTGAAGAGCATTAATCAAGAAACCCTCTATCAATTGGCAAATCAGATCCGAAAAGAGCTGAAATTTCAAATCTGGAAGCTAAGCTCTGTTTAGCTGTAAATTTGTTCAATGAAGCTTGGAATGGAGTCTTGAACTATCAAAGAACATCTCTGATGATCGATGAACTCCCTCAGCGAATCTCTGGAAGAAACTTCAGCTAAAACAGGGCACTCGCTCTCACTCCCACGAAACCCTCGGCGACGTGATTCCAGCTGCCTTAAGCCGTCCAGATCATGTCTTGAAGCTTCCTTGCAGACTCTGCAGCTTGAATGAAAGCTAGAACTCGAGAGTGTGAGAAAAACGGGGCTTGGCGAAGAAGAAACTCCAATGGAACAATAACCAGCCGCCCTCTTTAGGGGGTTTTCCTATTTTTTTTTGGAATTTTTCTGAACCGAGTTCAATTTGGGTTTGGTTTGGTTTATGAGGAAATTAGGGATTATTTAAGGTGGTTGGGCTTGTGTTGAGTTTGGATCTTGAGTCCTTGATGAGAGCTAGATCAATTAAGCCTCCTTGTTAGATAACTCCTTATGGTTTGCCTTGACCAAGTGCCCATTTGAATCAATTTAAAATATCCCTGCAAAAACCCACCTTAAATCTGTGAGAAATAATATGACAAATGATATGGATTTATGCTAAAGCTTCAAAACAATCTCCACTCAAAGAATATGACAAAGATTGTAAAATAAAATATGGAAGTAATAAAAAACCTCGATTATCATGCCAAAGGGTTGTACTAAATGATAACCTGTCACTTATGCCAAAGGGTTGTACTAAATTCTAACTTGGCACGCAAGTTGGCACTCAACAATTTCCAATTCATACACCTGCTTCTTTTAGTTCAATTCTTCCATACACACTCTGATTTAATGCTTTTCTCTCTACTTATCAAAATTTCAGATTACAATTGGCATATTCCCATTTCTTGCTAACTGTTTCTTACATCTTGAGAAGCTAACATACTTGAAGTCCTATCTAGAAATACGCTCAATAATAGCTCAAGTTTTGTCACCTATTGTTCGGAAACTCAAATTACAAGTTGGCACAAACCTCATTGCTTATCCACTACTTTTACAGTGTTCCAGCCACTGGTTTTCCAATTTATTCAGAGTTCATCCATTCCCTGTCATTTACAAGCAATACCTCTCCTAGTCAACTGAACAAATGCCCAATTTTTATAAATTAACAGATGACAGTTCTCATCTAGCTAAAAGTTTCAACTCTTTTGGCACACCATCACAGCTTCATTTCTTCTGCAGCTGATTTGATTCATTTCTGTGCTTCCTTCAATTCTGATTAAGTGCTAACAATTGTTAGCCAAGTAATGGTCGATAGGATAGAATTCTCCTTGAATTTGATAACTATCCAAAACTCTTGGCACACCAACTCAAAACTTGATACTCTTCTTATTCTTATTGTTTTCTGCAACTATTAAGCTTCAACCTTCAATCTTTCAGTATTCCCAATCGCAAGTCCTATCTGAATTGCTTAGCTGTAAAGTTCAGATCTACTATGATTCCTTGACTTTAACTCCACTGAACTCCTAAACTAAGTGCTTCTTTTTAGATTTATTGATCTAAAGCTTACACTGATATCTGGACAGTGAGTTCATCAATTTAGGTTCGTAACAATGTTGTAGCTGTACATTATTCCACAGATCATTTCTGTAGACTTCTACTCCTCTTCTCACCGATCCCATAGAACAACTTCTTCACTGTAAAGTTGCAAAAATTAGCATCCTATGGCATTCTGAAATTGTTAAAGCATAATGACTTCTTTGTTCGATTCCCATATCAACTTGAATTAGTTGGCTATGATAACAAGTCTTCAAATTGCAACTATGACTTTGAAACATCAAATAATAAGAAGGAAATTATGTGCTCCACTTGGAATTTTTCAATCAACTCTTGCAACCAAACTTGGCACGCAACAGTTACAACATGGTACACTGCTTCATTTTATTCTCCCTTATAGTTGAAATCTCTCCACTTCTACTCAACAATCCAAAAGCAATGAACAACATTATGAATTTGTTTGCCAAAAATAATCATCTTGCCTGTCGTGAATAATTCCCCCACACTTAATTCTTTGTCCGTCCCGGGCAAAATAACATCAAGTAACGTTCAGAGTACCCATATCCAAGCAACTCAGAAAATAGAATATGAAGAATGAAAAGATGTGAAGTAACAAGAAACATAATACAATTGTATGAAATAGGAAACAAGTTGATTCACCTCTATAAGTACGATCCAATCATAGGAGTATGACCTTGAAAGAATCTAAGCAAGTTCTAGAGTGACAATCACATAAATGCATAACACAATTAAAGCTAAATCCTCACTAGGCAGAAAAGTATCATCTCAATCTTATCAATCAAGAATCCATCACTACATAATAACTCAAGTATCCAAAATTTCATCCATGAACTTAAATCCAAAAACGTAACAATCAAAGTTAACTAACTTTCAAATAAAACTTCCAAGATGGTATAGAGAATTTCTAAGGATACACTTATTCTTAAAACCAAAATTTTAAAGCAATAAAATGACTAAAGGGAAAAATGGTATTAACAATGAATATTTTATTTGCATTGTAAAAACAACTCATCAAATCAAAATGCTATTGTAAACTAAGATTTATTATTGCAAAAGATAAATAAATGATATCTATAATGGAAATTATGCGCAAGATAGAACAAACTCCCCTTAAGTAGGGTATTTGGCATTCGTAGAGTCCAATCCATCCACTTCTAGCCCTTTAATCTCTTCATGAAATTTCTTAAGTCGGTGGCCATTAACTTTGTAAACTTGACTAGTAGCTTCCTCCTGAATTTCAATAACTCCAAAGGGAAAAACATTAGTAACAAAAAATGGACCCTCCCATCTCGACCTCAACTTACCTTTTATCAATTTGAGTCTTGATTTATACAAGAGCACTTTGTTTCCAATTTTAAACTCTTTATTCACAATACGCTTGTCATGGAAGTTCTTGGTTTTCTCCTTATAGATTCTCGAATTTTCATATGCCTCCAATCTAATCTCCTCAAGTTCTTGAAGTTGCAACTTCCTTTCCTCTCCACTTTTTGTAGCATTAAAATTGCAAGCTTTCACCGCCCAATAAGCTTTATGCTCAATCTCTACAGGTAAATGACAAGATTTCCCATACACAAGTCTGTAAGGTGACATTCCAATGGGTGTCTTATATGCAGTACGATATGCCCATAATGCATCTTCAAGTCTTTTGCTCCAGTCTTTCCTATTAGGACCAACAGTTTTTTTCCAAAATTGATTTAATCTCTCTATTTGACACTTCGGCTTGCCCATTTGTTTGAGAGTGATATGGAGTGGAAACTTTATGTATAACCCCATACTTATTAAGTAAAGCCTTCATATGTTTATTGTAAAAATGGGATCCTTGGTCACTTATGATTGCTCTTGGAATTCCAAACCTGCAAAAAATGTGTGACCTAACAAAACTAACAACAACAGAAGAATCATCAGTCCTGGTGGGGATGACCTCCACCCACTTAGATACATAATCAACAGCTAAAAGAATGTACAAAAATCCAAAAGAAGTAGGAAATGAGCCCATGAAATCTATACCCCAGACATTAAAAATCTCACAGAATAACATAGTTTGTTGAGACATTTCATTCTTAGAGCTTATGTTTCCAGTTCTTTGGCATTTATCACAACACTTATAAAACATATATGCATCATGAAACAAAGTAGACCAATATAAACCACACTCTAAAACTTTCCTAGCAGTTCTTTGTGGTCCAAATGCCCACCACATTCCAAAGAATGACAAAAAGTGAGTACCGAGTCAAACTCATGATTAGGTATGCATCTCCTAATGATTTGATCAATACAAAATTTCCACAAGTAAGGATTATCCCACGCATAATATTTTGCATCACTTTTAAATTTATCCTTTTGAGCTTTAGTGAGCTGTGCAGGAAAAACATTAGCTGCTAAAAAATTAACCAAGTCTGCATACCATGGTGACTCACCATGCAGCTTCAAAAGCTTCTGATCTCTAAAATTATCATCAATTTCCATGGGATCTCTTCCTCCTTCTATCCTGCTCAAATGATTTGCTACTAAGTTTTCCTTGCTACTCCTATCTCGTGTCTCCAAATCAAACTCTTGAAGTAGAAGCATCCATCTAATCAACCTGGGCTTGGCATCCGACTTCTTTAATAGATATTTTAAAGCTGCATGATCAGAGAACACAATCACGTGAGAACACAATAAATATGATCTAAATCTATCCAAAGCAAAAACAATAGAAAGAAGATCTTTTTCCGTGGTGGTGTAATTTGCTTGTGCTGAATCCAGAGTTTTCGAAGCATAGCAAATCACGTGGTGATCCATCCACTCTTTGCACAAGCACAGCTCCTATAGCGTAGTCTGAAGCATTACACATCAACTCAAAAGGTAAATTCCAGTCAGGGGGCCTAATGATAGGTGCTGTAATGAGAGCTTCCTTCAACGTCTGAAAGGATTCTTTGCATTTTTGATCAAAGCAAAATTCCACATCCTTTTGCAACAAACGAGATAGTGGAAGAGCAATCTTACTAAAGACTTTGATAAATCTCCTGTAGAACCCTGCATGACCAAGAAATGCTCGAATTTCCCGTACACATACGAGGTAAGATAAAGAAGATATAATACTTATTTTAGTAGGATCTACCTCGATACCACGACTAGAGACTATATAACCCAATACGATACCATGCTCAACCATAAAATGATATTTTTCAAAATTAAGAACCAAATCAGTTTCAATGCATTTGTGTAAAACCCTAGATAAGTTTTCCAAACATGAATCAAAGGATGTGCCAAAAACAGAGAAATCATTCATAAACACTTCCATACAGTTTTCTAATAATTCACCAAAGATACTTACCATACACCGCTGAAAAGTCCCTGGAGCATTACAAAGTCCAAATGACATGCGTCTATAAGCAAACATACCGAAAGGACAAGTGAAGGTAGTCTTCTCCTGATCTTCCGGATCTATGCAAATATGAAAATAACCTATATATCCATCTAAAAAACAATAATGGGACTTCCCTGCCAATCCCTCTAACATTTGATCAATAAAAGGCAAAGGGTAATGGTTCTTCCTTGTGGCTTGGTTCAACTTCCTGTAATCAACACAGACTCTCCACGAACTCTTCACTCTTGTAGGCACCAATTCATTGTCTTCATTTGCCACCACTGTCACTCCTGACTTTTTTGGTTCCACATGAATAGGACTCACCCATTTACTATCAGAAATAGGGTAAATGATACCTGCTTGTAGTAGTCTAGTCACCTCTTTCTTCACTACATCAAGAATCAATGGGTTGAGCCTTCTTTGTGGTTGTTTCACGGGCCTCACATTCTCCTCCAAATGGATTCTATGCATGCAAATGGCACGACTAATCCCTAGTATATCAGCTAATGTCCACCCAATAGCTTTTCTGTGTTGCCTCAGAACTTGTAACAACTTTTCCTCTTGCTCTGTCTCTAAGTCCCTAGCAATAATAACCGGCAGGTGTTGGTTTTCTTCTAAATAAGCATACTTCAAGTGTTCTAGCAAAGGTTTCAACTCAAGCTGTGGTTGCTCAATAGATATGGGTGATCCTTGGGGCTTAATGCAATCCCCTACACTTACATACCTATCCTCTTGCTCTCCTGATACATTACTCAGTACAGATGATCCTTGGGGCTCAGTGTAATCCCCTACACATACATCATTTTCTCCATCTGAAGATAAATCAGAACTAAGCTTCAAATCCATAGCCTCCATAACCAAAGCATCCACATCATCCAACTCATCTATGATATCAATGCTCAAAATAGAATGATTCTCCCTGGGATACTTCATGGTATCAAAAATATTGAACTGCACCACTGTACCTCCTATCTCTATGGAAAGTGTCTCTGCATATACATCAATTTTTATTCTTGCAGTCTTCAAAAATGGTCTCCCAAGGATGAGTGGAGTTTATTTGCAAGATGATCCCCCTCCATGTCTAATATATAGAAATCTGCAGGAAAAATCAACTCTTTCACCTTTACTAACACATCCTCAATCATTCCTGCTGGATGAGTCTGACTTCTATCAGCTAGCTGAATAACCACTCCTGTTGACTGTAAAGGTCCTATTCCCAGCATATGAAAAACTGATCTTGGCATTACATTAATGGAGGCTCCCAAGTCTAACATAGCATCATGAAATAAATTGCTTCTAATCTCACAAGACACAGTAAAAACTCCTGGATCTTCACATTTATGCGGTACTGGATGAATAAGTGCCGAAACATTCTTCCCCATGTTAACCAACTCATTCCTTTTAAGCTTCTTCTTGTGAACACATAAATCTTTAAGGAACTTTACATATTTAGGAATTTGTTTGATCATGGTTAATAATGGTACATTCACTTCCACCTTGCTAAATAGATTCACAAGTTCTTGAAACTCCTTAGCTTTCTCCTCTTTAGAATTCTTCCTAACTTGAACCTTGCGTTGTGGAAAAGGCAAGGGTATCCTTGGATCAGATTCTTGCTGTTCTGTAAAGTTTGGAATGGGTTTCCTATTGTCAAGTCTTTAAAAATTCTGCACTCCTTTTGCTTTTCACCCGAACTTGAAGAATCAATTGTAATTGGACACGAGCCCGAATTTGACCCAAAATCAATAGCTGGAAATTATTGACCTGCACTATTTTGAATTGGAGAATTAGCTCTGGGAAGTGTTCTCGAAAAATCTGCCTTTTGAGTATTTGAAATTGAGGTTGTCTTCCCACTCCTAAGAGTTAGTGCACTAACATTTCCTTTTGGATTTGGAGTTGTTTGAGAGGGTAACTGACTCGATCCTTGAGCTTGAATTTGATTCATACAACTTGCAAGTTGACCAATATGTCTCTCAATATTTTGTAAGATAGCATCATTCTTTTGTTGAGTTTGTTGGTGTTGCAAAATCTGTTGCTGTTGCAAAATTTGTTGCTGCTGCAAAATTTGTTGCATCATCTCTTCAAGCTTTTGTTGTTGAGCATATTAAACCCACTAGAACCTCCATAGCCCCCTTGGCTGTTATACAACTTTTGCTGAGACGCAAATGAAGGATTAGGCTGCTAAAAATTATGAGTAGGCTCTGAACTTTAGAAATTCTGTTGGAATTGAGTTGGTTGGAGTTGATTCATTAGTTGGAAATGTTGAGGCTGCTGAGAATTATGAGAGAGCTGTGAAGGTTGTTAAAAACCTTGATAAACTTGCTGGTTTTGATGAAATGGTTGCTGAAATTGAAGTTGTGGATACTGAAATGACTGTTGAAAATTCTGAAAATTTTGCTGAAACTGCTATTGTGGCTGATTCAAAGGTTGGTTTTGCTGTAAATGTTGAAATTGTTGATTTGATTGCTGGAAACCTTGATGTGGTTGCTGAGATGACACGTTGAGTGGCTGGAAATTCTGTAAAGGCTGATATTGCTGCTGAGAACCTTGATTTGGCTGCTGTAAATTATGAAAAGAAGGCTGATTTTGCTGTTGGGCTTGTGGGAAAGGTGGTTGTTGATAGAATGAATTCCCATATCTTAGATTTGGATGATCTCTCCAACCCGGATTGTAGGTAGATGAATAAGGGTTGTTTCTTTGTTGATATTGGCCTCCTCTAGTCACAATAGCTAAAGATTCATCTTGTTGAAGATTAGGACACACATCCGAATTATGCTCTTGGCTTGAACATATGCTACACATTCCCATAACCGGATTTTGAAAAGAAACTACTGGAAAGTTTTGAGGTTGGTTCACATTATTTAATGCCATTTGTTTCATCAAAGAAGTTAACTCCAACAATGAACTCTTGATCTCCTTTTGCTCATTTGACACCAATTGGGCTTCACTAACCCTTCTTGTAGTAAGTGCTCTACCTCCAAATTGTTGTGAATTGTCGACCATGTTTGAAATAAGTTCTCTAGCTTGTTCTGGGGTTTTGTTCACTAATGCTCCTCCAGCTGCTGCATCTATCATGCTCCTGTCCATAGGTAATAACCCTTCATAAAAATATTGAACCAATAACTGCTCACTAATTTGGTGTTGAGGACAACTCGAGCACAATTTCTTGAATCTCTCCCAATAATTATAAAGAGTCTCCCCTACTGTTTGTTGAATTCCACATATATTCTTCCTGATAATTACAGTCCTTGATGATGGAAAAAATTTATCCAAAAATGCCTTCTTCATATCAATCCAACTAGTAATGTGTCCAGCTGGAAGATAGTATAACCAATCCTTAGCTGCTCCTGTCAACGAAAAAAGGAATACTCTCAACTTGATATCTTCTTCTGAAATCCCCTGTGGCTTCATGGTGGAGCAAACTATATGGAACTCATGTAAATGCCTATTGGGATCCTCTCCAGATAAACCTTGAAATTTAGGCAGCAAATGAATCAATCCAGATCTCAACTCAGAGTCTCCTGCCAACTCTGGATAAGCAATACAAGAATATTGGAAGGATAAATCAGGGGCTGCAAGCTCCTTCATTGTTCTGTTATTTTCTTCCATAGGACTACTCAAGTGTGAAGAATTGCTCTCGGCCACTCTTAATACCTTCTCTTGATTTCTCAAAGCTCTCAATGTCCTTTCAATTTCTGGATCAAATTCCACTAACTCCCCACCTGCGATCCTGGTCATATAACCAACACAAGATGAAAGCACAAGCCTAAAGATAATTAAACCAAGAGAAATGAACACAAAGAAATATAAAACTATGCACAAGCTAAAATCAAGCAATCACTACTAATTTTCCCCGGCAACGACGCCAAAATTTGATGTAAACCCACAACTAGTGTCACAAATGGTCTCAAATTGATTAAAAATCGAAAACCTACTCTCAAAAATGAAATGTAGAATAGGGGTCTCGAGTCGTATTTTTCCAAGGCTAGTAGTGGTTTGGTTGACTTATTGCTTGGATTAACTTTTTGGGGGTTCCGATGTAATGATAAAACAGGACTACTGAAAAATTAATTATAAATGCAAGAAATTTAATAACAAAAGGAAACTAAACATAAGATTCAAATTTACTTGTAATTGCTCTTAAACTATCAAGTGACTATTAAACCGAATTCATCCTAAACAATTGAAACTAAGGTTGAAACTTTAGACTAAGACTTATGAAGAAAGATCTTAAAAAGAAACAGCTTGAAACTAAAATAGCAAGAAGGTATTGAACTAAACAAGTGCAGGGTGCAAAATTTCCAACCAAAATCAGCAAGACATTTTCACCATTTGCTCCAAATGTAATCTAAATCAGAACACTCAAAATTCAGTGATAAAGTAATCAAAAATAAACAGATGCAGAATTGAAACTAAACTCTCCTACACACGCGAATTCACTTGCTTCACTTCAAACCGCATTTCTGCCGTCACACAGAAACTGGAAACAAGTCCAGAAATCAGCAAGAAAGTAAAAGAGATCCTCTAAACTTGAATCTATCTGAATCTGAAGAACATCAATCAAGAAACCCTCTATCAATTGGCAAATCAGATTCGAAAAGAGCTGAAATTTCAAATATGGAAGCTAGGCTCTATTTAGCTGTAAATTTGTTCTATGAAGCTCGGAATGGAGTCTTGAATTGTCAAAGAACATCTCTGATGATCGATGAACTCCCTCAGCGAATCTCTGGAAGAAACTTCAGCTAAAACAGGGCACTCGCTCTCACGCCCATGAAACCCTCGTTGACGTGATTCCAGCTGCCTTATGCCATCCAGATCATGTCTTGAAGCTTCCTTGCGGACTCTATAGCTTGAATGAAAGCTAGAACTCGAGAGTGTGAGAAAAACGGGGCTTGGCGAAGAAGAAACTCCAATGGAACAGTAGCCAACCACCCTCTTTAGGGGGTTTTCCTATTTTTCTAGAATTTTTCTGAATCGGGTTCAATTTGGGTTTGGTTTGGTTTTTGAGGAAATTAGGGATTATTTAAGGTGGCTGGGCTTGTGTTGAGTTTGAATCTTGAGTCCTTGATGAGAACTAGATCAATTAAGCCTCCTTGTTAGATGACTCCTTATGGTTTGCCTTGACCAAGTGCCCATTTGAATCAATTTAAAATATCCCTGCAAAAACCCACCTTAAATCTGTGAGAAATAATATGACAAATGATATTGATTTATGCTAAAGCTTCAAAACAGTCTTCACTCAAAGAATATGTCAAAGATTGTAAAATAAAATATGGAAGTAATAAAAAACCTCGATTATCATGCCAAAGGGTTGTACTAAATGATAACCTGTTACTCATCGTCCCTGCTTTGTCTATGGTCCCTTGGATGCGCACACAAGCTCATGGTTTGCCTCCATGCCACCCTTCACCGTACCTGAAGACATCCAACAAAGCTTATGTGTATCCTGCAAACCTGCACACTCACATGCACATATTAGATCAACATGAAACCCTAACTTAATCATATTGACACACACATCAAAACCCATGATTCTCCCGATCATACTTAGGTTGATTGTCCCAACAGGAACCAAACTCAAGCTTATAATTACCTTTTCATCATAAAATATGATTTGGCTTGGCTTGTTTACTGTTTTAGGCATGAAAGTTACATTTCTAAAAGAAAGAGGATTTAGGGTTTATGATTCATAGTTAAATTTGTTGGGGTTGCAAGGTTACAAACATAGTCCCACATCGAAAATACATGAGAAAGATCATAGGCTTATATGGAAAAAAGATATCTCCATTGGTATGAGACCTTTTGGGAGAGGCCAAGAGCAAAATTATGAGGGCTTAGGCCCCAAAGTGGACAATATCATACTATTATGGAGATATCTAAATTCCTTTCAGTCCTGACAAGTGGTATCAGAGTGAGGTCGCTCTTCTTTGGACTCATCACCAAGAGAGCAAGAGCTAGAGGAAGAAGAAGGAATTGAAGAAACCCTAATTTCAAGAAGCCATTATCAAGAGGGTTCAATTTCAAAATGGAGTTTGGCTACGATATCCGAGCACCTCCACCGTACGACAAAGCCAATTTCAATCTTTGAAAAACAAAGATTGAAAATTTTCTCATGATGGAGATAGTGCAATGGTTTACTCTAGTGGAAGGATTTGAAGCTCCAACAAGTAGCAAAAGGAAGCTCCTCAAGAAAAGCAAATGGAATGAGGAGCAAATCAAGAGATACGAGACTAATGAAAAAGTGACTAAATTATTGGTCAATCTATTGTCAAACACCATCTTGGACAAAATTGGAGAATTCCAAGATACCAAAGAGCTTTGGAGCAAATTGATAAATCTTCATGAAGATCCCTTCACTGTACTAAATCAAGACAAATCCGAAGAGGGAGATTCATCCGATGAAGAGGATTCGGAAGTTGAGAGACGCTCAACCTCCGAAGATGAAATTCAAGAAGCTTCTACTTCAAGGATTGAGGGGGACCAAAATTTGACATTGACGCCGGAACAAGAAAAGGCTTCAACATCTTTTTCCGAGGTCAACGAAGAAGAGCAAGAGTTAAGTGTCACATCTACAAGTAAATGTATAAAAATTTCAATTTGTAAAAACAAAGATTATATTATTTGTTTTGAGTGTAGGAAAAAAGGGCACTATAAGAGTAAGTATCCTAATTTGGTCAAGAAGAAGATGCAAGTGACACCCAAGACCAAGGAGAAGTCAAAGGAGGTCGGCCCCATGGTACGGAAGGATAAGAAGCACATTGTGTGCTTCTCATGCAAACAAAAGAGACATATTGGAATCAATGTTCAAAGAGGAAGGATCCGACCAAGACAAAAAGAAGGAGCTCAAATCAAGGGGAGCCTCCAAGAACAAGACTAAGGTACCATTAGGTAATGATACTTATTTTCATCATGATAAAATGCATTCTAAAAATCATTTTTATCATTTTAATGCTATTTATCATGAAAATAGGAGGCATGAGAAATCTAAGGAGAACTATAGAGTCTTCCATGCTAGGACTACCACATCTAAGAATAGGGAACAAGTTAGAACATTTCATGGTAGACCTACCCAACTCAAGGCCAAAAAGAATAATTACCAAGGCAATCTTAGAAAACCAAGCCTTGAGAAAGTAATGATTGAAAATCAAGTTTTGAGGTCAAAACTTGAAACATTAGAAAATTCCCTCAAAAGAATAGAAAAGCTTCTTAAGGGATCTAAGGATGAAAACCTAGAATTAGGAAATCAAGGATCCTCTAGGGGCAAGAAAGGTTTTGGGGTACAAATCTAAAACCAAGAATGATGGTCCATCCTACCATAGAGTTCCATATAGGTATGAAACTCAATTTAGGTCTAGGAGTCAAGTAAAGGTCACAAGGGAAGTCATCCCTCGAGTTGACCAAGACAAGACAAACATGACTAAGGCTTCGGAGAAACCTAGAAAAGTCATTAGGAAGGTATCAAGGTAGGTTATCCTTAATGAATACCTAGAACGCCCAAGGAGCACCAATAGATTTTGGGTTCCTAAAAGTGTGTTTGCCACACCCTAGATAGGTCTAGGGAGTATCAACTCAAATTGGAAGGGTAGTTGACCCAACCTCAATGAAGTTGGCACTTTGGGGCATTTTCAAGGACTTACTACCCTTGAAAATGAAGAAGTCATTTGTTTACTCTAGGGGGAGTAAAATTGTGCCAAACTATATTTTTGGAAGATTGAACTAAATGAAGTTGGCACAACTAGGTTAGAATCCAAAGATATGCCAAGTTGGGGAGTTTTAGCATTATCTTGGAAAATTAGGAGGAAAATTAGGATTATCAATGACTTAGCGATGAGTTATTGATACTTGGATAGGAAATCTAGATATTTTCTTTTATGCTATTATGCCATGATTTATATGCTCTATCACATGCCATGACATCATAATTCATCATTCACATTTTATTATGAAAATATCACATGTCATGTCATACATGCATCATCTAGCTATAATAATTTTTCTTTTAAAAATCCTCATATGATGCATGTCATAGTCATTATCATGCATTAATTTAAATTTTATTGAAATTAAGGACATTGACATTATTTGACATCCTAGGTGGATGATCAATGTTTATAATGTCTAGATAGAGATGCAAGAACCCTAATTTAGGGAGAACCAATTTATACATCTCACCAAGACCATAAGTTGACTTGTATGTGTTTTGAGACATATTAGAAATAAGTGAGATGTTAGGTTGATGAATAAAACTCAAGGTGTTGATTAATGTGCATTTTATTGAGCTTTAGTTTCATCAAAACATGAATTTAAACGAACTCCAATCATTGGGAAAGCTAATGCACAAGTCATGTGCATTTAACCCAAAGAACATGGTTGAAAATTATTTTTGAAAACCATTTCAAAACTATCTTAGAAAACCTTGGTGAAGATTATCTTTTGATAGAACTCATCATTGATGAATTGGATACAAAATCGAGTGAAATATTAAAGTATTTCAATGGTTTTCAATTTTGTGTAAATTTTTGAAAATGGAAGTTATTTTTATAGAAAATATTTTTCCATGATACTATATATCATAAATAATATCTACATAATATTTTAGAATTTTTCAAATTTTATAGAATTATTTAAGAGTTTCAGAAATTCGATCTGAAATTGTTTTCAGAAATCAGACAACTCCCAATCAATCAGGTAATTGATTAGAACAGTAACGAATCGATTGGTCAATCGATTGGTGAACCTTTTCTGTAAGCATAGGAGCTCGCGTAATCGATTCGTTGATCGATTAAGGGCAGCTGTAATCAATCAGATGATCGATTAAGGCATAGCTTAATCGATTGGGACCTAACACCAATCAATTGACACGACTGAAACTGTCTAATTTCAGTCCTTTAACTTAATTTTGAGTAACCTAACAATCTCTAGCCCCTTGTAATACTTATAATAAGTATATTTGGGTAAATTTTGTTATGAAATCAAAAAAGGAGATGATTTGGTGAAAACTATAGGATTAAGGAGAGATTTTGATTCAAGTTTTGAATCTCAAAATCTCATAACCTTAAGTTGAGTTTTCCTAAAGTTTTAGGAATTCAAAAATCATTGTTGGTGCAATGATAGAGGTTTAGAGCATGCTTTGAGGGAGAGGTCTTCCTTAAAAGCATGTGTTTAAATTTTTATTTTTGGGATAAGTGAAAGAATGAAGATTGAGAATCTTCATCATGATGAATGCTCAAGGTTGAGCATGGGTTCAAATGAAAAGTATGAGACTTTCATTGGGCATGCCTTTGACCATATAGACTCTCAGGGAGAGTTTTTGATATATGTCAAAGGGGGAGAGATTGAAAGGCTAATAGGGATTAGTCTTTCTCAAATATATTGTCAAACATCAAAAAGGAAAGATTGTTGGTGCAATCTTTGTTAGGTCAGGGTTGACCTAGTTTGACAAGGCTCGGGTGAGTTTATGTTTGGTAAGCTTGGTGAGCTTAAGTTTCGATGTTTGATAATGATGTTTGAATATAGTAAGATATTTGAATATCGTGTAAGTCAAGTGGGTCAACGTTGACTGGAGACTTGACTGGAAAAGTCATAGTGGGACAGGGTGAAGTCCAGGTGGATCGGGGAGATCACACACTGACACGGGAAAAGTCCGAGTAGGACTAGACACATTTAGTGGGACTAGATGAAAGCCAGGTGGATCGGGGAGATCGCATACTGGCATAGGAAAAGTCCTAGTGGGTCTAGGCACACCTAGTGGGACTAGGTGAAGTCCAGGTCGATCTGGGAGATCACTGATAGATCGACTGGCGTGCTAGAGCGGGGGGGGGGTGGGTGAATAGCACTTTTTCGTTGAATCTCTTCACCTACATTGTTAGTTGCGCAGCGGAAATACAAATAAAATAAACTAACAATAGAAAGCAATGCTAACAACCTGATTTACTTGGTATCCACCCCAGACGGGTGACTAATCCAAGATTCCGTCGGTGGATCAACCCCCGGATAACCTCTGGCTAGATCTATCGCTCCTTGTGGGTGGAGAAACCTCGCCACAACACTTCGGACGCTATCTGATCACAAAAGACTACTAACTCACATTACCCAAGCGAGTTTCGTCAAGCGAGATAGTAGAAAACGAGCCCATTTAAATAGGGCTCGAGTATGAAACAACCTCTATCAGTCGACTGCCATGGCAGTCACCTGGTCCCACTCAGATTCGACCGTTACAGTACAACGTTCGAATCTGCCAGCCTGTTCCAGCCTATACCAGTCGATTGCCAATAGGCCAGTCGACTGGGACACACCTAAGCCTAGGTTTCACTCCCGAGTGCACTCAAACCCTCTCGGCTTAGCCCCTGAGTACAAGTACTCATACTCAGACCCTTACACCCTAGTTGACTCTTTACCAGCAGCCTTGACTGTTGCCTTCACGCCCTCTTCATCTTCGGCCCTCGTCCCTCGGATGCGCACGCAAGCCTCCAGCTTGCCTCCATGCCACCCTTCACGTACGCCTTGAAGTCCACGTCCCTCAGCTCATCATCCCTGCTATCCAACGGTCCCTCGGATGTGCACGCAAACTTCCAGCTTGCCTCCATGCCATCCTTCACCTAAAGACATCAACCAAGTCCATGTGTACCTGTACACCTGCACACTCATGTACACATATGAGTCCAGCACAAATCCTAACTTAACCATATTGCCCACACATCAAAATATCATGATCCTCGTGTTGGGACCGGGTGCATGTTGACAAGGATACGGGTTCGTAAAATTTTAAATTTTTACGTGCAGCGGAAGAATTAGCATAAAACAATTTCTCAAATTATTTTAACCACGTATCTAGCATGCAACCTTATGATGTGTGGACATGATCATAAATTAAAACTTTGCGGAAAAGTAAGCTAATTTACATTGTACCTCGCGTAACTCGAAGAAAGGGACGAGATCCAACCGTAGCGTCCCTTGGAAGCTCCGCCTCTATTCGCGTCCACGCCGAGTTCTCTTCGGGATGACTTCGCAAAGCCACGAGTTTTGTGTCGACGAGAACTACTAGATTCTCCAAAGACACAACTAGAATATCAAGAGAGAAGAAAGGAAACTAACCACCAAGTAACGGAATCAAAATTCCAGGAAAGGAAGGAAGGAGTCGCAATCCGCTTCTTCTTCTTCTTCGGCACGAACTTGGTGGAGGAAACTCACGGGCACCCTAGGTGCTTGCGCCGACCCTAGGGGAGGAGAGAGAGCCGGCCCTAGAGAGAGAAAGGGAGCCGGCCCTAGAGAGAGAGAGAGTTAGAGAGAGAGGGAGAGAGTTAATCTCTTGATCAATCTCTTAAGGAAATCAAGCCTAGCCTTGGTTCCTTTATATAGTAGCCTCTCCCTTGCCAAGTCTCCCCTTTAACGGAATTTTTCATAAGAAATTTATCCTATAAATTTTCTTTATGAATTATTCCGTTTAAATCAAGTTTTATTATAACTAATTTTATAATAAAACAAATACATCTCTCCTTTTATTATGGAATAAATTTTACAAGAAATTTATAAATTTTCTTATTATGGAAAAATCAATTCATAATTGATTTTATAAAATTAAAATAAACCATTCCATGGATCATTTTAATTTCCATAAAAAAGAATAAATTTCTATAAATTTCTTTATATAAATTTCTTTATACAAATTTATTTATCCATAATTTATAAAACAAATCGCGCTAGATTTATTTTATTAATTAAACCAATTAAATTGGTTTCTCCCCAATGATGTGGCCGGCCAAACCAAAGGGGGTTGGCACCCTCTTTGGCCGGCCAAACCGAGCCGAACCGATCGCGAATTAAACTCATTTAATTCACCCAATAAGCCTTTAAAAGACTTAGCCATTTTTAGCTTCCGTTGCGCCTCTGATTAACTCAGATTCGACTTATTTCTCTTGATCGGAAAATCCAATTTTCAACTCGTTTTAAATCCCTCAGATTACTCGTAGTGCGTGTGACTAAATAGGCTTTCGATTTATGTTGGCCGTCTATAATCAACTAATTATAGAACGATCATGAGTGGCACCTAGTAGTACATCATGACCCCCAATTAATCGAAAGATCAACGGTTGACCTCAGAAGTAATTCTGAAACCCTTCAGCAGCTCTAATGAATCGTGCCCCATTCCCTTCACCATCTTATACCCACTTAGTTCAGGACATGGTCTGTGTATGTCAGTCCCCACTAGGCTGACTACGTCACACCTAGCCCAAGTAGTGTCTTTCTCGTCCTTTGGATTTCTAATTACTCTCATGTATTTAAGAGACTCATACTCTAAACATGACATGCTCTGGCCAGAGGCTTTGAGTAACAATCCGACGATAGGCCTGGGTATACATCTCCTCGCAAGGAGTGGTGAATCCTTTGTAGGCTGATCAAACATCTTTGGGCACTTCGGCTTATACCCAATCATCCTGGGTCCACACCTCCTTGGAGATGCTTGCTTAAGATGTTAAAGTATAAGTCTCCATGACCAAGATGACTTGAACACCGCAAGTCAAAGGAACATCGCACTTAAGCTGCAGTAAGAACTTCACTGACATATCTATATAGATTACCATATGAAGTTTTACAGCTAGTCACTCCAATGAACTAGTTCCCTTAACTAGCATCCATGTTTATCTCCGGACATCCCAATGTCACCAGCCAGTGAGAATCAGCTGATTAGAGAATAACCCATGCTAGTCTCAACACAATTGATAGTGTCCGTTTTTTATCAATTCATCGACTAGGGATATTTTCAATACTTCACAATTGCACATGTAGAGATAATCACTAGTTGTGATCTTATCACAAATTCTCTTATGCTGTGAATTGTATTGCGGACATTTAGTAGATGAGTTTAAGATCCCAATCAAATACACAAACATGTATACTCAAATAGTAAATTTTCATTTATTAAAATAAATATTTACAATCATAAGGCGAATGCCTTAGGACACTTCTCTCATATCACTAACAAACTCCCACTTGGCCTAATGCCAATCGCTACGGTATCCAATACCACAGGCTCTAACATGACCCTCAAACTTGCTCTGAGGCAAGACCTTAGTTAAAGGATCCGCTAAATTCCTTTCAGTGGGAATTTTCTCAATTTGTATATCATTCCTACTTATAATCTCTCTGATCAGATGATAGCGGCGAAGCACGTGTTTGGATCGCTGATGAGACCTTGGTTCCTTTGCTTGTGCAACAGCTCCATTGTTGTCGCAATAAACCGGTATTGCTTCATCAATGGTTGGAACCTCACCAAGTTTTGAGACAAACTTCTTGATCCAGACTGCTTCCGTGGTAGAATCCGCTACAGTGTCTTGTTTGGAACTCTTCCAACTTATTGCGCCTCCATTCAAAGTAAATACGTATCAAGACTGAGATTTGGAGTCATCCTTATATGTCTGGAAACTGGCATCTGTATACCCACGTATTACCATATCTCCTTCTCCATATATTAGGAACACATCCTTAGTTCTTCTTAAGTACTTAAGGATTGTTTTGACAGCCGCCCAATGATCCATTCCTGGATCCGACTGGTATCTGCTTGTGACGCTCAGAGCATACGATACATCGGGCCTAGTACATAACATAGCATACATGATAGATCCTATCGCGGATGCATAAGGAATCTTATTCATGCAAATCCTTTCGTCTTCTGTGCGCGGACACATAGACTTTGAAAGGTTGATTCCATGCCTGATGGGAAGGTAACCTTTCTTGGATTCCGACATGCTAAACCCTTTTAGCACTCGGTCTATATATGTAGACTGCGAAAGATCAAGCAACCGTTTTGATCTATCTCTATAGATTCTAATCCCAAGGATATAGGTTGCTTCTCCCAGGTCTTTCATGGAGAAAGTTTTGGACAACCAAATTTTAACTGTCTGTAAAACTGATATATCGTTTCCTATAAGTAATATGTCATCGCCATATAATACTAGGAATACGACTGCACTCCCACTAACCTTCTTGTACACACAAGGTTTGTCAGGATTTTGTGAGAAATCAAACTCTTTGATTGTCTCATCAAAACGGATGTTCCAGCTCCTAGATGCTTGCTTCAGTCCATATATGGATCGTCGAAGTTTGCATACTTTAGTTTTATCAACCGATGTGAAACCTTCAGGTTGTATCATGTATACATCCTCAAGCAGGTTTCCATTAAGGAAAGCTGTTTTCACATCCATTTGCCATATCTCATAATCATAATGAGCTGTTACGGCCAGGAGCATCCGAATAGATTTAAGCATAATTACCTTCCATGCCGGTTTTCTTCTTGAAAACCCACTTGCACCCTATGGGCATAATCCCTTCAGGTGGGTTAACCAAGTCCCATACTTGATTTTCGTACATGGAATCCATTTCTGACTTCATGGTTTCAAGCCATTTGTCCCTTTCTGAACTTTTCAGAACATCTTCATAACTGATAGATTCGTCATCGCTTATGAGCAACACGTCGTTCGATTCACTTATGAGAAATCCGTATCTCTCTGGAATATTGCGTGTCCTATCAGACCTTCGAAGAGGTGGTGTTGTTTTAGGTTCAACTGATAGCTCATCATTATGAGTTATTGGTTGTGGGTCTAGACTAGGTGTCTCTTTAATGTCTATTGGAGTTTCTTGAACTTCATCAAGTTCAATGCCACTCCCACTGTTTTCTTGTAAAAGAAATTCTTTTTCCAGAAATACAGCATGCCTTGAAACAAACACCTTTTGTTCCAAGGGATGATAGAATTGGTAACCCTTCGTTTCCTTAGGGTATCCAATAAATAGACATTTATCAGACTTAGCATCCAATTTGTCTGATACAGTCCGCTTCACATAAGCAGGACAACCCCATATCTTAAGGTGAGTTAAGTGAGGTTTCTTACTATTCCATGTCTCATATGGAGTAGTAGAGACTACCTTGGTCGGGACTCTGTTTAGCAAGTAAACAGCTGTCTTAAGTGCATAGCCCCAAAAGGATTTTGGAAGAGTTGCATGATTCATCATCGACCTAACCATGTCCATCAAGGTTCGGTTGCGCCTCTCAGATACACCATTATGCTATGGTGTATACGGCGGAGTCCATTGGGACAATATCCCATTGTCCCTAAGATAATCTTGAAACTCTTGACTTAAGTATTCACCACCTCGATCGGATCGAAGTATCTTAATACTTTTGTTAAGCTGTTTCTCTACTTCATTTCTGAACTCTTTGAATTTCTCAAAAGCTTCAGATTTGTGTTTCATCAAGAACACATACCCGAATCGTGAGTGATCATCGATAAAGGTGATGAAGTAGCTATAGCCTCCTTGTGCAAGAGTTGACATTGGTCCACATACATCAGTATGTATTAGACCAAGCAATTCTCCCACTGGATTACCTTTTCCGGAAAAGGGTAATTTGGTCATCTTGCCTTTTAAGCATGATTCGCATGTATCAAATGAACCGGGTTCAAATGATTCCAGAATTCCACATCGGTGTAATTCGGTCATGCGTTTCTTACTTACATGGCCAAGACGGCAATGCCAAGTGTAGGAGTCTATTCGACTATCTATTTGAGCACGTTTGTTGCTAACTTCGATATTGAAAACGTCACCGGATAAACCTAATGTGTAGATACCATTGCATAAAGTTCCATTCCCATAAAGAACGCCATTTAAAGTTATGTAACAACAATTGTTACTAAAAGTTAAAAGATAACCCTTTTCATTCAAACATGAAATAGATACAATGTTCTTTATTAACGAAGGAACAAAATAACAATTATCCAATTCTATGACACGTCCAGTGGGGAGCTTTAGCAAATATGTTCCGATGGTAACAGCAGCAATCTTTGCTCCATTTCCAACTAGCAAATTTGCTTCTCCTTTGACGAGTTTTCTTCTATTCCTTAGCCCCTGTATGTCATTACATATATGTGAGCTACACCCAGTATCAAGTACCCAGGTATTTGAGGAAATAGAGTGACATTCAATAACGAAGATACCTGAAGAGGATGGGGCATCGGATGCCTTCTTCTTCAAGGACTCAAGATAAACTTTGCAGTTTCTTCGCCAGTGACCCTCCTTGCCACAATGATGGCAAGTTCCTTTTGGTGTCTTTTCATTCTTTTTGACCTTTTTCTTCTTTCCTTTATTCTGTTCTTTGGCCTTCCTCTTAGAACCTTTCTTCGAGGAACCAACTAACAGTACCGTCTTTTGATCCTGCTTTACAGAAGGCTCTACAGTCTTCAGCAGGTTGAGCAACTCAGGAATGGTAGCCTCCAACTTGTTCATCCGATAGTTCATCACAAATTGTGAATAACTTTTGGGCAAACAATGCAGAATTAAGTCAATACTTAGTTCATGATCCATTGCAAAACCGAGTGTGCTCAGTCGCTCAATGTACCCCAACATCTTTAACACAAACTGCGAGGCAGAAGTGCCTTCCTGCATCTTAGTGGTGAAGAGGAGTCTGGAGACTTCGAACCTTTCGGATCTCGCCTGCTCTTCAAACAACTCATTAAGATGGAAGATGATGGTATAAGCATCCAAATGCTCATGCTGCTTTTGCAGCTCAGGTATCATAGAGGCTAGCATGATGCAACTCGCAAGTTCAGAATCGGTCACATGTTTCTGATAGGCCATTAGCTGGTCTGGAGTTGCACCTTCTGGAGGATGGTTGGGAAGTTGATCTTCAAGGACATATGCAAGCTTCTATGCCTTGAGGACTATCCTCAGGTTTCGAAGCCAGTCCATGAAGTTTGGCCCAGTCAGTTTATTGGTGTCCAAAATGGAACGCAAGTTTAGAGAAGACATGATCGAGTGATTAACCTAGAAATACAAATTGAGCTTATGTGAGAAGAATGATAAAGAATGTATCAATATACATTAATTAAAAATCCTATTTATTTTTCAAATTGAATAACCCTTTTTATCAATTCGGGAGATTGTAGGAACATCTCCAAATAGGTTGATATCCAACCATAGATAAGAACAACCATGGCTGTGGCCATCAAGTTATTCTTAGCTATGAAGGTAGGTAATTATACCGATTACATATCACATATATGTAACTATCACTTTATGCTATCAACTAATTGAATGTTTGCATAAATTATTGGGTTGTTAACTCATTAACAAGTATGTGACATTATACCTAGCACCCAACTGCACCTCACTTTGCATCGACCTTGGCTGTGGCACAACAAATCGATGCTCCAAGCTTAAGGCTGACCCATTAATCAAGAAATAATTTTAATATGGTTGGAGCTCATTCAACCGTTTAGTCAGGCTTGGATGTGTCCAACAACCAAAACTAAGGATTGCCCTCTGACTCCAACTATATTATTCGTAAACTAATTCCATGGTTTGAACATGTTGAGGTTCAAGCCGGGCATGGATGTGTCCATCAACCCAAACGAGAAACAAAACTCCGATTCTAACCATATTAATGGAAGGTGTTGGCCTTAATATTTTGTAAGGGGTTTTGGGTCTCATCCTTTCTTTTCTAAGCACATTCATGACATATAATTATGTCATGACTAACGATTTCCTTAATAAAGTATGTATGTGACTTAATTTATCAAGTCCCATGAATTGAATTAGGAACCGGATTTCCTAATTCTAATTTCATACTTTATTAAAGGAATTGTTTTGGGAAACAATTTCCTAAATTGTCATAATCAATTTCGGAAATAATATGTTTAAGACTTTGATTTCTCTAAATCAAATCTTATTAAATTAAGAGACAATTCCCTTAATTCAACCACATATTATTTTCATGAAAATCTCATTTAAGAAACTCTATAGGAAACCATTTTCCTAATTAATTTTGGAGACAACAATATGTAAGAGCATCACCTTTAAATCATATTTTATTCATGGATTTAATTAATTACAACAAATCGTTTTCTAAGGGTGGCTCCCCGAGGTCAGATACCCAAAGAAAAGTAATTTGTCGTAAATCCAATTTGGTCCGCTTCGGAAGCGTAACCAAATTAAACATGACAATTTCATTTAAAATTGGGAAATTAAATTACAACAACTAACTTTAAATTGGACGGCTCCCCGAGGCTCAATCCAAAATAAAGAATTTTGTTGTCAATTTAAAAACCCAATTCAAATTTAATTGTCAATTAATTGTCCATAAATTTGTCTAGACTTTCTTGAAAGAAAGTGCCCAAAATTGCGAGATTTCATAATAGGTTTTCAGAATAATTGTAAGTTTCTGGTACAAAGAAAACTTACATATTTCCAAAATTGGAAAATTTCTAAAATAGAAAATTTCCAAAATTGGAAAGTTTCCAAAGATGGGAAGTTTTCACAATTATCATAAAATTTCAGAAACTAGGATATTTCAAACGTTTGCGAAATTTCATGAGGATTTCCAAACTTTGAAATTCCTAAATCTAAAATTTATAATAATTGGAAAATTTTCATAATTGAAAATTTTTCCAAAATTGAGATTATGACAAAGTTTTCCACAAAACAATTATATGATTATGTCGAACACTAACCAGCTCTGATACCACTGTTGGGACCGGGTGCATGTTGACAAGGATACGGGTTCGTAAAATTTTAAATTTTTACGTGCAGCGGAAGTTAGCATAAAACAATTTCTCAAATTATTTTAACCACGTATCTAGCATGCAACCTTATGATGTGTGGACATGATCATAAATTAAAACTTTGCGGAAAAGTAAACTAATTTACTTTGTACCTCGCGTAACTCGAAGAAAGGGACGAGATCCAACCGTAGCGTCCCTTGGAAGCTCCGCCTCTATTCGCGT
Organism: Boesenbergia rotunda; assembly: GCA_024364735.1. Taxonomy (NCBI): domain Eukaryota; kingdom Viridiplantae; phylum Streptophyta; class Magnoliopsida; order Zingiberales; family Zingiberaceae; genus Boesenbergia; species Boesenbergia rotunda. The sequence continues at coordinate 57,808 of JAGFNQ010004570.1, read as the reverse complement.
CCATGCCGAGTTCTCTTCGGGATGACTTCGCAAAGCCACGAGTTTTGTGTCGACGAGAACTACTAGATTCTCCAAAGACACAACTAGAATATCAAGAGAGAAGAAAGGAAACTAACCACCAAGTAACGGAATCAAAATTCCGGGAAAGGAAGGAAGGAGTCGCGATTCACTTCTTCTTCTTCTTCGGCACGAACTTGGTGGAGGAAACTCACGAGCACCCTAGGTGCTTGCGCCGGCCCTAGGGGAGGAGAGAGAGCCGGCCCTAGAGAGAGAAAGGGCGCCGGCCCTAGAGAGAGAGAGAGAGAGGGAGGGAGAGAGTTAATCTCTTGATCAATCTCTTAAGGAAATCAAGCCTAGCCTTGGTTCCTTTATATAGTAGTCTCTCCCTTGCCAAGTCTCCCCTTTAACGGAATTTTTCATAAGAAATTTACCCTATAAATTTTCTTTATGAATTATTCCGTTTAAACCAAGTTTTATTATAACTAATTTTATAATAAAACAAATACATCTCTCCTTTTATTATGGAATAAATTTTACAAGAAATTTATAAATTTTCTTATTATGGAAAAATCAATTCATAATTGATTTTATAAAATTAAAATAAACCATTCCATGGATCATTTTAATTTCCATAAAAAAGAATAAATTTCTATAAATTTCTTTATATAAATTTCTTTATACAAATTTATTTATCCATAATTTATAAAACAAATCGCGCTAGATTTATTTTATTAATTAAACCAATTAAATTGGTTTCTCCCCAATGATGTGGCCGGCCAAACCAAAGGGGGTTGGCACCCTCTTTGGCCGGCCAAACCGAGCCGAACCGATCGCGAATTAAACTCATTTAATTCGCCCAATAAGCCTTCAAAAGACTTAGCCATTTTTAGCTTCCGTTGCGCCTCTGATTAACTCAGATTCGACTTATTTCTCTTGATCGGAAAATCCAATTTTCAACTCGTTTTAAATCCCTCGGATTACTCGTAGTGCGTGTGACTAAATAGGCTTTCGATTTATGTTGGCCGTCTATAATCAACTAATTATAGAACGATCATGAGTGGCACCTAGTAGTACATCATAACCCCCAATTAATCGAAAGATCAACGGTTGACCTCAGAAGTAATTCTGAAACCCTTCAGCAGCTCTAATGAATCGTGCCCCATTCCCTTCACCATCTTATACCCACTTGGTTCAGGACATGGTCTGTGTGTGTCAGTCCCCACTAGGCTGACTACGTCACACCTAGCCCAAGTAGTGTCTTTCTCGTCCTTTGGATTTCTAATTACTCTCATGTATTTAAGAGACTCATACTCTAAACATGACATGCTCTGGCCAGAGGCTTTGAGTAACAATCCGACGATAGGCCTGGGTATACATCTCCTCGCAAGGAGTGGTGAATCCTTTGTAGGCTGTTCAAACATCTTCGGGCACTTCGGCTTATACCCAATCATCCTGGGTCCACACCTCCTTGGAGATGCTTGCTTAAGATGTTAAAATATAAGTCTCCATGACCAAGATGACTTGAACACCGCAAGTCAAAGGAACATCGCACTTAAGCTGCAGTAAGAACTTCACTGACATATCTATATAGATTACCATATGAAGTTTTACGGCTAGTCACTCCAATGAACTAGTTCCCTTAACTAGCATCCATGTTTATCTCCGGACATCCCAATGTCACTAGCCAGTGAGAATCAGCTGATTAGAGAATAACCCATGCTAGTCTCAACAGAATTGATAGTGTCCGTTTTTTATCAATTCATCGACTAGGGATATTTTCAATACTTCACAATTGCACATGTAGAGATAATCACTAGTTGTGATCTCATCACAAATTCTCTTATGCTGTGAATTGTATTGCAGACATTCAGTAGATGAGTTTAAGATCCCAATCAAATACACAAACATGTATACTCAAATAGTGAATTTTCATTTATTAAAATAAATGTTTACAATCATAAAGCGATTGCCTTATGACACTTCTCTCATATCACTAACACCTCCAGATCATCTCAGGGCCGATTACCCAACAATCTCCCCCTTTTTGATGTGTGGCAATATGTTAAGTTAGGTAAACATATAGCAATAATAATAGCAAAAGCAATTAAAAATGAAAGCATAATACACAAGAGGCAACCTCCCCCTTAACCTATCTTTCTCCCAAATTTTAATTCTTATTGCTAATACTAAGTTAAGTTTTCCCAACTTAACTCTAAAGTTTCACAACCCAACCCAAGTTAGATTTCGACCTAACCTAACTTAACACACATGTTTCTCCCCCTTTTACACCATCAAAAAGATTGCCCCAAGCAACCTTAGCCCTGGTGCCAAGTGGAACCAACCAGATTTCTGAAAAACCACTCAGAAACCACAAAATCATAAACTATCCACACTCCCAGTCGGCTGCGATCCTACTAGTCGACTGATACGCCATTTTCAGAATTTCCAGCCGAAATTCAGAAACGCATAAAAAATTTCAGAAAATTCAGAAAAATGTGATACTTTACAAGCACGCTTGTTAAGGTATTCCCTACCCTAGAAAAATATTGGTTCATGAAAAACATCAACCGTGCTTGACTTTTGGTACAAACCCTAAACTCCTCAAATAGTGTCAAGTTTGTATCAACTTTGAAAATCAATCATGACTTCCTATATTTTCCAATTTCATTCACCTCTATTTGACACATAAAATGGTTTGTACACCTCCTCTTTATAAGGATATTGTTATTTCGACAAAAACTCCCCCTCTTTTTCTTTCAAGTCTAGATGATTATAGAAATAAGACTTTCCCATGCCCTTTTCAATAGATATTTTATTATGTAACTTTGCAACCAATATATAGTAAACAATATACCCAATATAGGATTGCAAACCATTTAAAAAGCACATATAGAAAGAGCATAATTTAAACCCATACGTTAAATGCTTAACCTCCCCCTAAAAAGAGAAAATACCAAAGAAAACATAAACAAAATATCATATTAGTATCAAAACAAAGTTTAAATGGAGAAATAAACCTTAAATCACAATACCTTTTCGCTAATCTTTTCATGGTGTTGATTTTGAGAGAATGGCTTGAAGAGGAGAGGCTTTAACACACCCTAGAGGTAGATCGGGGTTAGAGGAGGACTTAGAGAGGGATTTTAGGACTTAGAAGGGTCTGAGGACGAAGGAGGAGCTTGGGAGAGGAGAGGATCGCAGGGGAAATCGCCAAAACCCTAGAGTTTGGCTCCCCGGCACGTCCATTTCCTTTTATAAAACCCGTGTCCCAGTCGACTGGCAGGAGGTCAGTTGACTGGTAAACTTCACAGAATGCATTTACATTCGGAACCAGTCGACTGCCATTTTATCAGGTGACTGGTATCTGAAACTTAGTTTTTCAGTCCGAAATTCAGTAATGCACTATTAATTCCACAAATTCCCAAAAAATCTGAAATCTTGTGGGGTGATTTATGGATCCTATATCTACCTGAGAAAAATATAATTTCAGTCAAAACTATCCCGAATCCCGAGACTGATACAAACTTTAAAATTTTCTAAATTGTATCATGAAACCTTTCCCAAAAGTTCTAATTTCGACCTCACCTTGATGCTTCTTCCCATACTCATTCTTAATCCATTCATAGCATCAAGTTATATGGTATTTAGACATTAAAACCACTTTTCTCAATTAAAATCCCTTTTTCAATCTTTTACTCTATACCTCTCCCTTTAGTGTGCTAATTCTCTAGTATTAGACTAATCTTAGACTTTTAAACCTCTTGGCACACCCTATAGTCCATCTAGTTTCCTAGAAGGAGACCACCTGAGATCCATTGACCATGGATCCCATTTCGGCTTCCAGAGCTCTCCCTTGAGCTCCTAACCCTAGTTATCTTCCTAGGTACTTTATCTATAAGTGCAAGACTACACCGGTGCTCCTCCGATGCTTCTTGACCTTCTACTCTCACTCTCTTAACCCTATAGGCCTTTTGCTTGGTCAACTCCTTCTCTTTTTTCCTTAAATGATTTTTCTTTGCCATAGTCATAGGACATCATTGAATATGACATTTTATCAACATTTGCCCTTCTAGAATGATATCCTAAACCCGACCTACCATTCCTAAGAGGTTGATCTTTTTGCATCATCCTTGACCCTTTTGACCCCCTAATGAGTCTATCTAGGGTTTTCTCCAGTTGATCAAGTTTTGCTTTCAAGACTTGATTTTTCTTCTCCAAATTCCTAGCCTTAGAGTCTTTTGACCTAACTTGATCATTTCTAGATCTACCCATTTTTCTAGACATATTTTCCTTTTTCTCAGGGTTCATGCCTTGGTCCTTAGTCCTAAAATTCCTAGATTTATCATGAAACATAGAAGTTTTGGTGTTTTGGCATGCAAAAGTGTTTCTATTCTTATCATGATATTTAAAGCCAAAATTTCATCTAGGCAAGCAATCATTTATATTCCTAGCATTCATGGAAGAGCTTTGAATATAAGTAAAGTTAGGGATTACTTCCCTTACCCTTGTAACTCCCCCTTGATGTGAGCTCCTCTTTTTCTTTTCTTCTTTCTCCCATTTCCTTAAATGCTCCATCTTTTTGAGCTCTTTACTCCTTGGACACTTTGTATGGTAGTGTCCTAGCTCCCCGCATGTGAAACACCTAATTTTCTTTCTTTTCTCCTTTTGAGCTTCCTCATTCTACAACCCATATTAGAATTTGAATGAATTGATTTAGGCTTAGGAATTACCTCCTTTTTACCTAGTGGACACTTATCCTTGTAGTCCCCCTTTTTGTTGCAACCAAAACATGTGATGTGCTCTTTCAATTTAGCTTTGGTGAAGGTTGAATTTTCTTCTTGTTCTTGTATGGGTGAGGGTCTCTCCTCCCTCTCAATTCTTGAAGTTGATACTTCTTCTTCTTCTTCTCTGGATGAGGTGGAGAGTCTCTCACTCTCTTCTTCCACTAATTGATCTCGTGTAGGGTTTTTATGGAGTTCTTTCAATTTGCTCTACAATTCACATGCATTTTGGTATTCCCCTACATCACTCAAAATTTTATTAGGCAAAACATTTTTTAAAATACTAATTACCTTTTCATTGATCCGAAATTGTTCTTGTTGATCTTTATCCCAATATCTAGGACGTAGCCTTTTTCCATGCTTGTCCTTTGGAACTTTGAAAGGCTCTTCAAGTGCAATTCTACATTCCCACTCCATCGCGAACCACGTCTCCATTCTCGACTTCCAATACCCGAAATCTTCATGATCGTAGGGCGGTGGAGTGTAAATATTGTCCCCAAATTTGTCTTCCATGTTCTTCTTCCTCTAGCGTGTGCTCCCTCGGCAGTTAGTCCGATCAAAAGCCGTCCTTCGCTCTGATTCCAACTGATAGATCGACTGGCGTGCTAGAGGGGGGGTGAGTAGCACTTTTTCGTTGAATCTCTTCACCTACGTTGTTAGTTGCGCAGCGAAAATACAAATAAAATAAACTAACAATAGAAAGCAATGCTAACAACCTGATTTACTTGGTATCCACCCCGGACGGGTGACTAATCCAAGAATTCGTCGGAGGATCAACCCCTGGATAACCTCCGGCTAGATCTGTCGCTCCTTGTGGGTGGAGAAACATTGCCACAACACTTCGGATGCTATCTGATCACAAAAGACTACTAACTCACTTTACCCAAGCGAGTTTCATCAAGCGAGATAGTAGGAAACGAGCCCCTTTAAATATGGCTCGAGCCTGAAACAGCCGCTACCAGTCGACTGCCAAAATGGCAGTCACCTGGTCTCACTCAGATTCGACTGTTACAGTACAACGTTTGAATCTGTCAGCCCATTCCAGCCTATACCAATCGATTGCCAATGGGCCAGTCGACTAGGATACACCTAAGCCTAGGATTTTACTCCCGAGTACAAGTCTCTCCGCACTCAAACCCTCCCAGCTTAGCCCCTGGGTACAAGCACTCATACTCAAACCCTTACACCCTAGTTGACTCTTTACCAGCAGCCTTGATTGTTGCCTTCACGCCCTCTTCATCTTCGGCCCTCGTCCCTCGGATGCGCACGCAAGCCTCCAGCTTGCCTCCATGACACCCTTCACGTACGCCTCAAAGTCCGCGCCCCTCGGCTCATCATCTCTGCTATCCAACGGTCCCTCGGATGCGCACGCAAGCCTCCAGCTTGCCTCCATGCCATCCTTCACCTGAAGACATTAACCAAGTCCATGTGTACCTGTACACCTACACACTCATGTACACATATTAGTCCAGCACAAATCCTAACTTAACCATATTGCCCACACATCAAAATATCATGATCCTCCAGATTATCTCAGGGCCGATTGCCCCAACAATCACTGCTAGCACGGAAAAAATCCTAGTGGGACTAGGCACACCTAGTGGGATTAGGTGAAGTCCAGGTCGGGGAGATCACATGCTAGCACGGGAAAAGTCCTAGTGGGTCTAAGCACACCTAATGGGACTAGGTGAAGTCCAGGTGAATCAGGGATATCACAAACTAGCACGGAAAAAGTCCTAGTGGGACTAGGTGAAGTCTAGGTGGATCGAGGAGATCGCATGCTGGTACGAGAATAGTCCTAGTAGGACTAGGCATACCTAGTGAGACTAGGTGAAGTCCAGGTGGATCGGGGAGATCACATGTAGGCAAGGTGGAAGTCTATCGAGAGATTAGACCTAACTCGAGGGTTAGGCAAACCAGATTGGAAACTACGTTAATTCCAAGTTGGGAACTAGACATGGAAAAATCCAAGTCGGTCAAAGGGATGATCAGATACTTGGTGAGAAAGTCCTAACAGGTCACGGTTGATCGGGGTTAAGCAAGGGAACCCTAGACTTGTGCACACAAGTTAGGGTTGGGGTCAATCGATTGAGTAATCGATTGGTGTTGGTTTCTCGCGAACAGAAACCTTCTTAATTAATTGGGTGATCGATTAAGTAAGGAGTTAATTGGGTAATCAATTGGGAGAAATGGTTTGCGAGAACAGAAGCAGGCTGAATCGATTGGGCAATCAATTCAGTCTCCTCTTAATCGATTGGGCAATCTATTAAAGAGGATGGTAATTGATTGGTCAATCGATTACAGTTGAACTACGCAAAACACAGAAAGGTGTTGAATTGATTCAGCAATCGATGAAGATCTTCTTAATCGATTAAGCTTAAAAAAATAGTCGTTGAATGTCTATGTTTGACGTGGTAATCGATTAGGGAATCTTAGGTCTCGGGTATATAGGGTTTTCACGTAGGTTTGTGTTGGTGGAAAGAGCATCGGTCATGAATAGTCAACCTCTAGTGTTTCAATGTTTGACAATATACTATGGTCTAGTCAAAGTGATCAAGGGTTAAGCCAAACATGACCTGATGTTTGGTAGGATAAACCTAGGTTTGATCAGTTTGATAAAGGGTTAGCCAAACATGACCTAAGGTTTGGCAGTGACAATATACTAAGGTTTTGTCAAAGTGATCAAGGGTTAAACCAAACAGGACCTGATGTTTGGTAGGGTAAACCCAAGTTTGATCAGTTTGACAAAGGGTTAAGCCAAATACGATTTGATATTTGACAGAGTGAATAGAACCTAGGGATGGTTAGTTTGACCATGGGATAAGCCAAATAGGACTTGATGTTTAGCAGAATGACTAAACTCATATCTGGTCAGATAGACCAAGGACTGAGCCAAACAGACTTGATGTTTAGCAGAGAGAAGTTTAGTCAGGATTAAGATGAATAGCAAAGAAGTCATTATGAAGGAAAAAATCCTGGTGAGTGAAGCTGGGTCTAGTAAGTGAAGCTAGGTGGAAGAAATCCTAGTGAATGAAACTAGGTGGAAGAAATCCTAGTGAGTGAGGCTAGGTGGAAGAAATCCTGGTGAGTGAAGTTGGGTCATAGTAAGCGAAGCTAGGTGGACGAAGTCCTGGTAAGTGAAGCTGGGCAAGAAGAATTGGTCCGGGGGATTGAGCACGAAGTCCTGGTCGGAGATCGGGCAACGAAGTCTTAGCTGAGCGAGGACTACGGACAGAAGTAGAGACAGGTTGAGGATCGGACGTCTCAAGATCCGGGAGTCTCGGAGGTCGAGCACAAAGTCTTAATCCGGGGGATCGAGCAAAAGATTTAGCTGAGCGGGGATCGCAGACAGAAGTAGAGACGGGTCGAGGTCGGATGTCTCAAGATCCTAGTTCTCGGAGGTTGAGCAAAAGTCCAATCAGAGGTCCTGGTTGGAAAAAGGTAACTTCTCCAGGGTGGAGTACGTGAGGATGCGTTCCCTGGGTAAGGGAACAGTAGGCGTCGGTTCGACCTAGGATTTCATTTTGAAATCCAAAGTCAGAGCCAATTAAGGCTTAAGATTATTTGTTTTGTTGTGTGTTTTGTTGTCTTGCAGGTATCTGGAGTTGGAGGCAAGATAGGAGAGCAAAACACAGAACAAACTAGGATGCTGGGAAAAGGGGTTCCCAGGCGCCTGAGTGCTATCAGGGCCTGGGAAGGGAGCTTTATCCCTGCACCGATTCAGCTGTTATGGATCACTTTTTGACCACTATGAGGCACCCCAGAAGCTTATCAGGCGCCCCAGAACATAGTATAAAAAGGGGTTCGACCTCTCACTTCAGAACATCAAGTTTTTCTTTCGCTCATTCATTCTGTGCAAAGCAAAAGTGCTCAAGCGAAGCTCTGCAACCAAGGAGGCTCCAAGAGGAAGTGCGCAACGCTTCGGAGTTCCAGATTGGTTGAGATCATCAACTTGTTTGGTTTGATTTAGTTTACAAGTTATTTTACTGTTTATCTTTTGTACTTGTAAATCCAACCTGTATGACGGGTTTTTTTCTCCTCTAGAAATTTTGAAAAGGAGACCAATAGTGGACTCACGCTGTAGCGGACTCACGCTGAGTACATAGGCCTTGGACGTACTGACCCTGGGGGATTGGGAACCAAGTAAATAAATCCCACGTGTATACTGTCTGTTGTTTATTTTCTTTATTTATTATTCCACTGCATACTAACATTTTGATAGAAAGATGATCGAACGGACGATGAAGTTCCATGAATAAGTTTGAGCCAATATTCACCCCCTTTATCGATCGGCACCGATCCCACAGTTTAAAGCGGTATCGCTCCGGTACTTCTTCAATGATGTTCGCCTTCTTCATTGTCATTTCAAGTGAGGCCTTGGAGCTTAGTGTTGTTGCATTTCCAAGGATGAAGAGGCGATTTCAAGCTTGAAGGAAGCAAGAAAAGCAAAGAGAGCTAAGTTGTGTAAATCTTGTAAGATTTCTATTGTATTTGCTTGTTCTTGAATGTTTCTTCTTTTAAGCTTGTAAGAGGTTTCTCCACCTCAAGAAGGAGATCTTTCTTAGTGTATGAGAGAGTGAGGAAGAGCGTATCCTTGGATTAGTCACCTCAAGGAGGTGGATACCAAGTAAAATCAAGGTGTTAGCATTGCACAGGTTTTCTGTCGCAACAAATCTTCATTGATCAAAGATTGGAATTAATCACCCCCTCTAGCTCTCCTACCGGTCCTAACAGAAGCCAGGGGCAGCCGCCGGTTCTTTCTCCTCCGCTGAGATCCATCGTCGATGATCTTGTCTGGGCAGAAGGATTGTGGCCGGTGCCAACTCAGGTAAAAGCTTAATCATTTAGGTTTGGTCTTGATTAGACTTTGGTATTTGATGGGGTAGAAAGATGTAGATACAACCATGTTTTTGCATAAATTGTTGATAATCTCATTGCTCTATTTTTGGATTCGATTTTAGGATCAGTTGGTTTCTTGTCAGACGAAATTTAAGTTTTGTATGAGGATGATACCATGGGTTTTGGAATCAAACTTGAAGGAATTAGTTCTTGTGGTTCTACTTGGGTCAGATTATGGTTCGAGGCAGCAATTGGGATATGTTTTGCATACTAAAATGCTTCACATGAGGTTGTGATGTTGTTGGCCGTGGGTGTTTTCCTTTGGGTGGGATCTCTTGATCTTCAACACCGAGAGCTTTACTGGGATGAATTGTAGTTGGATGGTGTGTAGCTTATTTTCCCTTGGAAGTGCGACCTCTGACCGTGAGCTACACTTTAGGAGGTGTTTAGTTTGATCTAGTTGGTGTGCTCTTGTCGAGTACTACCTTAGACCGTGGAGTTATTTAGATAATGGATTGGGACTCGAGTTAGCCCTTTTGTGCTTATGACTTGCACTGGGTAGTACATGGTTGGTATTACGGATAATTGGCTTGATTTCCATGGGGATAAAGAATCTTTAGGATAGTCTTGATTAGGTCTGTAGTTATGTTTAGTTACTGTAGGATCGGTGCCGTCGATCGAGGCGGGGTGAATATCGACTAGAAAAATCTTTCGTAAAACTCGTCGTTTGTTCGTTCTAGACAAAGAGTTAGTGCGCAGCGGAAAATAGAAAGAACGAAAATAAACAACACAGAAGACAAGCGGGGTTTTACTTGGTTCTCAACCCCCCAGGGTCAATACGTCCAAGGCCTAATTACGGGTAGTGCACGTCCACTAATGGTCTCCTTTCCGGACTTTCCGGAGGCGGAGAAACCCATCTTACAGTTCAAGTTTACAATCGAAATGATAAGTAAATTAAGTGCGTAAAATAAAATCAAACCAAACAAAAGTCGACGATCCCGGCCGATCTGGAACTCCAAAGTGCAGCGCACTTCCTCCTGAAGCCTCCTTGGTCGCAGAGCTTCGTCTCTAGTGTTTTTTCTTCGGTTAGAGTGCTTAGAATGTTGTAGCAGTTGTTGTTCAGAATTGAGGGGTCGAACCCCTTTATATAGCTTCATCCCAGGCGCCCTAGAGCCTTTGGGGCGCCTCTATACGGTCAAAATTCCATCCATTATCGCGAACTTCACGATGCTGATAAGAACAATCTTTCAGGTGACTAATAGGTATAGGGCACCTGACACATGTAGGGCACCTGATTCATTCAGGCGCCTACTTCCATTCAAGCGCCTAGGAAGGTCTTCCCAGCAACTTGTTTTCTTGTGTTTGCTCGCCTACTTTGCCTCCAACTTTAGGTACCTGCAAGATACACAAACACAAGACAAACAAGTATATAATCTTAGCCTTAAAGATTGGTTCTGACTTTGGATTTCTTGCGAAACCCTAGGTCGAACCGACGCCTAGTGTTCCCTTCCCGGGGAACGCGCTCTCGCCTACTCCTCTCAGGAGAAGTTTGCCAACCGGCTCCTCTGGTTGGACTTTTGCCCGATCTTCCGGATCAAGACTTCGGTGCCCAGTCCATGACCCCCAATTCCACGAACCAGGACTTCGTGCCCAACCCTCGGTCGGGTCTTAGGTGCCCAGCCCTCGGCCAGGACTTATTGCCCAAATCCATGAACCAGGACTTCGTGCCCAACCCACAGTCAGGTCTTAGGTGCCCAGCCCTCAGCTAGGACTTAGTGCCCAATTCCTCAAATTAGGACTTATTGTCTAGGTTAACTAGGACTTTTCTTTACCTTGATAAGGATTTCTTTTGCTAGTCATATTAATCCTGACTAGACCCTTACCATGTCTAACATATATTAGTAACTTAAGTATATTGTTAAACATCGAAACATTAGAGGAAGACATCACTGATGCATCTTGTACCAACAATCTCCCGCTTTTTTATGTTTGATAATATCTTAAGTTAGAATCGGTCTTAAGGGTTAAGTCTAGGTTTAATCTTTTGGGAGAAATTGAAAAAAAATCTGACTTAAGCTCTTCTCTCCCCCTTTGTCACACATCAAAAAAAAATTACATGAAAACTTGCACCAACAATGAAAAATTTCCTGAAAATTTCTCTCCTCCTTTTGAAAGTACTTAGGATAATTGTTTTAAAAGTATAATTTTTGATAAAATATTTCGAAACTCTTCCCCCTTTTTGTTTGAAAAAGACTAAGTACTTGTTTTGTAAAGTATTATAAAAAACTAAGTACTTAAATTGCACCAACAATATGGAAAATATGTAAGAATGAAACTTCCCTAAGTCTGACAATAATCCAAGAAATCTTGTTGACTACAAGAAAATTCCTATGTATCTTAGGGATTTTTCATAAATGAATATTTTTAATAAAATTTTGTTTGAAAACATAATAATTTTCTTGACTTGGTTTCTTTTCCAGCCTGACACAATCCTAGGAAACCATATTAACTACAAGGAAATTTTCCTAAGTGTCCTGGAAAATTTCCAAACTCAAGTAAAAATTATTTCAAATCGATTCCAAGAGTCAAAAAGATTTTCAAAATAGGTTCTTGATTTAGATTCTTTTCCAGTCTGACACAATTCTAGGAAACCTTGTTAACTACAAGGAAATTGTTGGATCGAGGAAAACGATAGAGGGGGGGTGAATATCGTTAAAACTTTTCGGATTAAAGAAAGAGCAAATACGCAGCGGAAATAAATAAATCACACAGGAACATAAGTAGATTTTTACTTGGTTCGAAGTCGCAGTCGGCTCCTACTCCAAGGCCCACGGTCCTTGATCATTTACTTTGGGCAATACTATAATCGTGCAAAAAGGAGTTACAAGTTAAGTTCTACAGTATTTCAGGAAATTGAAATTTCTACACTTTTCGTTACCGACGCTCGATGTGGATCGTATTTCGGTGCAGAGGGTCATCGTCGGCGCTAGATCTCGAAGTCGGAGTTTGCCGGGGCGTAGCACTTAAACGAAAAGCTTTGGAGCGTTGAGAAATTGTGTTGTTGAAGCCTTGGGGTCGAGCCCATTTTATAGTGCTCAAACGGGCGCCTGATAGGTTGGGGGCGCCTGATACGTGCTCTCTGATCTGTGAATCCTTATCCGCGGGCTCGGTCAGCGCTTATCCTCCCCTCTTGGGCGCCTGAGCTGATGGGGGCGCCCGTGACCTCACGGGCGCCTGATCCGACTTGGTTCAGTGGCTTCGCAGCTATGTTTTGGGTTTTGCCTTCACTCTTGGGCGCCCGCATCCTTACGGGCGCCTGTCTCTATTCGGGCGCCTAGGCCCAGTGAAGCACCTTCACTTGCAGACGATCAGTCCTTCAACCCTGCAACTTAGGTTAGTCCCCAAAACATAACAAGTATTAATTACAGCTGTAGCTGTCTTGGTTCTGACTTCGGGTCTCCTAAATGGAACCCTAGGTCGAACCGACGCCTACTGTTCCCTCGACGAGGAACGCGTCCTCACCTACTCCTCTCAGGAGAGTTTACCTTTTGCCAACCGGCTCCTCCGATTGGACTTTTGCCCGACATCCGTTCAGGTCTTCTTGCCCAATCCTTGACCAGGATTTCTTTGCCCAACCCTTTGCTAGGACTTCTAACCTAGTATACCTAGGACTTCTTCCTGCACACTCAGTGAATAAGTTAGAACACAATAATATCTTAACTTCTGAACCCTTTGCCATTATCAAAACCCAGGTTTGACTTAGGTGCTGCCTGCACCAACAATCTCCCCCTTTTTGATTTATGGCAACCCGGTTCAAAAAGTTAAGTTAAACAAAAATAGGTAAAGTACCAGATTTAATTTCCTCCCCTGGAAGAAATCTCCCCCTAAGTTTTTCAAAAATTCGTGGGGTTTTTGAAAACATTTCTATGTCTCTGTTTCTAAAATTGAAAAGTTTTTCAGGTTTTCAATACTTAGAAAATTTTCAAAAAAGGATTTAAGTTAGAAAAAATTTCCAAAATATTTTGAGTTGGGCACTTAGAGAATTTTTCAACACATTTAGCTTTAGCACTTAGAAAATTTTCAAGAGAATTTTTGAAGTTAACAGTTAGAAAATTTTCCACCAGAAAATTTTAGAGTATGTACTTTAAAAATAATTTTGAGTTAAGTACTTAAAATAATTTTGAAAATAATTATGAGTTAAGTACTTAAAATAATTTTGAAAACAATTTTGAGTTAAGTACTTAGAAAAAAAGTTAACTTTCAAAAAGAACTTAAGTACTTAGAGAACTTTACTTTTTGAAAAAAGGAGATAAAAGTTTTGAAAAGAAATTTATTTTGAAAATGAATTTAAATTTTAAATCCTTCTTTTCTCTCCTTTCCAAACTCTCCCCCTTTGCCATATATCAAAAAAATATAGCAAAAAAAACTGAGTAATAAAAGTAAGGTGCTGTATTGAACCAAGTCTAGGTATAAACTGGACCAAATCAATTTAAATTTTCTCTTTCGGGTCTTGTCTAACCCAGTTAGCTACTTACTAACTGTTATAAACAGTAGCTTTCGCTAGGGTTAGTCATGTTAAGTGATCTGATCAAGTTAGATTTTTCTAAGCTTGACACTTAACCTGATTACTGTTTAATTGGTATTTATTGCCCCAATTACTGCAGATGCACTGACTTAAAGCATCTTGAATCATGGCATAGACCTAAGCATCTCAACCCAGTTTAGGTTATCAATCAAAATTACCCTAAGGTGCTTGTGAGATACTGGCTGCTAGATCTATAGGTGCATGCAGTTCTAGGGTTAGGGCCTAAGCTAAGTCCATTTGCGAAAAAGCCCTAGTTTTGAAGGGGGTAAGTTTTTATAAAACTAAGTCAGAAAATCATTTTAAGTTTAAAAAGAATAAATGATTTTTCAAATAAAATAAGAAATAATACAGTTTTTGAAAAGAACCATAAGTCGAATAGTCCTATTCTACCAAGCATAACCCCACAATTGACTTAGCATACTAATTGAAAATGGCATAATACAAATAACTCAAGTAAACCTGATAGATGGATAAGAGTCACCTGGTCAGCAGTAAGACCAGTCAAGTCAAGCCATAGTCAAGTACATATCAACCCTACTCAGTAGGGGTAGTCAAATAGTCAAAGTACAGCTGGAAATGTCAATCTTAACTAAGAGGAAGGGCCAGGATGGTAAGATGGGCCAGGATGCCAGGATCGAAACAGCGACATCATCTCATTGTATCGTGCATCGCTTGTTTCTTGATTGGCTCGGATGGCGTCCATCTGCTCGATGTGATAGGCCTCGACCTCCTCCCTGAGACTGTGTAACTCTGTTTGTAATGATGTGATGCGCTGGTCAGTTGTCGGTGGGGGAGGCTCGTGTAACTGCTCGTTGATCTCGGCTGCGAGATCAGCTACGTCTACCTCCACCTCCTCGTCGGAGTCGTCCTGTCGTCTGGCTCTCTCCCATCTCCACGCTAGGACCCCTGTGGCCGAAACGTCTATCCCCACTAAAGAAAATTTTTTAATCCCTATCTCATTGAACTCGGTCATCGAAATAATCTCTCCGGCAGTGATGTCTCGACCATGGTGGTGAAGAAGGGCGGTGATGATGTGGCAGTAGGGCGTACGTACTCGATCGAGAGTAGATACGCTCGACACGTAAATGATGGTATGGAATATGTGGAGACCTATGTCGATGTCAAGCTGATGAATCATGGCGTAGAGTAAAAAGGTGTGGAATGGTCGCATGGTCGTGACATCTCGAGTGGTAAGTGGGAGAACACATCGAACTATGACTCGATAGAGAGCATAGTCCTGGACTCGGAGGTCAACCGACTGAAATTGCCGAGCTAACGGGTTTCGCACATCTCCAAAGAAATAGGAGTAAAGAGTATCTAGTGTGATGTGCGAATAGGGGGGTGCGAAGGGCGGGTCGGCCGGAGGATAACAAGAAAAAGTAGACTGTGAAGGTCGTAGTCTCAGAAACCGATTCAACAGGGTCGGAGAAATGGTTAGGGGATCTAGTTTACTGGATGTGTACAGAAGACTAGGTGATCTAGTTGATAAAAGTTGATCGCGTCCATCGCTAAGGGACAGGATTGGGTAAAAAAATTACCTATTTAGAAAACTAGTCTTTATAGGATTATAAGTTGTTTGGGCAAATTTGTTGAACAATTCTAGGTTGGGAAACCTCAGGTCGGGGCTAGGTTCGGCCACGGGGTTGGGTTGAGAGACGCGACGTTTTCTAGATATTTAAAGAGAATGAAATTGCAATCATGCATTTAATAAGTGATAAAATGAAATTGCAAAAAGAATGCATAAAAAGATTGATGCCGGGGCGGCATTTTCGAAGTCAAGCGTTTGAAGACTAGCAAGGAGGTCCGGGCGCCTTGGGAAGAAGAGGAGTGAAGGAAAGTTTTGATTTTGGTGTGGGGGATGAAGGGAGACTTGGTGGCCTTATATAAGGGTTGGCCGGGCGCCCGGGAGGTCTCGGGCGCCTGGTTCGGGTGCCAGCTGCCTTTAGCAGCTTTTGCTGCCTTAACCAAAGGCGTTGCGGGCGCCCGTGAGGACCTGGGCGCCTACAGTCAGCGGTCATTCATGGCAGCTTTTGCTGCCTTGAATGGAGATAAAGACCTAGGCGCCCAATAGGTCATGGGCGCCCGGGTCAGCTGGGTAGGGTTGACAGCTTTTGCTGTCTCGGTCGAAAGGAAAGTTGGGGGCGCCCGACAGGTCACGGGCGCCCGAGCTGACAATAGTTTGACTATTGACTAGTTTGACCCGGTTTGACTCTTTTGACTAACTAACAATTAGGTCAATTAAGCTCTAAATTACATGATTCAGTATTTTCATTTTCAAAAACAGATGAATTTGAGTTAGATCCTAACCATCTCACCCAGTCTATAATTACCAATCACGTCAACCTTATGGGTTTTGTGAGACAGTTTTTATTAGAAGTAAAGTTTTTATTTTTTTTTTAAATGATTAATTTTGAAAAGTTGAATTAATTTAAAAAAAATTAATTATGCTTTAAATTTATTTTTGAAAAAATAGTTGAATCTAAGATTAATTGAAATCTGTGTTAGATTCAAATCTGACAATAGTAATGTGAATTTGGTTTTCAAAAATCGGCTTCCAGGTCTTGGCGAGGCACTAGGCCTTCTTTGGCCGTAGCCTTATTGGATCATCAACCCTTTCCTTGACAAAGCCTTTTATTGAAAATTCATCTTCAAGTTACTCCTTGAAAGATTTTGGTCTAACTAGTTTGGGTCTTGGATCGGTAGCTTCGGCTAGTTCCACCATAAAGGTTTCCCTAACGTACTATCATCTCACCTCCACCAAATACTATGTTGTTCAAATTTTAGTTAATCGTGTTAGTCCTTAGTCTAACCAGTCCTAGGTCTAAGCATGGTAATTTGTTGAAAATAAATAAACAAGCAAGCATGCAATTTTAAAATAAGAAAAGAATTTATCTAACTATAAAAATTATTTTTAAGTTGGCTCCCCCGGACTAAAGCCACGGTAATGATTAGGCAAGATATGAATCTTGTCCTTGGGGATCCAATACTGGTTTGGTCCAGCTTGGTTGTTCAGGCAAAGTTTGGGTACCCATGCCTGAACTTTGAGCCTAGATTGATTCAATACAGCATAGTATGACATTTGTCTAGACTTAGTTCGATACCCTAACCCGGATCGATTTAGAACAGACTTCTGTTTTCCAAGGATCATGTCAAGACCCTTGGAACCCGAAGTGAATCGTTCTAAAGCTACTCTAAGGTCCTTGACTTGAGTTTTCAAGGAGGAGTTCTCTTTCTCAAGCTTTTCAACTTGAGTAGAGGTTCCTTCTTGAACCTTCTCAGTCAAAGATCTAGAGTCAGCTCCCTCTTTTAGGAGTTTTACTTCCTGTCGGAGGGACTCAACTCGGATTTTGGCTTTCGCCAAGTTACTAGATAGGTAAGCAATTAACTCTGGTAATTCAACTTTAGAATAACCACTTACAGTTATTTTGCCGTCCTCCGAAATTGTGAGTTTTCCGTCGTCCGACTCCGATTCTGATCCGGTGTCGATGTCTTCCGAAGCAGTCAAGGCGAGCAGGTTCGATTGTGGGGCCTCTTCTTCTTCTTCGGAGGAAGACTCGTCCCACGTGGCTTGAAGGGCCTTCTTCCTTCGTGTCTTCTTGGCTTCTTTTAGATTAGGGCACTCCGATTTGTAGTGTCCCTTCTTGTTGCATTCGTAGCAGGTTACATTTGATTTGGTCTTAGACGTTGAGGGTTCAGCTGGATCTTCATTCTTTCGGCTGGCTTTTCTTCTGTTGGTCTGATGCTTCAGCTCCTTATAGTAGTCCCGGGCTAGCCGAACCAGCTTGGGTCGATCCCCTTCGCTGTCTACTGAGTCTGAGTCTGAGTCAGACTCGGGTGCAGGTTGAGGCTTTTTCTTGGCCACCTTGCCTTGGGGTTTTCTTGCAAGAAAAGCAATACCTTTCTCGGATAACGTGAAGTTAGCCTGCTCATGTAATTCTAATTCTAAAAATAATTCATCTAATTTAATTTTAGAAAGATCCCTAGAAACTTTGTAAGCATCAACCATAGATGCCCACAAAGTATTTCTTGGGATGGCGTTTAGGGTATACCTGATAAGGTCACGGTTTTCTACCTTATGGCCGATTGTTGTTGATGCAGTTTGGCCCGGTTGTTGTTTTGGTGTTTGACAATGATTTAAGTTTGGTTGAGTGAATTTGGGTTAAGTCCTGGTCGGGGACTGGGTTTGAAATCCCGGTGAGTGAAGTCGGGTCCTGGTGAGTGAAGCCAGGTGTTGAAAAGTCCTAATTCGGAAGAGGTGGGTGAAAAGTCCAAGCTTGGAGGGCTAGGTGAAAAGTCCTAACTTGGAGGGTTAGGTGCAAATTCCCATCTTGGAGAATTAGGTGAAAAAGTCCTGGCTTGGAGGGTCAGGTCCTAGCTTGGAGGGCTAGGTGTTGGAAAAGTCCTAATTCGGAAGGGTTGGGTGAAAAGTCCTAGCTTGGAGGGCTAGGTGAAAAGTCCTAACTTGGAGGGTTAGGTGCAAATTTCCATCCTGGAGAATTAGGTGAAAAAGTCCTGGCTTGGAGGGTCAGGTGCCTAGCTTGGAGGGCTAGGTTGGATGATGTTCTAACTCGGAAGAGTTGGGTGAAAAGTCCTAGCTTGGAGGGCTAGGTGAAAAGTCCTAGCTTGGAGGGCTAGGTGAAAAGTCCTAACTTGGAGGGTTAGGTGCAAATTCCCAACTTGGAGAGTTAGATGGAAAAATCCTTAGCTTGGAGGGCTAAGGTGGATGAATTCCTAGCTTGGAGGGCTAGGGTTGAGTCACTGGATCGGTCTGGTGACCGATCAGGGACATTGGCACGCTGCTCCTTAGTGGATCGGTCTGGTGACCGATCCAGCTATGTCTGATCGGACTGGTGACCGATCAGGGAGCGCACAGTGAGATTGGGAATCTACTGTGTGGCTCCTGATCGGACCGGTGACCGATCAGGGAGCAGGCTGCTTCCTTGCTGTCTTGCTCCTGATCGGTCTGGTGACCGATCAGGGAGCAAACGGTGAGTGAGTTCCCTTGCTAATCAAAGTCTTGGATCGGTCCGGTGACCGATCAGGGATCTTGGATTTGATTAAAAAGTAACTGTTCATCTGCCCTGATCGATCTGGGTGACCGATCAGGATCCATTCTGATCGGTCTGGTGACCGATCAGGCTTCACCCTGATCAGTCTGGTGACCGATCAGGCGCAGAACTTTAATTCAAATACGCTGTCAGAAGCTCTGATCGCGTCTATTTTCACTGCCGATTCTCTGATACACTGCTGATATGTTTTGATATGCATTGCTAAGCCTCTGTTAAAGTGTGCAGGTGATAGCAGGTGATTCAAACACTCAAGGAGGGTCAATGGGAGGCTTTCCGTTGAGCAGGTTTGGCTGTTTCTCATTCTCAGGTTTCAACGGGCAACTGACGCAGCTGGCGACTGACGGAGGCTCAGCTGGAGAGGAGGTCTTCAGTGGACTGAGTGCTCAGGGAGGTCAGTGGGTTCAGGCTGGCTCAGTGGATGCTGATGAAGCTTGTGATGGTAAGCAGAGCTTAAGTGACGAAGCTGGAAGCAGAGGAGCCGAGGCGAACAAGACAGAAACTTCGGAAGTTTGGCTGGGCGGTGTTCGTGCTCTCTGTTGCTTTGTGCTTAAGCGATCTTGTTGCATTCCTGTGAGAGCTTTGTGAGTGTTCCTTCTTGTGTGATCTCTTGTACTCAAGTTCTATCATCCGTGAGATCTGTGGAGAGGTTTCTCCACCGAGAAGGAGGCTCTATCTTATCCGGGTTCACCGGAGCTTGATCTGCCGACGATCAAGGGATCGCCCACCTTACAGGCACGCCAAGGAGTAGGGGCAAGTTATCCCCGAACCTTGTAAACGATCCTTGTTAGCGATCCTTGGTTTGTATTCTCTGTTTCTGCAGTTTTGTTAAGTTTGCTTCTCTGCATTTGTTTTGTTTCCGCTGCTACTAACTTAAGTGCAGAGAAGATTCGAAAAGAGCCAAGAAATTGTGTCTGGCTAGATTCACCCCCCCTCTCTAGCCATCTCGTTCCCAACAAGTGGTATCAGAGCTTGGGGGCTCTGTTCACGACTTAACATCCGAGAGCTTACAAAAAGATGGCTGGAAGAGAAGGAATGAGCACAAACCGACCTCCACTCTTCGACGGCACAGATTTTCAATATTGGAAATCGAAGATGGAGATTTATTTGAAGACAAACATGAGCATATGATTCTCGGTCAAAGAAGGTTTCATCCCTCCAAGAGATGTTGAAGGAAAAGATCTCGATTTCTCAAGTTGGCCGGTTGAGCAAATAAGAAAGAGTGAAGCAAATGCCAAAGGGGTGGTCACTTTGCAATGCGGGTTGACCAAGGAGGAGTTGATCAAGGTGGGTCCTTTTACAAGTGCTAATGATCTTTGGAATAAAATCATTGAGCTCCATGAAGGAACTCAAGACACACGGACTGCCAAGAAGGACCTCCTTCACAGCCAACTCCAAAACCTCACCATGGGAGAAAATGAAAAAGTAAGTGAACTCCATGGACGGTTTAAAGAAGTGTTGAATGGTCTCCACTCCATAAATAAAAATGTAGAAAATAGAGACCTAATGAGGTATGTACTCAAAGCCTTCCCTAGGAATACTTTGTGGTCATCCATGGTGGATGCCTACAAAGTTTCTAAGG
Organism: Boesenbergia rotunda; assembly: GCA_024364735.1. Lineage (NCBI taxonomy): Eukaryota > Viridiplantae > Streptophyta > Magnoliopsida > Zingiberales > Zingiberaceae > Boesenbergia > Boesenbergia rotunda. The sequence goes on along the minus strand of JAGFNQ010004570.1, from coordinate 36,955 downwards.
ACTTATCTCTTGTTAAGTTAGAGGACTTATTTTGTGAGATGGAGCTACATGAGATCTCTAACCAAGGCCCCAAGGAGAAAGGGTTTGTTTTTTTGGCAGGAAACAAAAGGAAAAAGAAGATTGACAAGGAGGAGGAGGACATCCACTGTCACGTGGCTCTAGTGGCACTACAAGAGTCAAAGGAGAAGAGTGATGAATCAAGTGGCTCCTCAACCGCGCCTTCATCATCTTCGGATGATGAAGAGGTAATCTCTCCCGAGCTAGATAAGTGCTATAGAACCATTGCATGTCTAGCTAGGTTGCTTAAAAAATCCAAGAACAAAGTTAAATTGTTGAAATTGGAAGTAGAAGAATTGACATCCTCTAGGGTGGAGGATGTTAATGATTTTCATGATGACTCGCATGTTAAGACCCTTGAGAATGACAATAAGGACTTAAAGAGCAAAGTTGAAAATCTCAAGAATGTTCTTGAGAAATTCTCATCTAGCTCCAAAACCTTAGATATGGTATTAAATTCCCAAAGGGCGGTTTACAACAAGGCCGGTATAGGTTACCGACCTAAGGAACCAACCTTTGTATCATTAATGTTAAGAACCCAATTTAGACCATCAAATGATTCTAAGGTTCAAAAAGTCAAAAAGAAATTGACTAAGGCATGGGTGCCAAAGTCATTCATTGTAAATTCCTTAGGTCCCAAAATTTGGGTACCTAAAACCTCCATATTTAGAATTGTATAAGCATAAATTGAGGGGGAGCATCTACCAACATAGGTTGTTGATAAGTGGTGCTCCAAACCCAAGGCTAAGGTTACACTAGTTTCAAAATGAGTCAATAAGCCTTGGAAATTATTTTTATACATTGCATGAAGGGTTTAGTGAAACACATAACTTGCCCTTGTCATGGATTGCTTAGGACAATTAGGTTTATTGTTGCAATTTATAGTTTCCTGCAAGTTATGATTTATGATATGTCTTATCTCAAGCTTAAGGTGTTTTGTTGGGTGAACATGATCAAGTATGCCATGATTTACTCTATGTGCTATCCATGTCTATGAATTTCGGATCAGATGATTGTGTGCATACAAGTTATGGAAACTTTGATCATAATGTGATATAAGAATGTTTTGAAACTTTGATCATAATGTGATACAAGCATGTTATGAAAATTTTGATCGTACTTTGATCCCAAGCATGTCTAGGAAATTTTGATCATCCATTGAAATTGACACAAACCTAATTTTGGTTAAGAACAGCATGATCACATAGTTTATAATGTTTTAAGTTCCATGACTTGCTTGTTTTTCCACTTGACTGATATTCAAGTTCATGTTTAGCAAAAACTGATCATGCCTTGATGAATCTTGATTTAGTTAAGGGACATAAACCATGTTGTTTATTTGTAATAAGGGAAACCCTTCTTTAGAATCAAACAAATTAAAACCAATTGAGTTAGGATTTGGGAACGGTTAAGAACTGAAACAAACTTGATTTCAGAGTTTCTGAAATCGATTTCTGAAATCTGGAACTTAGAAAACATTCTGTGCTGAACCTGATCGGTCCACCGTCCGATCAGGGATCCCTCTGATCGGTCCGGTGACCGATCAGATCAACACTGATCAGTAAGTTCCATGATTGGGTCAAAACTCCTCAGTCCGATCTCCTCTCGTCGAATTGTATCAGTTTAATGATCATACTACAAACAAACATGATACAATCCGTTTACAATTGAAACATATTTGATCACCCATTGGTACAAACCTGGTACTAAGGGAGCACAAAATTGTTCAAGTGATACAAACCTAGTACTTAATAGTGATTTGATACAAACCTATGTTGGAATGTTCAAATTCATAATAAAGGGTTTGTTGAGTCATGACTCTTGTTCTTAATGTTGTGTTTCAGAAATTTTTCTGAAATGACGAATATCAATAGAGTCCTCTCTCCTATTATGGGATGCAAATTGTTAATGCAGTCTGATCTGGAACGTATCAGAGTTTCCAAATTTTTTTTTGAAATCTGATCGCTCCCCAGACTAATCAGATATCCTTCTGTATCACGTAATCAACAGACCTGGTTGGTCACGGAGACCAATCAAGACTATGTGTCAGATACAGATGCATTCCTTACTTGTCATGTGAAGCATATACATATTTGACCATGATATTCTTCTGTATATGTCTTCACATGAAATTTCGAATGTTAATGCAGTCTCATCTTGAATGTATCAGAATTACAGAAATTTTTCTGAAAACTGATTGTTCATAGATACATCAGAAATTTTTTTGTATCAATCATAAGTCTGATGAAGCTGCATTATTACTTATCATATGACACATATACATGCTTGACCATGATATTATTCTGTATATGTTTTCATGTGAAATTCACACTTTTTGGCGTATGATGCATATACATTGTTGTCATGATACATTTATGGTATATGCCTCTCATATGCAAAATTTTACCTTTGACTATTTTGGGTTTGGGGAGAGACCCTTGATTGAGGGGGAGTTATGGTCAAACTTAATATCCATACCCTTTTCGATGTTTGACAAAGGGGGAGAGAATGACTGATTAAGTTTATGGTTATTATAGGGGAAGGATCATGATTCCCTTATGAGAATTGAACGAACTTCAATTGATTGATACCTAAACTTAAATCGGGTTGTCAAACAACAAAAAGGGGGAGATTGTTGATGCAGTCTGGCCCGGTTGTTGTTTTGGTGTTTGACAATGATTTAAGTTTGGTTGAGTGAATTTGGGTTAAGTCCTGGTCGGGGACTGGGTTTGAAATCCCGGTGAGTGAAGCCGGGTCCTGGTGAGTGAAGCCAGGTGTTGAAAAGTCCTAATTCGGAAGAGGTGGGTGAAAAGTCCTAGCTTGGAGGGCTAGGTGAAAAGTCCTAACTTGGAGGGTTAGGTGCAAATTCCCATCTTAGAGAATTAGGTGAAAAAGTCCTGGCTTGGAGGGTCAGGTCCTAGCTTGGAGGGCTAGGTGTTGGAAAAGTCCTAATTCGGAAGGGTTGGGTGAAAAGTCCTAGCTTGGAGGGCTAGGTGAAAAGTCCTAACTTGGAGGGTTAGGTGCAAATTCCCATCCTGGAGAATTAGGTGAAAAAGTCCTAGCTTGGAGGGTCAGGTGCCTAGCTTGGAGGGCTAGGTTGGATGATGTTCTAACTTAGAAAAGTTGGGTGAAAAGTCCTAGCTTGGAGGGCTAGGTGAAAAGTCCTAGCTTGGAGGGCTAGGTGAAAAGTCCTAACTTGGAGGGTTAGGTGCAAATTCCCAACTTGGAGAGTTAGATGGAAAAATCCTTAGCTTGGAGGGCTAAGGTGGATGAATTCCTAGCTTGGAGGGCTAGGGTTGAGTCACTGGATCGGTCTGGTGACCGATCAGGGACATTGGCACGCTGCTCCTTAGTGGATCGGTCTGGTGACCGATCCAGCTATGTCTGATCGGACTGGTGACCGATCAGGGAGCGCACAGTGAGATTGGGAATCTACTGTGTGGCTCCTGATCGGACCGGTGACCGATCAGGGAGCAGGCTGCTTCCTTGCTGTCTTGCTCCTGATCGGTCTGGTGACCGATCAAGGAGCAAACGGTGAGTGAGTTCCCTTGCTAATCAAAGTCTTGGATCGGTCCGGTGACCGATCAGGGATCTTGGATTTGATTAAAAAGTAACTGTTCATCTGCCCTGATCGATTTGGGTGACCGATCAGGATCCATTCTGATCGGTCTGGTGACCGATCAGGCTTCACCCTGATCGGTCTGGTGACCGATCAGGCGCAGAACTTTAATTCAAATACGCTGTCAGAAGCTCTGATCGCGTCTGTTTTCACTGCCGATTCTCTGATACACTGCTGATATGTTTTGATATGCATTGCTAAGCCTCTGTTGAAGTGTGCAGGTGTTAGCAGGTGATTCAAACAATCAAGGAGGGTCAATGGGAGGCTTTCCGTTGAGCAGGTTTGGCTATTTCTCATTCTCAGGTTTCAACGGGCAACTGACGCAGCTGGCGACTGACGGAGGCTCAGCTGGAGAGGAGGTCTTCAGTGGACTGAGTGCTCAGGAGGTCAGTGGGTTCAGGCTGGCTCAGTGGATGCTGATGAAGCTTGTGATGGTAAGCAGAGCTTAAGTGACGAAGTTGGAAGCAGAGGAGCCGAGGCGAACAAGACAGAAACTTGGGAAGTTTGGCTGGGCAGTGTTCGTGCTCTCTGTTGCTTTGTGCTTAAGCGATCTTGTTGCATTCCTGTGAGAGCTTTGTGAGTGTTCCTTCTTGTGTGATCTCTTGTACTCAAGTTCTATCATCCGTGAGATCTGTGGAGAGGTTTCTCCACCGAGAAGGAGGCTCTATCTTATCCGGGTTCACCGGGGCTTGATCTGCCGACGATCAAGGGATCGCCCACCTTACGGGCACGCCAAGGAGTAGGGGCAAGTTATCCCCGAACCTTGTAAACGATCCTTGTTAGCGATCCTTGGTTTGTATTCTCTGTTTCTGCAGTTTTGTTAAGTTTGCTTCTCTGCATTTGTTTTGTTTCCGCTGCTACTAACTTAAGTGCAGAGAAGATTCGAAAAGAGCCAAGAAATTGTGTCTGGCTAGATTCACCCCCCCTCTCTAGCCATCTCGTTCCGAACAATTGTGTGCAGGCCGTTCATCAGCTCCTGGATCCTGGCATGGAGTTGGGCTGCTGACTCGCCTTTGTTCATTTTGATTGTGTACAATTTGTTCAGCAGTAGGTCCCTTTTGATTCTGGTGTCGGAGGTACCTTCGTGTAATTCAATCAGCTTACTCCAGAGTTCTTTCGCGCTGTTGAAGGGTCCCACCCGGTTCAGTTCTTCTTTGGTTAATCCGCATTGCAGTGTTTGGGTCGCCTTTACATCAACCTCGATCTTTTTTTTCAGCGAGGCGTCCCATTCTGAGTAATGTTGTGCCACTCCTTCAGCATTCTTGGGGATTTCCAGACCAGATTGGATTATGATCCATATATCCACCTGAGTTTTCAGGTGGACTTCCATCTGACTCTACCAGTAGGAGAAGTCTTCCCCACTGAAGAGTGGTGGTCTGGTTGTGCTGAAACCCTCTTGCATGACCATTAAGATTTCTGAAATGACAAAAACAAAGAAATTATTGCCCCAAGACTTGGTCTTGGATTAGTAGTGTGAGAATAAAATAATTGAGAAAAAGCGATCGAATGGTGTTGCACCAACCTCGATTAACGAGAAGAAATTCAAAAAAAATAAAAATTTCGTAAAATCCAAAAAAACTCTCAAATTGGTGATTGCACCAAATTTGAGCCACCCGCTCTGATACCACTTGTTGGATTGAGGTAAACGATAGAGGGGGGGTGAATATCGTTAAAACTTTTCGGATTAAAGAAAGAGCAAATACGCAGCGGAAATAAATAAATCACACAGGAACACAAGTAGATTTTTACTTGGTTCGGAGTCGCGGTCGGCTCCTACTCCAAGGCCTACGGTCCTTAACAGTTTACTTTGGGCAATACTATAATCGCGCAAAAAGGATTTACAAGTTAAGTTCTACAGTATTTCAGGAAATTTAAATTTCTACACTTTTCGTTACCGACGCCCGATGTGGATCGTATTTCGGTGCAGAGGATCGTCATCGACGCTAGATCTCGAAGTCGGAGTTTGCCGGGGCGTAGCGCTTAAACGAAAAGCTTTGGAGCGTTGAGAAATTGTGTTGTTGAAGCCTTGAGGTCGAGCCCCTTTTATAGTGCTCAAACGGGCGCCTGATAGGTTGGGGGCGCCTGACACGTGCCCTCCAATCTGCAAATCCTTATCCGCGGGCTCGGTCAGCGCTTATCCTCCCCTCTTGGGTGCCTGAGCTGATGGGGGCGCCCGTGACCTCACGGGCGCCTGATCCGCCTTGGTTCAGTGGCTTCGCAGCTATGTTTTGGGTTTTGCCTTCACTCTTAGGCGCCCGCATCCTTACGTGCGCCTGAGCCCATTCGGGCACCGAGGCCCAGTGAAGCACCTTCACTTGCAGACGATCAGTCCTTCGACCCTGCTACTTAGGTTAGTCCCAAAAACATAACAAGTATTAATTACAGCCGTAGCTGTCTTGGTTCTGACTTCGGGTCTCCCAAATGGAACCCTAGGTCGAACCAACGCCTACTGTTCCCCTGACGGGGAACACATCCTCACCTACTCCTCTCAGGAGAGTTTACCTTTTGCCAACCGACTCCTCCGGTTAGACTTTTGCCCGATCCCGCTGACTAGGTCTTCGTGCCCAACTTTCAGTCAGGTCTTTGGTGCCTAGCCCCTTGCCAGGACTTCGTACCCAGTCCTCGACCAGGACTTCGTGCCCAGTCTTCGACCAGGACTTCTTTGCACGACATCCGGTCAGGTCTTCTTGCCTAGTCCTTGACCAGGACTTCTTTGCCCAGCTCTTTGCCAGGACTTCTTGCCTAGTGTACCTAGGACTTCTTCCTGCACACTCAGTGAATAAGTTAGAACACAATAACATCTTAACTTCTGAACCCTTTACCATTATCAAAACCCAGGTTTGACTTAGGTGATACCTGCACCAACAGAAATTTCCCTAAGTGTTCTGGAAATTTTCCCAACTCAAGGTGAGATGAACTTTGTTCAAAAGATGGAAAGATTTTTACAAAGTAATTTTTAAGACTGAGAAAAATATGATTTCAAAAGATAGTGTTTTGAGGAGAGAATACTTATGTTTTTAAAATGATTTTGAAAATATACTGTATGAAAACATAATATTTTTGAAACATTTATTAATTCTTCTAATTTGACCTCCCCTAAACTTGGCATAGTCCTAGGAAGCTTATTGACTACAAGTGATCTTCCTCTGAGTCATAGGGTTTGATTCAAATAAAAAGAATTATCTAATAATTTTAAAATAATAGTCAGAGAATAGAATTAATTTCTTTTGAGTAGGACTCCCCCTAAACCTGACACAATCTTAGGAATCCTTACAGAGCATAAAGGATATTTCCTATGTTTCTTTAGAGTACATCCAAATCAAAAGAGCAATTAGCACAATTTTTGAAATGCATTTTGAAATAGTATGATATTTTTCAAAGACATAATTTTTGAAGAAATATTTTAAAGGATATCATAAGTTTTTGAGATAATTTTTGAAAACATAATAATTTTGAAATGATACTAATTTTTAAAGCACACAGTATTTGAAAGATCTGATTTTTGAAGGATATCATAAGTTTTTGAGATAATTTTGAAAACATAATAATTTTGAAATGATAGTAATTTTTAAAGTACACAGTATTTGAAAGATCTAAATTTTCGAATAATCTCTGAAACTAATAAATTTTGAAAAATAACTTTTAACAAAAACTCCCCCTGAACCTGACACCGCTTGACTCTACCTAAGTGTCTTAAGGGACTTTAGTGTTGATCTAAAAGGTTTGTGTCTAAGTGTGTTGGTCAACCATTTTTCAAAATAGATATATGATTTTTAAAAATGTATTTTATATATAAGCAATTAAGCAAGCATGAAATTCATAAAAATATTATTATGTTTAATCAACTATTTTGAAAATATATTTTTAAGAAAATATCCTAAAGATTTTGAAAACATTTGTCAAGTAATTAGTCCTTAACATCTCACCCAGTCTAGGTGTCGCAGTACAAACAAGCATGGTTGTCTTATGGGTATTATGAGATGCTTGAATAATTTTTGTCAAATTTATTTTAGACTGGTTGACCTTGAGTTAGATTCAAGTTTAATCAATTTGTAAATTAAAGGCAATTTTCAATAATCGGCTTCAGGTCTTGGCGAGGCACAGAGGCCTTCTTTGGCCATAGCCTTATTGGATCATCAACCCTTTCCTTAGACAAAGCTTTTTAAAGAAATAATATCTTCATTTTACTCTTTGAAAAAATCTGGTTTAACTAGTCTAAGATGTGGCGAGGTAGCTTCGACTAGTTCCACTTAGTTAAGTCAAGCTTCTCTAACGTACTATCATCTCGCCCCACCCTGGTACTAGGTTAGGCAAGTGTCAACCAATCTTTTCTTATCTAACCATTCTAAATAATGCAAAAATTAAACATGAATGACATGACAGATATTTAAAAAAAAATAACCAGATGCATGTACATGTTTAAAAAAATTAAACATATAGATTTGTTTACCTTAAATGCATGGTCGTTGTATTTTCTGAGTAGGATTATTTTATCTTAAATATATTTGTCTTATTTTCCTGCTTGATACTTCTTCTTGCTTGACCTTTGAGTAGTAAATTCAAATTGTTCAGTTATATAGTCTCATCTCTTGGCTTTTGTCTAAAGAATACCGCATGTACGCGTGTACTGTAGAATAATCATTTGACCTATCTAGGGTTTGGATGACATTAGGTAAACCCTACCCAGTAGATTAGTACATGTTTATTTACTTTGATATTGATTGTGCTTTTTGTATGTTTACTTACTTTGGTGCTATTTGTTTACTTACTTATATATCATGCATTTATCTGTTCTTATACCCGCAGAGTTCCACTCGGAACTCACCACCCTTCATTCTCCTTTTTGTTTCAGGCAGTCGATAGTCGCGTCTCGTGCCGCCAAGAGACGATCCAATTGCCAGTCTCCTAGTTTAAGTATTATTTTTATTGGTTTTCGTACACTTATAGTAGTTTTATAGTATTAGTGTCGTTTTTGGTTTTATTATCGTTTCGGATGATATATGATTTTCTTTCGGATGTGTATTAATTTATTTCCGCTGGATTTCGATTTGCTGCATTTAGCTATTAAGATTTATTTATTATATTTATTATTTGTCAGTTATATTATTTAATTGCGTGGTTATAATGGTGTGAATGTCAGCCGAGTGTAGCTGAGCTTTATATGTGTGAAATGATGTATGTATGAGTTTTAGATTGTCTATCATATAGGAATGATACTGTCCAATTTCTCGAGCGAGCACGAGCCTCTAGGAGCATGACAAAGGCCGTCGCACAGTCAAGTCAAGTTGCCAAGTGGATCGGTAGAGTGTCCTCTGATGGATCACACTATAAAATATATATATTTTTAATAAATATATATATGAAACTATGATGGATTTCATTATTATACCGTTGATAAAGTCTTGTTGAAAATCTTACTCCTAAACTTTAACAGGTTGGTTATTGAAGCCGAATAATATAGGCGGGACTTGTTGAGATAGAAGGGGATGATTATCCTAGAGTATCACCATTTGATAGATTATAAGGGCACATACAAATAATTATTTTTATTTGGTAATCAAGTTGATTAAGGTTAACAAGTTGAATTGATCAATCAGACTAATTGGACTAATCAAATGCGGTTATTCTAACTTTGTTTTGTTAATAAAAAAATAAAATCTAAACAATGTTTTTCTTTGAAATTTAAAAAATAGAAAAAGGAAAACGTTTTAAAAAAGCAACAGAATCCAACATAGCCGACAATTGATTATATTGAATTCGTCGGATCCTTCAAAATTTATCAAGACGCGATTTCAAACCTTTGGCGCCGATACGGTGCATCGGACCAACAAACCACAATGTCAAATAAATTTATCTCCAATTAGATCATTCAAACCGACCTTATCTTCTGGTTTGTTCATCCGGTACATCCGCCTCCGAGACTATGATGCAGTGGTAGTATGATTAGTCGATATCTCAAGCATCGGAGTTCGATCCCTAATTATGATGTATTTTGCAGAATTTTTTCCTAGTTACGGCATATTTTTTCAAGAAATTTTCTTCTAAATGAGGCGTGAATCCTAAGACGTTAGATTCTAAATTAGTCATCGCGAGTACTTCCGATTTATCCTGATAATCGATGAAAATTTTTATAAGATTGAATCAATATTTCAGATTTATCTGTTATCTGATCTAATATTTTTTATTCATCTTATACATCCGGAAACATAACAGTAGTAGGTTGGCGATCAATCCTCACAGTCGCACTGTCCATGTAAAATCGTCCAATGCTGAACTGAATACTTTGCCTACAAAGGTAAATTCATTTTTTTTTTCCACATGTAGGTACTTCGAGGTCACCAAGCTCTTCTTTTCAACCAAATTCGGCCCCGACTCATGCTCAGCAGAGAATAGAATCGAAGTGTGACCTTCTTTGTTAGCATCATACACCTTTATCGCTGTGCTATATATGCCTGGGCCTCGATGATCTTTGTTCTTGTTTATCATATGGTATTTTTATAGGATAGACTGATAGTTAGTGGATAAGTATTATTATTTTAGATTTGGATTAAAATTTAATAAAGTCAATATGTCCGTCCTCTCCACGTCTAACCATAATATTCGAATTAATAATCATTATGATTTATCTCTTCTATTAGTCCTAAAACGGATTGATAAAGACGCTAAAACATGTAAATCATCTTTTATCATGTTTATCATATTTATATATTTAGGATGTTAATATAAGACAAAATGTTTTTCAAATCATCATGACACTCCACTTATTATTTTTTTTTATGAGCATCTAATCCTACGATTTGGTAGTATATAACTACTCTCTAAGACTATTTAATATTATTACTTCTCGCCTAAATTTTATAGTTAACTGCAATGTAACCATTACCATTTCATACTTATTATTACACATATTTAATATCTTCAATATTAATAGAAATTTATATTGTGAGAGTTATAAAATAAACACAAATTCGACTTATTTATTTAAGATTTATATTATAATAGTTATAAAGGGTAAAAATTATAATTTTAGAATTACTATAATATTCATAAATTAGAAGGGAAATATAGTCGGAAAATATTAATTTTGAATAGTAGGGGAGAAAAGTTGATAATTATAGATGATTATTTTTTTTTGATAAAAAATTAGAATGGGACGCCATTCTGAATGATTTGAAAATACAGACGTCGTTTTTGAATTTTTGTCCATTAAATAAATATAAATGATAAATGACTAGTTGACTACGATATTTATTTCGGGAACGTGGAAATATGCAAAATCAGGTTCATGGCAGGGGCGAAGTGAAAAAGTTTGCATTATCAATATAAATTTTATTCGACGACCAGGAGAAGCCGATGCGATGCATTGCGGCGGGGTCGACGAATCGTTATCTAATCATACGAGTCCTAATCACCCATGACGTCCGTCGCCGCAGTTTGACGGAACCGGCGGGATCGTTAATAAAACAGCCGAAGACATGACGGCGCGAAGCAGTCCTCCCCGGAACGAGGGGCCCACTGGGCCCCATCCTACCCTTCCAACCACTTCCGCCCGCCTCCTATTTATACTCCTCCCCCGGCCTTTTTCTTCTCCCTCAGCTGTCCGTTGATCGATCGATCGATCTCATCGTTCCCGTGCCTCAAGGAGGAAGTCGATCGAGGATGGTCACTGTGGTTTCTCGACAGGGAAGGCAGCTCCAGCGCTACAGCAAGACCGGGAGTCGCCTCGTAGTCGGGTAACCCATCGAATCCATCGTTTCGTAGATCATTAACGTCATAGATCGAGTGCGCCTTTCCGAAAATCTAGGGGTTTTTTTCGCCCGATCGGATATTTATCGGCTTTTTATCGTGTCCAGGTGCATTCCTTACAAGTTTAATCATGGGGAAGAAGAACTCGATAAATCCGTGGAGGTGCTCGTCATCAGCTCGCCGAAAGGAAATGGCTTGCTGTTTCCAAAGGTGTGTGTGTTGAAGGTTCATTTTCGTCTATGCTCGGATCCCTTCATCCTTAATATAGCAATTACTTGTTCATAATCCCCTTCACTAACTGAAGCAATTAATTTGAATTTAGCCTTCAAATTAAAGCTTTTATGACTCCTTTTTTGGGATTCTGGTAGTTGTTCTTAATTATTGCTTCTTATTTGTTCCTTTTTTATGCTAAAAAATATCTATTTGCAAGTAATTCATGGTCCCAACAATCTCATGTTAGTCACATGAGAACAAAAGAAGTGCAAATTTGTTGACTAAACAATTTCCTAAGAAAAGGTGGTCAATTAATGTTTGCCGGTACGTCGCCAGGGTGGTTGGGAGACTGATGAGACCATAAAAGAAGCAGTCTCAAGGGAGGCAATGGAAGAGGCTGGAGTGCAGGGCAACATCGAGGTCAGTTTACTCCCTAATTACACCGACTCGAACAGTTTACCGTCTTCCAGCAGCACTATCGAGAACCTTTTTCTTAATGGCGCAGAGGAAACTCGGGAAATGGAAGTACAAGAGCAGAACGTATGATGCATACTACGAAGGCATCATGTTCCCTCTGAATGTCACAGAGGAACTCGGAGACTGGCCAGAGATGCAAACAAGAGAGCGCAAATGGGTGAGCAAATTAAAAGTTCAAGCCATGGTGGAATCACCCTCTGATCTAAACTACTCTGGAGCTTCTAAATTTCATTCATGAATTTTGTTTGACGCTTCAGGTGACGGTGGCTGAGGCTAAGGAAGGATGCCAGCGTCCATGGATGAAAGAGGCATTGGAGAGGCTCGAGGAGAGGCTCTCCAACTCAACCAAGAGCACAACAACATCAGCAGCAACTTAATCTTTTGTTTCTTGGAAAAAATTTTCATGTAGATAGCCAGCCTTGTGGATGAACTCTCTGATCCCATCAGCTTTCTGATGGTCTGGCAGAGTTTGATCATTCTTTAAATTCTTTCAGCCTGTTCGTTTTATATGTATAAGACCAGAAACTTAATGCGAGATGACTTTTAAAGATGAAATTTGTTATGCCTTCTATTATAGTTGAATTACGCAAGGCCGACAATATTTCAAACTACGCAAGGCCCGGCCCACATATTAAAAAAATTGTACAATAAAATAAACATAATTTAAATCACAAACGTTTAATATATATTTAAAATTTTCTCATTTTCCTAAATAAATAGGGTAAAATCAAGAGGCATCTCAAATTATATAGATCCTCGTGAGGGCATCCAATCATATTTTATTATGAAAATATCTCTTATTTTGATATTATTATAGCAACGATCAAGTAGCATATAACATGTATAAACTATTTTATAATCGTTACCATGTATTTATAGTTTACAATTTAAGATTTAGTTTGATTAACTTAAAATAGGTTATTTTTCACCTTATATAGTAACTGGTACCAATCTAAGAAGGGTGGAAAATAAAAAATCTGAGCTCTTAAATGTGTGTCTATTTGCATCGTGAAGAAGGAACCCCTTTTATAATACCTTTCACAACCTCTACTTTAATGAGATGTCATATCAACGTAAATGAGGCTATCATCTCAATATATTTTTGATGTATGAAGCAGTCCCATCGATGTTATATCATGATAAGATTATATTTAATACATATCTTATAAAGATATCATCCATATACTTCTAATGTGTAAGTTATGAGCTTAGTCTCTTGAAGGGATTCTTGGGATAATGAGCCCAAAAATCTTAATGAGTTGTCAATCTAATAGGCCAATTGGGCTTTTGGAGGGGAATTTCTATTCCCCGACAAGGTTAGGGGGTCGATGGGCTCTTTAAGCGTCCGTTTGGCTCATCCTAAAGTTCAGTTTCTCTTATTGGTCTGAGGGACCATTTGGCTAGATATACCTTTCGCTGTGCATTCTGACCTAGTTGGGTCATCCCTCGTTTGGGTAATGCTTTTCTCCTTACAGACTCTGGAGGTTCGACTGGACATCCCCCTTTTGAAGCCCGGTTGGCTATGTCCACTCGGCTACCCAAAATGAGTTTCTCTCAATGATTCATATTGATCTAGCGCTCAGTGAGACCATCCACCCTGATTTTGCTGGGTCCCATACGTGTCCGACCAGATTCTGAGTCTTGTGTGTTATGGTTTTACCTAACTTTAACCTCCACGTCAACCAACAATTTGACCCTCCTTTCCTTGGGGCCCCATCAAAACCGGCCAGATCATAAGCCTCCCCTTAGAGTCTAGTCGAAGGAGGCGCTGAGTTCGACTGATTGGACCAGATATATATTTTTATAATATCCAATCGGTTGCAAACTTTAGGTTTGATGTCATATTCCACTATTCCATTTGGGGGAAGCTATTCTTGTACCTCGAAAAAGGTGGTGTGCCAGTGTCATAACTGCGGAGTGACATGTGCATGATTTATATAGCTACAATAATTTCCCCATGTCATCCTTATACATTCCCGGCTATTCATGGTTGCCACGTGTCATTCCACTATAGGACACCTCGGTTCTCGAAGCGACAGGTGTCAAGAGCAGGATTCGAAGCGCTGGTCATTGGTTACACTTCTATACGGCTAGGATTCGATCCCACCTTTTCATCTTCAACATCCAATGGCAGCGATGAAGTGAGGCGATGAGTATAAATAGGAACCCTTAGGGTTCCAAATACTCTCCACTTGCTTCTTCTCTCTCAACCCTCGCTTCCTTACACTCTCCTGGCGATTCTTCAACCTCCATTCCTCCTTCCTTCGTAAGTTTCCTTCCTTATCTCATCTCCTCTCATTTCTTACTCTCTTTATGACTCTCGAGATCCTTATGGTTATCCTCGGTGTGTGGTATACTTCCACCATCTCAGATATTGATGGGGGCGATTTAGATCTCATCCATCTGACCTTCGAGGTTCCTAGGAGGTTTCCCGCTACTTCTAGATCCCATCTCCCTTCTCTAGGCTTCTTCATCTTGTTCAAAGACCAACTCATAGGTTGTGTTCGTTTTCCTATCCACCCTTTTCTTTCTGAGGTTTCCTACTACTTCCAGATCCCTTTGCAATAGTTAACCCCCAATTCTATTCGACTGCTGTGTAGTATAGTGATCCTACTTCATTTGTACCGCATTCCTCTTGATCCTCATATCTTCCATTTTTTTCTACATTCGAGGAAAATCAAGCCAGGTATTTTCTTTTTCCAAGCCTGCATGAAAAGCGACATTTTTTTGATAAGATGACTACTTCCAATCAGGGTTGGAAATCCTATTTTATTTTTATAAACCCTGTTCATTATCCCTCTTGGCTGACCGATTGGTTGATGAATTTGCCTTCACAACCCGAGCTGTGGGATTTCTGAGTGGACCCAGTTTTCCAGTCAGCTCTCGAGGAGTTGATAGGGTTGAAATTCAACATAAACATCTTGCTCCAAAAAGGATGATATACCTATTCGGCTTGAGTCTGATTAGAGTCGGTTGCCCTACACTTTTGGTAAGAAGGTATTTCGTAATTTAATTTAGGGCTAACTGAGATGTTCTCTTCCTACCTTTGTTGCTCGAACCATGTGGAAAGCAGCATTAGCCGACACCGTCTGACTAGATGATGCGAAGCTAGAGAGCCGAGCTGTGACTAAATTAGCTTAGAGGAAGTTGCAGCCGATCGGCTTCTCAGCAATGACTGGTGACGACCACATTGCTGCAAGCACATGGTAGCTACCACCAGTCCGCCTCTCCATGGTACCCTAATTGGTACCCTTAGAGTCCATAGAGGAGGGCCTTTGAGAATAAGGTGCAAGAGGCACTGATCGGACACTCCTGTTGGGACCGGGTGCATGTTGACATGGATACGGGTTCGTAATTTTTAAAAATAATTACGTGCAGTGGAAGAATTAGCATAAATAATTTCTCAAATTATTTTAACCACGTATCTAGCATGCGACCTTATGGTGTGTGGACATGATCATAAATTAAAATTTTACAGAAAAAGTAAACTAATTTACTTTGTACCTCGCGTAACTTGAAGTAAGGGACGAGATCCAACCGTAGCGTCCCTTGGAAGCTCCGCCTCTATTCGCGTCCACGTCGAGTTCTCTTCAGGATGACTTCGCAAAGCCACGAGTTTTGTGCCGACAAGAACTACTAGATTCTCCAAAGGCACAACTAGAATAACAAGAGAGAAAGATGGAAACTAACCACCAAGTAACGGAATCAAAATTCCGGGAAAGGAAGGAAGGAGTCGCGATCCGCTTCTTCTTCTTCTTCTTCTTCGGCACCTTCTTGGTGGAGGAAGCTCACGGCCACCCTAGGTTTGTGCGCCGGCCCTAGGGGAGGAGAGAGAGCCGGCCCTAGAGAGAGAGAGAGAATTAGAGAGAGAGAGAGGGAGAGCTACTTAATCTCTTGATTACTCAATTGAGGAATTCAAGCCTAGCCTTGGTTCCTTTATATAGTAGCCTCTCCCTTGCCAAGTCTCCCCTTTAACGGAATTTTTCATAAGAAATTTATCCTATAAATTTTCTTATGAATCATTCCGTTTATGCCAAGTTTTATTATAACTAACTTTATAATAAAACAAATACATCTCTCCTTTTATTATGGAATAAAATTTACAAGAAATTTATAAAATTTTCTTATCATGGAAAAATCAATTCATAATTGATTTTATAAAATTAAAATAAACCGATCCATGGTTCATTTTAATTTCCATAAAAAAGAATAAATTTCTATAAATTTCTTTATATAAATTTCTTTATATAAATCTCTTTATATAAATTTCTTTATATAGATTTATTTATCCATAATTTTATAAAACAAATTGCGCTTGATTTATTTTATAAAATAAACCAAATAAATTGGTTTTCTCTCCTTGTAGTGGCCGGCCAAACCAAAGAGGGTGGGCACCCTCTTTGGCCGGCCACACCAAGCCAAACCCATCGCGAATTAAACTCATTTAATTCGTCCAATAAGCCTTCAAAAGACTTAGCCATTTTAAGATTCCCGTGCGCCTCTGATAAATTCAGATTCGACTTATTTCTCTTGATCGAAAATCCAATTTTCAACTCGTTTTAAATCCCTCGGATTACTCGTTGTGCGTGTGACTAAATAGGCTTTCGATTTATGTTGGCCGTCTATAATTAACCAATTATAGAACGATCATGAGTGGCACCTAGTAGTACATCATGACCCCCAATTAATCGAAAGATCAACGGTTGACCTCAGAAAGAATTCTGAAACCCTTCAGCAGCTATAATGAGTCATGCCTCATTCCCTTCACCATCCTATACCCACTTGGTTCAGGACACGGTCTATGTGTGTCAGTCCCCACTAGGCTGACTACGTCACACCTAGCCCAAGTAATGTCTTTCTCGTCCAACGGATTCTAATTACTCTCATGTTTCCTAGAGATTCATACTCGGAACATGTTATGCTCTGGCCAGAGGCTTTGAGTAACAATCCGACGATAGGCCTTGGGTATACATCTCCTCGCAAGGAGTGGTGAATCCTTTGTAGGCTGTTCAAACATCTTCGGGCACTTCGGCTTATACCCAACCATCCTAGGTCCACACCTCCTCAGAGATGCTTGCTTAAGATGTCAACGTATAAGTCTCCATGACCAAGATGACTTGAACACCGCAAGTCAAAGGAACATCGCACTTAAGCTGCAATAAGAACTTTCATTGACATATCTATAAGTAGATTACCATATGAAGTTTTACAGCTAGTCACTCCAATGAACTAGTTCCCTTAACTAGCATCCATGTTTATCTCCGGACATCCCAATGTCACCAGCCAGTGAGAATCAGCTGATTAGAGAATAACCCATGCTAGTCTCAACAGAATTAATAGTGTCCGTGTTTATCAATTCATCGACTAGGGACAATTTCAATACTTCACAATTGCACATGTAGAGATAATCACTAGTTGTGAATTCATCACAAATTCTCTCATGCTGTGAATTGTATTGCGGACATTCAGTAAATGAGTTCAAGATCTCAATCAAATACATGAACATGTACACTCAAATAGTGAATATTCATTTATTAAAGTAAATGATTACAATCATAAGGCGATTGCCTTAGGACACCTCTCTCATATTACTAACAACTCCCTCCGTTCATATCCCATCCCCTTCTCCCGATCAAGGTCCCGAAAAGTGCGACGATGTGTCTGAACCCCCTCGCGGTCTATCTCCGCATCAAGCCCACTTAGGCACTTGTCAGCCTCCGAGTGGCCAATCATCTCAGCAACTTCCCCCAAGACCTCTTATCGGACCTCACCATGCTGACATACATCCCTTAGTCCTCAGCTCCTCACCCTGCACCTGCCCCAGTCCCCGATTGACCGCCAATATGTTGTTTCCTTTGCAAAGGGAACCTCCTACCTGACCCTAAGAGTCCTTGTCAAGTAGTGAAGTTGTGGGTGTTGGTGTAATCATGCCCCAAACATTCTCTACTTTTGATGTTTGGTTAATGAGTTTAAGTTAGGCAATGGTGGTGATCTAACATAAAACTTAAGTTTAAGTCTAGGTATGAAGAGTTGGCAAAAGAAGACTTAGTATGATAAGGTTGAAGGAAACACTTCAAGGCAAGTGCAAGCGCAAGGATGAGGAGTCGAGGGCTCCGAAGCATCCCGAGGGCGCAAGGTTGATGTAAGGTGTTTGAAGGCTTATGTCTACGCAAAGGAAAAGTGGAACCTGAGATTCATCAGGTATCAGTCGACTGATGAGAGGATCAGCCGACTGATATGGAGAGGTGAGTTGACTAATAAGTGGAATCAGTCGATTGCTTCACAAACATAATGATCAGTCTACTGGGTCAGGTCCCAGTCGACTGATAAGTGACCGTTGAAGGCTAACGACAGGAAATCAAACACAATTTACAATAGCCGTTGAAGCTCATCAGTCGACTGATGATATTGCTAATCGACTGATATTGAAGGCTATACAAAAAATATATTTCAGAACTTGAAGAGGTCACAACTTGATTCTCTCGATTTTTCTTACTCGTTCTGAGATCTTCAAGCTTACAAACACTCAATCTCTTCCTCCAAAATCATTCTAATCTTGTAAAGGAAGAAATCATCTTGTAAGGGTTTCTCCACCTTCAAGCTTGATTTGAAAAGGAGAAAAATATAGTGGAGCTTGGTTGTGTGGATCCTTGGATTAGTCATCTCAAGGAGGTGGAGAACAAGTAAATCAAGGGAGTTAGCATTGCTTTCATCGTTATTGTTTTTGTCTATCATTTTCTTGTGCTTTGGCTAATATTTTGTAGACAAAATCTAAGAGAAGCTATTCACCCCCCCCCCTCTCTAGCTAGCCGCAATGGTCCTAACAAGTGGTATCAGAGTTCGATGCGTTTCAGAAGAACTCACCGCCAACTGGAACATAAAGATAGCGTTTCAAGAGGGATATAGCATCGCACGATCACATTTCTTTGACAGCAATGATTTTTCATATTGGAAAGGTAGGATGGAATATTATTTAATAAATGATATTGAAAATTGATTTAGTGTTATAGAAGGGTTTGAGATGCCAAAAGATAAGAGTGGAGCTTGTTGATGCAGTCTGACCCTGATTGTTGTTTTGGTGTTGACACCGATTTTAGTTTAGGTTAATGAGATGATTATGATTAAGTCCTGGTCGGGGACTGGGCTTTGGATGAATGAAAAAGTCCTAGCTTGGAGGGCTAGGTGTGAAAAGTCCTAGCTTGGAGGGTTAGGTGTGAAAAAGTCCTAGCTTGGAGGGCTAGGTGTGAAAAGTCCTAGCTTGGAAGGCTAGGTGTAAAAAGTCCTAGCTTGGAGGGCTAGGTGTGAAATGTCCTAGCTTGGAGGGCTAGGTGTGAAAAAGTCCTAGCTTGGAGGGCTAGGTGTGAAAAGTCCTAACTTAGAGGGCTAGGTGTGGAAAAGTCCTAGCTTGGAGGGCTAGGTGTGAAAATTCCTAACTCGGAGGGTTAGGTGATTGGAAATCCCGGTGAGTGAAGCCGGGTCCTGGTAAGTGAAGCCAGGTTGACTGAAGTCCCAGTGAGTGAAGCTGGGCATGGAGTCTTGGTCCGGGGGACTGAGCACGAATCAGAGAAGGCTGGGAGCCCGTTCTCTTGACTTAGAATGGTATTGACCTTGCCTGGATCGGTCTGGTGACCGATCAGGGAAGTTGGCACGGAGTTCCCTCGTGGATCAGGCTGGTGACCGATCCAGCTGTGTCTGATCGGTCTGGTGACCGATCAGGGAGCACACAGTGAGTTTGGAAGACTACTGATCGGCTCCTGATCGGCCTGGTGACCGATCAGGGAGCATACAGTGAGTTTGGGAACCCTACTGTTCGGCTCCTGATCGGTCTGGTGACCGATTTGGGATACTATTCAGATCGTTCTGGTGAACGATCAAGTGTCGCGGACTCCTCCTTATAATCGATCAGGCTGGAGCCTGATCGGTCGGAGAGCTTCCTGATCGGTCTGCTAACCGATCAGGTCACAGCCTGATCGGTCTGGTTACCGATCAGGCCCTTGTGGCTGCGAAAGCTGGGAATCCCAGTAAAGCTGTGGATCGGTCCGGTGACCGATCCACGATCCCTGGATCGGTCCGGTGACCGATCACTTTAATTCAAACGCGCTGTCAGACGCTCTGATCACGTCTGACCACGTCTGCTTTCTATGCTCTTAACTTCTGATTGTTTGATTCTCTGTTGATTTGCTGCCCTAATGAGCTGCTAAGTATGCAGGTGACTCAGGGATCATCCAAGGGGAGTCAAACGAAGGCTTTTGCTACAGCAGGTTTGGCTATTTGCTTCCGCAGGTTGTAACGTCCTCTGGCGTGAGCTGCAACGGCTGAGGAGTTGATGACCTGGGGCTCGACTGGAGGGGTTTCAGTGAGTCCAGAGGAGGTCAGGGGTAGCTGGCTGTTGCAGGTGAGCAGCTGGGAGCTGCTGCAGAGGAGCGTGTGACCTGGCGATGGAAGCAGGATAAGCCGTGGAGTGGAGAAGGAGCAAAAGGTTCTCCACATCGAAAGCTTTGCTCCATCATCTGTGTGCATTACTGTGAATCACTTGAAGCGATCTCTTGCGAAGCTGTAACCTTGAGTCTGTGGAGGGAGTCGCGAGTGGATCAGCAAACAAATGAA
The DNA here is from genome assembly GCA_024364735.1 of Boesenbergia rotunda. Lineage (NCBI taxonomy): Eukaryota > Viridiplantae > Streptophyta > Magnoliopsida > Zingiberales > Zingiberaceae > Boesenbergia > Boesenbergia rotunda. The sequence goes on along the minus strand of JAGFNQ010004570.1, from coordinate 16,236 downwards.
AAGCTGGGACCTCTTGCGTTGGTGGCGCTGTGCTGTGCTCTGTGATCTGCTCTCTCATTTCTCATCCTTGTGCTTTGCTAGTGATCTGTAAGATCTTCCTTGTTGTCTCTATGCTTAATTTCTGATACATTTGAAACCATTTGTGTGGAGAGGTTTCTCCACCGAGAAGGAGGATTTGATATCCGGATTTCCGGGGCTTGATCTGTCGACGATCAAGGGATCGCTGATAAGCCCGAACTAGGTGTCACAAATATGGGTCTCAAAATTTAGATATGTGAAAAGCTGGAAACCCTTTTGCTAGCAAAGATGAAAACGTAGTAAAGGGGCCACAGGTCGTATTTTTCCTAGAGCTAGTTGAGGGTGTTTGATTCGAGCTCGAGTTTATGTGTCGTTGATATTTTTGGGTTTCAAATAAAATCTGGGTTTTGGTTTCAAGTTGAAATGAAATCGCAATGAAAATAAAGGAACTTAACTAAATGAGCTAAAACAAAGTAAATGCAACTAAGGAACTCATCCCAATGGAAAACCTAATTAACCAAGGCAACTTAACCGAACCTGTAAAACAAATCTGATTTTAATTGCAAACCAAATGCTAAGCAAAAGAATTAAAACAAAGCTGAAATTTTCGGTTGATACTAATGCCGAAACTTAGACCAATTTGCAGAAATGAAGCTTGATAGTAATGCCAAAATGAGAATTGACTTCAGTAACGAGCTAGACCCGAAACAAACTAATTTCAAACTCTACAACACACTAAAGATTGCATTCCACTTGACACCAACACCTGCCGAAACTTGTCTTGATACAAAGTGCAGAAATTCAGCAAACTTGGCACGTAAACAAGGAAAACTAATGTGCTGAAAATGATGCTAAATGCAACACTATAAGCTAATGTAAAGCAAATGAAATTGAAGCAAACAAATCAAATGCAAATTCAGAAACAATTGAATGTAAAGCAATAATTCAGATTCCTAAACTGATGTGCAAAAATGTATCTAATGCAGCAATGAGATGCATGACTTAATGAATCGAATGCATGAATGCAGAAATGAAATGAGTGCTGAACTAACAAATGCAAGCTGAATTCTAGTCACTCATCTAAGGCTCAGATATGATTAAGAAGAGCTAATGATTACTTGACACAAAATTCAGAATCAATCAACAAACTTGCTGGGTGGAATTTGATACGCAGGGAAGAAAACAGTTGATACACAACTAATAAAACCAGTGCAGAAATTGAATTCAATCACTATGTAAATGAAACAAACTGCAAGATGAATTCAGAAGATTAAAACTAAGCTAGCTTGATACAAAGATCAGAAACGACAGAAAAAAAACCTAAAACACAGGAGAAAAGCTGATACGCAAATGCAGAATTGATACGCAAGCAATGAAGTGTAAAACTAACTGAAATTAAATCTGATTGTTCACTAAACAAACTCCCTAACTACTTAACTTGAAGAATTGAAACCTAATTACGGCATAAACAATTCAGAAATGAAAATTACAGCAGCTGATACGAAATCAGAAACGAAACAGATTGCAGAAATTAAATCTACTGCTCGGGATTGAAAATTCAATAAGAAACTAAGCTTCGATTCCTTTCTAAGCATCAAGATCTCCTTGCCGTCACACAAGGGTGAGCCTCGAACCCCTTAACTCAACAAATCGATGGAATATCTGTCTCGGTGATCAAATCAGACTCAACTCTGCTCAAGTCCTAAAAACTCATCCGATCTCTTCGATCTTGTTATGTTGGTTCGCGATGATGATTTGGAGATGATCAGAGCTCTTCCGAGGACCCCTCCGGCTAGCTCAGATGAATGAAAAGTGACACAAAATGAAATCCAATCAACCGAATGTCAGATCTGAAGAAACCCTCATTCAGCTCTGTTTTTGAGCGAATTAGAGCTGAAATCTTCACGGCAACAGCATTCCGACGATCTAGATCTTGATGCAAGAATGAAAACGAAGCGGTCACGCCCTCTGATGAAGAAAAGTTGAAGAAAAATGAAGAACACTCAAAGAACTCAGTTGCGGCGAAGAAGACGGAACAAGCTGCCCTGTGGAGAAAATTTGATTAAATACTTTGAATCCAACGGCTGCAATTGCTTTGGATGAATCCAATGGTCGGAGCTGCTCTGATCGAACCCAAAATTTGATGATGTTGATCTAGGGTCAAGATCTGCCTCGAGGTAGCTCGGATCTTCCAAATTTGCAATGGATGGCCCAGATCAACCTGATCTTCGAATGGACAGTCTAGAGTCCTCTGAGCTTGATCCAACGGTTGAATGATCTCTGATTTGGATGAAAATCTCAGATCTTGACCTCAGTGCTTGATTAACCTTAACCCTAGCTCGGATTGCCTCAGAAGTTCCCAGATGGCTTAGATCTAGCCGTTTTTGAATCGGACGGCCTAGATTTGTCTGAAGCTTGATCACTCGATCCGGGTCCACTTCCGACTCAAATTTGACCTAGCATAACCTAGGTCCATGATCCTTCCATGCCTACAAAAATAGATCAACAATTTAATGGCAAAATAATTCAAATGTATCGATATTTACAATTAAGTCCAAAATAGCAATAATTTCTAGAACTAGCATAAATGCAAGATTAAGCAAGTAAACTATGGGTCAAACACGGATTTAATAACCTGAAATGATTAACAAAATAACACTTATCAATCGCCCACCTCACGGGCACGCCAAGGAGTAGGGGCAAGTTATCCCTGAACCTTGTATATCCTTGCGTTAGAGTTTTTACTTGTTACTTAGTTTCTGCACTTAGTTTCTGCATTTGTTTTGCTTCCGCTGTCTAACCTCTGAAGTGCAGAGAAAATTTAAAAACTGCTATGTTTCAAGTGTCTGGCTACATTCAACCCCCCCTCTCTAGCCATCCAAGCACCAACAAGTGGTATCAGAGCTTGTGGCTATGTTCAAGCGGATTAACAACCGAGAGCTATCAACGATGGCTTTGAGAGAAGGATTTAGCACCACCCGACCTCCCTTCTTCGATGGTTCTGATTTTCAATATTGGAGGTCTCGCATGGAATACTATCTCAAGACCGACATCGGAATGTGGTTCTCCGTGAAGGAGGGCTTCACTCCTCCAAGAGACGCGGAGGGTAAAGAATTGGAATCTTCACGTTGGTCGGCTGAGCAAACGAGAAAAGGAGAAGCCGATGCGAAGGCGGTGGTGACTTTGCAATGTGGAATGAACAAAGACCAACTAATCGAGGTTGGTCCCTTTACAAGCGCAAAGGATTTGTGGAATAAGCTCATTGAACTCCATGAGGGCATCCGAAACTCGAGAATCGCCAAGAGGGATTTGTTCCTCAACCAACTACAAAACCTCTCCATGAAGGAGAGTGAAACGGTGAGTGAACTTCATAGCCGGTACAAGGAAGTCCTCAACGGTCTCCATTCTATTGATGAAAAGGTCGAGAATCGCGACCTTGTGAGGTATGTATTAAAAGCTTTTCCAAGGAATGCCTTGTGACCATCCATGGTGGATGCCTACAAGGTTTCTAAGGATTTATCAATTGTAAAATTAGATGACTTATTTTGTGAAATGGAGCTATATGAGATGGCTAACAAAGGCTCCAAGGAGAAAGGGATTGCTCTTGTGGCAGGAGAAAAGACTAAGAAGAAGAAGGAGAAGAAGAAGGAGAAGGAAGTCTCTTCATCTTCATCCTCATCCGAGTCCGAGTCCGAGTTTGAAGAGGATGGCAGCGGGTCTTCTTCCTCCGAGATGGCCAACTTTGTTAGAAGAATGATGAGGAAGAGCCGACGCTTCAAGGGTAAAGGTAACCCTAGTGAAGTTAAGATTGATAAATCTAACATTACTTGTTATGAGTGTAGTAAGAAAGGGCACTTCAAGAATGAATGTTAAAGCTAAAGAAGAAGGAGGAGAAATCCAAGAAGAAGGAGGGAAAATCGAAGAAGAAGAAGAAGAAGGCCTTGAAGGCCACATGGGATGAATCATCCTCTAGTTCTTCCGAAGAAGAGAAGGAAGAGAAGAGTACACGCCATGTAGCACTCATGGCCATTGAAGGAGAGGAGAGCAGTGATGAATCAACGGACTCCTCAAACGCGGCTTTATCATCTTCGGATGATGAAGAGGTAATCACTCCCGAACTAGATAAATGCTATAGGACCATTGCATGTTTAACCGATTTGTTGAAAAAGTCAAAAGCAAAAGTTAAATCATTGAAAGTAGAGGTTGAACACTTGAAATCCTCTAAGGATGAGGATATTGATGATTTACATTTAGAAATGTTAGAGGATGAAAACAAATCTTTGAAGAGTGAAGTTGAGAGACTCAAGAGTGTTCTTGAGAAATTCTCAACTAGCTCAAAGACTCTAGACATGATTCTAAATGCACAAAGGGCGGTTTACAATAGAGCCGGTATTGGTTACCGACCTAAAGAACCTTCATTTGTTCCTTGATGTCTAGGACTGATGTTAGACCACTTAAGACTCCTAGGGTTCAAAAGAAAGTGATCAAGGCATGAGTGCCTAAGTCTTGCATTGTAGGTGCTTTAGGTCCCAAAATTTGGGTACCTAAATCTTCTATCTTTCGTATTGTGTAGGTCGTGATTGAGGGGGAGCATCTATCAACTTGGTTCGTTGATAGTGGGTGCTCTAAACATATGACCGGTGATAGAACCTTATTCACTACCCTTCAAAGAAAAAAATAGAGATAATGTTTTCTTTGGTAAAAATGGTAGTCTTAAGGTTATAGGGATATGAGACATTCAAATATCCGAATGTCTTAGGATTAAGAATGTCCTTCTAGTCAAGGGGATGACATTTAATCTCCTAAGTGTCAGTCTATTGTATGATGCGGGTTACACAATTGATTTTCAATCAAGTCAATGTCTAGTTAGACAACATGACACATTTGACACGGTACTGTTGGTGCCCCAGTAGGTTTTGATGTGATCAACCAAGTTAGGTTAGGTCCTGTTGGTTTTAATCCCTTGCTAAGTATGCAGGAGCTTAGGTACGGAGGAAGTCGAGTGTAAGACGTAGTGGACGAGAAGGATTGTGCGGGGAAGTGAGCCGACAGGCTCGGTACAATCCGAGGGACGCGGATGCTGCGGAAGAGTACACCGGTGGAGCGAGAAGACGTGCGCGGTGTCCGAGGGACGAGAAGCCGGGAGGAAGGACGCTCGAGGGGCGAAAGGCCGGAGTCGGGTTCGGGTGAGCCTAACTCCGGTTGGCCGGAAATCACCCAGAAGACGAAGAATCAAAAAGACTAGTCCAAGCGCCCAAAAGAAAAGAGAAAATTATTTGGTGCCACGAAGGATCGAACTCGAAACCTCAACAACACACACTAACCCACTTACCATTTGGACTAAAGGGCGATGGCAATAAAATATTGCCGATATTACTACTTAGAGATTACAACAACGACATGGAGATTCCAACAACCATCTCGAGGAAAGATAAAGTTTTAATTAAAACAATTAAAACTTAAAGGATAATGTTACATTATCCTTTAATCAAATCCAATGGATGCAATTTTATCCCATCCATGATCAACCATCCAGATTACATCCATGGATCAACGGCCAAGAGAAAAGTGATCAACAATCAACAATCCAGATTTATTCTCTTAGGCTATAAATAGACTTAGAGGTTTTGCTTTAGAAATCAATTATTTTTATTCATTCAATTCTCTTGTAATTCTCTCTATAGTCTAGCGTGCTTTTATTGTAAGGCTTCTCCGCCACAAGGAGATTTTAATTGAGCGTCCACTGCCTTGGAAGCAACGTTCTTAGTTGCGACCAAGTTTTTTTTTAAGACGAGTGCCTTCCATTTCTTTATTTTATTATCTGTCTATTCACCCCCTCTAGCCGGACCAACCCGATCCAACAAGTGGTATCAGAGCCAAGGTCGCCGTAGAAGGACTAATCGCCGACTGCAGCAATTTCAAGAAAAATGGTTGGAGCCGTAATCTACCCGCCAAAATTTGAGGGGGAGTTCGCGATGTGGAAGCGCCGAATGCAGGTATTTTTTAAAACTGATATTGAATTGCTAATAATTATGAAAAATAGATTTTCAGTTCCTAAAGACAACAACGGCAAGGATAAAGAAATAAAGTCGTGGACCAAGAAGGAGAAATCAGACTTTGAAGCAAACGGCAAAGCTGAATTTCATCTACTAGCCGTTCTTCCCGCGCAAGAAATTAACCGCATCAAGAATTACAACTTGGCAAAAGAGCTCTGGGAGAAATTCCTAGAATTGCATGAAGAGAAGAATAAGAAATCAGACATCGCCGCACTGAACACAAGGAAGATCCAACTCGACGATGAGTCCTCGTCAGAGGAGTCGGAAGGTCAAGAATACGCGGGACTTGCGCTGATGGCAAACCATCAAGAAGGGAGCACTGATGAAGGGGGAGAGATGTCAGAAGAAAGCGACGACGAAGGAGGAACCTCGCTTTTCGAAACCGACCCGGTAAGTGAGGTATGTCTACTTCCACCTGCTCGAATCTACTCGGTAATAAAATCCATGGTTAAGTCGATGAATAAATTGGAGATAGAAAACTCTGAGTTAAAAGAAAGATTTGGCACTGTATGCTCATCTGTTCTATCCGACCAATTAAAAATAGAAAATGAAAATTTGAAGAATCTAGTGGAGAAATTAGAAAATGATATTGCATGTTTAAGAATTAAAAAGAATTTTTATCCTGAAAATCTGAATTGGTATATTAAAAATCATAAGGGTCAGATTAGGAAAATTCCTAGAAATTATATTCCTCCAAAGTTTTTGATTAACCCCGTAGATGAAAATTTATTTTGGGTTCCAAAATTTATTTTAAACTGATAAGTTTTTTTGTGCAGAATTCTTTTACAAAAGTTATGCTAATATTTTTCAAATATTTTCGGTCAAAATTTGAAATTAAAATTAAAAAAAATAGATAAATAATTTATTTTTATTGATCTAATTTTTCATGATATAGATATAGTGGAAAAACTCATTATAATTTTAAAAAAAAAATCGAAGTATTTTTTGATTTTTTTTAAAAAATTATTCTTCAAAAACTTGTATCTGTTATTTTCAGACTTGATAAACAAATTTAAAGCTGAAAATTTTTGTCTAAACTCATATCTTTATCTTCGACTTTGACAAAAATATTCAGATTTTTTTTCATAAATGTTCGATTTTTTTATGAATCGTTTATTGAAATCTATTTTTTTTCAATAAAAAAAAATTGGAATTAACTTCTGAAAAAATATGTCATTTTAAATTTGAAAAATTTGTGGTAATGCGATTCTTTTTACTTAGAATATTTGTTATCACACTTAAAATTTTTCTTCTTCCCTAATTATATTTTCCTTTCCCTATTTTTTTGTCCCATTTTTGCTGTGATCAAAGGGGGAGAGTAGTTCGGGGGAGGTTATGTACATAATTGTAAAATTTTTTTATGCTTAATTCTGTTACAATACTATTATTGTTTGTTGTTTATCCCTAACTAAACTTGGGTTGATGCACATCAAAAAGGGGGAGATTGTTGGTGCCCCAGTAGGTTTTGATGTGATCAACCAAGTTAGGTTAGGTCCTGTTGGTTTTAATCCCTCTGCTAAGTGTGCAGGAGCTTAGGTACGGAGGAAGTCGAGTGTAAGACGTAGCGGACGAGAAGGATTGTGCGGGGAAGTGAGCCGACGGGCTCGGTACAATCCGAGGGACGCGGATGCTACGGAAGAGTACACCGGTGGAGCGAGAAGGACGTGCGCGGTGTCCGAGGGACGAGAAGCCGGGAAGAAGGACGCTCGAGGGGCGAAAGGCCGGAGTCGGGTTCGGGTGAGCCTAACTCCGGTTGGCCGGAAATCACCCAGAAGACAAAGAATCAAAAAGACTAGTCCAAGCGCCCAAAAGAAAAGAGAAAATTATTTGGTGCCACGAAGGATCGAACTCGAAACCTCAACAACACACACTAACCCACTTACCATTTGGACTAAAGGGCGATGGCAATAAAATGTTGCCGATATTACTACTTAGAGATTACAACAACGACATGGAGATTCCAACAACCATCTTGAGGAAAGATAAAGTTTTAATTAAAACAATTAAAACTTAAAGGATAATGTTACATTATCCTTTAATCAAATCCAATGGATGCAATTTAATCCCATCCATGATCAACCATCCAGATTACATCCATGGATCAACGGCCAAGAGAAAAGTGATCAACAATCAACAATCCAGATTTATTCTCTTAGGCTATAAATAGACTTAGAGGTTTTGCTTTAGAAATCAATTATTTTTATTCATTCAATTCTCTTGTAATTCTCTCTATAGTCTAGCGTGCTTTTATTGTAAGGCTTCTCCGCCACAAGGAGATTTTAATTGAGCGTCCACTGCCTTGGAAGCAACGTTCTTAGTTGCGACCAAGTTTTTTTTTAAGACGAGTGCCTTCCATTTCTTTATTTTATTATCCGTCTATTCACCCCCTCTAGCCGGACCAACCCGATCCAACAGGTACTAGCAGGCACAAGGATAGATAACATTTATCAACTTTCATTTAAAAGTGCTACTAATGCTTTTGTTAAGTGTTTCATGTCAAGAGAAGATGAATCTACCCTTTGGCACCGGAGACTAGCACATGTGAACATGAAGAACATCCAGAAATTGGCCAACAAGGGATTAGTTCGTGGCTTACCAAGCATCAAGTATGAAAAGGATAAACTTTGTGATGCATGTCAAATGGGTAAGCAAACAAAATCTGCACATAAAGATAAAAGCGCAGTAAGTACATCTACCGCTTTAGATTTACTTCATATGGACTTGTTTGATTGTAGTACTATTATATCATTGAATGGTAGTAGATATTGTTTTGTGATCATTGATGATTTTACTAGATATACTTGGACATATTTTCTAAAATATAAGGATCAAACCTTAGATGTGTTTATTTCATTTTGTAGAAGAGTTGAAAATGAAAAATCATCAACAATTAAAACAATAAGGAGTGATCATGGAGGTGAATTTCAAAATCAAAGATTTTTAGAGTTTTGTCAAGATAGAGGATATAAACACGAGTTCTCCACTCCTAGAATACCACAACAAAATAGTGTTGTAGAGAGGAAGAACTGAGTCTTACAAGAGGTTGCACGAAGCATGCTCAATGAGTACTCATTACCGGTGTACTTATGGGCTGAAGCTGTGAACACAGCTTGCTGCATGCAAAACCGAGTCCTCATCCATAGATTTCTAGGGAAGACTCTGTTGGTGCAGGAAGCACCAGATCGAACCTTGTTTTGATATTGGCAAAGGATTCAAAGTTAAGGGTTATTTGTTGTCTAACAATGCTGCTTGAGAGTGCAGGAAACAAAGTCCTAGCGAAGGGCTGCTAGGCACCTGACGATGGGCTGTCAGAAAACCAAGTCCTGGCGAAGGGCTGCTAGGCGAAAACCAAGTCCTGGCGAAGGGCTGCTGGGCGAAACTCAAGACCTGGCGAAGGGCTGCTGGGCAAAAGTCCAACTGGAGGATCCGGTTGGCACCAGGTAAATTCTCCCGAGAGGAGTAGGTGAGGACGCGTTCCCCTTGAGGGAACATTAGGCGTCGGTTCGACCTAGGGCTCCATTTTGGAGACCCAAAGTCAGAACCAAGACAGCCAAGGCTGTGTAAAATTAACTTATTAATTGCTGTTTTGGACTAACCCTGGATGCAGGACCGAAGGACTGTGTTTCTGCAGCTCAGAGAGCCTCAAAGGAGTGAGGCAGTAGCTGAGCAGGGCGCCCCGGATGTTTCGGGCGCCCCAGAGTCAACCCAAAGTCAGCAGAGCAAGTAAACGCCCCGACAGCAGCACATTTGGGGGCGCCCCGGATGTTTCGGGCGCCCCGCGCGCGTCGGACGCCCCGCGTGTCTCGGGCGCCCACTGTGCCACGCCACTGAAGGCTGCTGCCGGGCGCCCCGCGCGCGTCGAGCGCCCCGGTCAAAGCTGATCCCGAAGATGAAGAGATCAGCCTTGACCAGAGGGCTCGCCGGATCAAGAGCCACGTGGGGGGCGCCCCGAGCATGTCGGGCGCCCCCTGCCCTATATAAAGAGGGCCTCGACCCTATTCTTGAACAACCAATTCCTTCGACAATTCTACGCTCTTCTGCTTCCACGACACGCTCCAGAAAGCTGCCAACTCAAGCCGACGACGTCCCGCTGCTCTAGAACTTCAATCTTCACCGGACGTCGGTAACAAGAGTTGTATTTAAGTTTACGAGAATATTTTTATTATTATTTGTGTGTAAACTTTTGCGAACTTATAGAATTGCCCGCAGAAAACGGTCAACGACCGTGGGCCTTGGAGTAGGAGTCGACCCAGGCTCCGAACCAAGTAAACTGGCTGTGTTTGCGTTGTTGTGTTCTCTTTTATTTCCGCTGCGCACCCGCTCTTTTTAAATCCGAACGAATTGCGACATTCACCCCCCCTCTCTCGCAATTCTCGATCCAACAAGTGGTATCAGAGCGGGGTAGTTCAAACTTGGTGCAACCACCAGTTTGAAAGTTTTTCCGATTTACGAAATTTTTTTTATTTTATTTCTTTTTTTAATCAACACCACTACATCTTTTCGCCTTTTATTTTAAAAATAAAAAATATCTGTAGGTGGATTTAAAAAATCCTTACGTCTTTTTCAATTTTGAATTCTCATTTTTTTACCATAAGTCAGAATTGTCAAAATAATCAACTTTTGAAAATTTATCATAAACTTTTTTATTATTATTTTAATTTTTTTTTCTCGAAAATCGTGCTACATTAATCTGAGCAAATCTTTTCCAAACATTAAAGTCTTACTTTTTATCATCAAAATTGGTAAAGTAACATTTTCAAAATTTTGACATAAATTTTTTTTTTAGTCTGCCTCGAAATTCGTGCAATAGTTTTTATTAGGCTAATTTTTTCTCTCTCTCCCGCACTACTAATCCAAGACCAAGTCTTGGTACATTTCTACTTTTTCCCTCTGTGTGCAAGAATTATCCTAAATGGCCAATCAAGAGTGGAACAGTGCACGTCCACCACTATTCTCCGGCGAGAACTTCACGTTTTGGAAATGTCAAATGGAGTCCCTTCTGAAGGCCCACATGGAGTTATGGCAGATCATCCAAACGGGATTCTCGTTTCCCGTAGAAGATGAGTCATCCATCGAGTGGGACAAATTGGATGAACACACCCTCAATCAAATCGAGACCGATGCAAGGGCAACAGCAATCCTACAATGTGGCCTAACCAACGAACAACTCAAGCTAGTCGGTTCATTTGGATGTGCTAGAGAAATTTGGGAGAAATTGATCAATCTTCATCAAGAAATCTCAGATGAAGAAGAAGATCAGGTAAGTTATCTCGCACTCTCGGTCCAAGCACAGACAGCCGAGTCAGAGTCTGAAACCAGAGTCGAAATCGAACCAGCAGAATCAGACGACGAACTGACTGAGATGGTAACCAATTTCAAATTCTTTTCTAAATTAGAATTAAATAATCAAGCTGATACTGCAATGGTCGAGGAAGGTATAACTTTTGCAGGGAAAACTCCAAGAGAACCACCAAAGAAGGAGCTTCAACAGGTATCCGAGTCCGACTCAGACACGGAACCAGAAGATGAATCTAGATCCGAGACAGCAACAATTAAGGGGGAGATTCCCAATAAGGAATCAAAAGGTAAAATTACAAATTTAAATTTTAAAAATCATATAATTTGTTACATATGCAGGGAGAGAGGGCACTACCAAACTAAGTGTCCTACTCGTAAGATTCAAACGATACCACCGACGGCAACAAAGAAACGAGCTCCAAAAGCACGAAAGAACAAGAGTCGCATTCAATGCTTCAAGTGTCAGGAGTTTGGGCATTACAAAGAGGAATGCACAGACAAACGTTACAAAGATCCAGGGCAACCAACCAAAATGGGTAACTGTAATTTACATCCAAATCAACTCTTTACCTTGAATACTGATAGTTTAATTAATCTCCCTTGGTCAAATTTAGATATGGATGCATGCTTAGATAACTTAATGAAATCATGTATATTAGCAAAGTCAAAATTCAAAATGTTAAGACAAGAAAATGAGACTTTGAAAATTAAAATTGATATACAAGAAAAACTGATTAATAATTTTGCAAACTTAGAAAATCCAGAAATTTCTCCTCACTATGACATTATCTAAAGTTTTGTTTTGGCTATTCATAGGACTAGATAGCTTAAGGACTTAACCAATTACTTGAAATTTGAAAACATAGTATTGGGAGGAGGTGAGATGATAGTACGTTGGGGAAACCAACTCTAATAAGATCAAGTCTACTTGGTCTCTTTAGACTGGTGAAACCAGCCGAAGCTACCGATCCAAGACCCAAGCTAGTTAGACCAGAAAATGACCTAATTTAATTTGAAAATGAAATTTCATTAAAAGGCTTTGTCAAGGAAAGGGTGGATGATCCCATAAGGCTACTGCCAAAGAAGGCCTAGTGCCTCGCCAAGACCTGGAAGCCAATTTCTGAAATTCAAATTCAAATTATCTTTTGTCAAATTCGAATCTAACACAAATTTCAAATAATTATAGATTCTAATCTGTTTTCAAATTTCTAGTTTTCAAACTTATTCTGTTTCAAAATCACTTAATCAGTGTTCAAAATTTCTGCTTTCTAAACTTATTTTTTTTATCAAATCTGTTTTCAAAATTAAATAACTTTTTTCAAAATAAATGAAAATTCCTTTTCAAAATTAATTTTTACCTTCAAACCTGTCTCACAAAGAACTTTTAAGGTTAACTGTTTGAAAATCCTAGATTGGGTGAGACAGGAAAATTAAGTTCAATTAAAATTTCTTTTATGTTGTGTTTTAATTCAGAGGATAATTCCAACATAGTCAAACCATGATTAACATAGTCAAACATGGATAACCCTGAAGTCCCCTAGGACATTAGATTGAGTTAAATAGTAAAGGGGAGTGATTTATTCTCTTTAATTTTCTTTCAAAATATCTTTGAAAAATTATTATCATTTCAAAATGTTTTTCGAAAAAGGGGCTTATGTTTGAAAATTATCTTCAATTCAAGTTGAATTTCCTAAAATTATATTACCGTACTGATATTCAAAACTATTCTTTTGATTTTAATAAACACTAAAGACACAGAGGAAGGTCCACTTCATGATCCATAAGGACTCCTGGGATGTGTCAAATTTAGGGGGAGTTTGAGTCAAAAGAAGAATTTCTGAAATATGTTTATTAATTTTTTTTGTTATTAGACAATTCTTATAATTTAAATCAAACCTTAAGACTCAGAGGAAGATCGCTTGTAGTCAACAAGCTTCCTAGGACTGGGTCAAGTTTAGGGGGAGATTAAATTAAAAGAATTATTGAATTATATGTTTTCATGCACTGCACGTTTAAAATCCTTTTGAAAACTTAAATTTTTCTTTCAAAATATTATTATTTTATTTTTTAAATTCTTTTGGAAATAGTATTTACTTGAGTTGGAAAATTTCCAGGACACTTAGGAAACTGTCCTTGTAGTTAACAAGGTTTCCTAGGATTGTGTCAGACTGGAAAAGTAACCAAAGCAAGTAAAATATTATGCGTTAAAAACAATACTTTTGTAAGTGCCTTCAAAAGATAATTTTTCTAATATTATAAAAGCACTTATAGTTTTTAATGCATAATCTTCTTATATCTTCAAAATGCACAATATCTTTCAAAAGTACTTCTACTTTTCAAAATAGAATGTTTTCAAAAGTACTAATATTTTCAAGGCAATTGTGTTCTAAGTAAATGAATTTTTCTAAAAGACTTGCATACAAAATAATTTTTTTAATGCCTTTCAAAGTGGAGTTTTGGTGCATGTTAAGCTTTTGCTATGCTTTCAAAATTATGCTAAGTATTTTTATGTTTTCAAAACTCATAGGCTCTGATACACAAATTTTAGATTTTTTTAAGACATATATATATATATATTTTGATATATGGCTAAGGAGAAGAATTTCTCATTAAGAGGAAAGATTGGTTAAGAGAGAAAAGGCTAAAATTATTTTTTTTTTTGTCTTTCAAAAAGTAAAGCTCTTGTCGTTCAAAGTTCAATATTTTCAAAAATTAACTTTACGTGTTTTTCAAAGCTTAAGTACATCTCTTAGAAAATCAACTTTACTGACTGGTAAGAAAATTTTCTAAGTAAAAAATTCAAACTCTCTTGAAAATTTTCCAACTCCAAACATTTTCTAACTTAAAAAGGTTCTCTTGAATGTTTCTAAGTAATAAAAAATTAATCATCTAAACTTAGAAAATTTTCTTTCAACCCCGCAATTTTTCTAAGTATTGGAAATTTGGCGTCAAAATTTTGCCTAAATTCCTTTTTACAATCACCTAGAAAAGTTATGTGACAAAATTTAGGTTTGCAAAACCTTTTAATTGTTCACCCATGTTGGTTTTGATATATGTCAAAGGGGGAGGAAAGGTCAAAGTTAAGACTTAAGTTAATTATTCAGGGGGAGAATGAGCATGAGAAATTTTTTTGAGAAATTTTTTTCACTGTTCAAATTACATTTGGGTTTAGACTATTACGAATTGATATGTTTTATTAGTATTAACCTTTATGCTTAAACTGCTATCTTTTTCCTTAACTTTGAATTGTGTTGCCATAATCAAAAAGGGGGAGATTGTTGGTGCAGGAAGCACCAGATCGAACCTTGTTTTGATATTGGCAAAGGATTCAAAGTTAAGGGTTATTTGTTGTCTAACAATGCTGCTTGAGAGTGCAGGAAACAAAGTCCTAGCGAAGGGCTGCTAGGCACCTGACGATGGGCTGTCAGAAACCAAGTCCTGGCGAAGGGCTGCTAGGCGAAAACCAAGTCCTGGCGAAGGGCTGCTAGGCGAAAACCAAGTCCTGGCGAAGGGCTGCTGGCGAAACTCAAGACCTGGCGAAGGGCTGCTGGGCGAAACTCAAGTCCTGGCGAAGGGCTGCTGGGCGAAACTCAAGACCTGGCGAAGGGCTGCTGGGCAAAAGTCCAACTGGAGGATCCGGTTGGCACCAGGTAAATCTCCCGAGAGGAGTAGGTGAGGACGCGTTCCCCTTGAGGGAACATTAGGCGTCGATTCGACCTAGGGCTCCATTTTGGAGACCCAAAGTCAGAACCAAGACAGCCAAGGCTGTGTAAATAACTTATTATTGCTGTTTTGGACTAACCCTGGATGCAGGACCGAAGGACTGTGTTTCTGCAGCTCAGAGAGCCTCAAAGGAGTGAGGCGTAGCTGAGCAGGGCGCCCCGGATGTGTCGGGCGCCCCAGAGTCAACCCAAAGTCAGCAGAGAGGTAAACGCCTCGACAGCAGGCAATTGGGGGCGCCCCGGTGTTTCGGGCGCCCGCGCGTCGGCGCCCCGCGTGTCTCGGGCCCCACTGTGCCACGCCACTGAAGGCTGCTGCAGCTCACTCTCGCGAAGCCCTGAAGATGACGCTTTGACCGGTCAACCGGGCGCCCCGCGCGCGTCGAGCGCCCCGGTCAAAGCTGATCCCGAAGATGAAGAGATCAGCCTTGACCAGAGGGCTCGCCGGATCAAGAGCCACGTGGGGGGCGCCCCGAGCATGTCGGGCGCCCCCTGCCCTATATAAAGAGGGCCTCGACCCTATTCTTGAACAACCAATTCCTTCGACAATTCTACGCTCTTCTGCTTCCACGACACGCTCCAGAAAGCTGCCAACTCAAGCCGACGACGTCCCGCTGCTCCAGAACTTCAATCTTCACCGGACGTCGGTAACAAGAGTTGTATTTAAGTTTACGAGAATATTTTTATTATTATTTGTGTGTAAACTTTTGCGAACTTATAGAATTGCCCGCAGAAAACGGTCAACGACCGTGGGCCTTGGAGTAGGAGTCGACCCAGGCTCCGAACCAAGTAAACCGGCTGTGTTTGCGTTGTTGTGTTCTCTTTTATTTCCGCTGCGCACCCGCTCTTTTTAAATCCGAACGAATTGCGACATTCACCCCCCCCCCCTCTCTCGCAATTCTCGATCCAACAGACTCCTCATGAACTTTGGTTTGAAAAATCACCTACAGTTAAACATCTTAGGGTTTTGGGTGTAAGTGTTTATTCTAAACACCAAGGACCATCTTGGAAAGTTCACAGCAAAAGCTGATGAGGATACTGGTCGGGTACTCCCTCGTCAGCAAAGCTTTACCGAGTCTACAACAAGAAAGTCTAGATTGGTTGAAGAGTCTTCTAATGTTGTTTTTGAAGAAGTTCCAAAAGCA